>CM035440.1:21683204-22045704 GCA_020310875.1 Ceratopteris richardii | reverse complement strand
TACCTAATTTCCAACATTTGGTATCAGAGCTTTAGGGCTTCGGTATCAGAACATTCTGGCTCTCAGATTCCCAGGTTCCCAGAATTCGAGGTTTACAACATATAATTTAAGAGCATCTTCTAACATTTGACATTTGACATACACACTTAATCTAGATTAGTAGAGATTTGAGAATTAGACAATTCAGTCACATGTGTATTCATCAATGTGGAGTATGAAGTTGATGATCTGATAGCAACCGAATATTTTTGGAAGAGTATGCAAATACTTTACAAAAGTATTGTTTGAAGACCAATACTTGATGAAGAGAAGACTACTTCAAATTCAAGGAAGAACAATGGTTTGGAGAAGATGAACATCAAATCACAGGTATCAGTTTCTACTATCAAATTACCATTTGCAGATCATATCTTAGAAGTGCAGGTATGAAGAGATTTGAAGGATTCAAAGAGTGCTTTTATACACTTTCATTCTTTGAAAGTTAAAGCATTAGTTACATCAAAACAGGTATCTAGAGGTTTTTCTAGAGAGTTTTGAGAGATCTCTTACGTGGCAAGAAAGCTCATCTAAGAAGATAAATTTGGAGATGGGATGAGTTTTGTGTTCGGCCAATTTTTTTTTTATAAGTTGATTGGATATCCACGTACAAAATTTGATCTAGAGAGGTAACTCTAGAAAGGTAATTCATCATTCAGCCAAAAGGTTGGTGAATTCAGTCATATCAGTCACATTTGAAGCAGAGTTTTGATTCAAGATATATGAGGAGATGGTAAAACATGATTCTATATTCACTTCCATTTGTATACCATGTTTGTTTTGTCTCTTACTCTTAGTACTAGAGGAAGAGAAAAGATTTCATTTGAAGAAGTCAAGAGTGTTTGCTACTTCGAGATGAAGAGAACAAAAGGTATGGAGGAGAAGTTTGAAGACGTTGACATCATCAAGTGGAAGAAAGATGCAGAAGAAGAAAGTCCATCATTTCCAAAAGGAAAGTAAGACTTCCTTTTCTCTCATATTTTCCATATACTTTTCCTATTTTATCCTCTACACCCAAAGACAAGTCTATGAGAACATCTTGTGTGAAGATAGTTTAAAGAAGAAGCAGTTTCTTGTTTTGCATTATACTTGGTCATGTTTTAGTAGGTTTTGACAAAGAATTGCATTGAGAGAAAGAAGAGCAGCAGATTTTGAAGAAAACTTGTATATTTTGACTCATATGTATGAGTTATATATAAGTTGAAGATTTTGAGCAGGCAGCTTATATGTTCCCTCAAAGAATTCATGGAGTGTCAATACAGAACTACTTGGTATATGACAAGTTGCAGAGAAGTATATTTCTTCTTTATCTAAACTCTTGAGGTAAAAGAGTTTTTTGTAGCATATGTTGAAGACTTGGGTTGAGGTTTTGTGTTTGGAAAAGTTACCTCATATTCAGTATTTTCAGAAACTTCAGAAAATTCAAATTTTTTGATGTACTAGTCAATTGGAGAATCTACTTTCTATGATTTCCTTGATTTTTGGATACATGCTTGTATTCAAAAAAGGTGTTCCAACTCAGATCCTATCACTTGATTGAGAAGTGGAGTTAGCCAAAAAAAGTCAAGCAAATACTATCACATTTCACCCAGGTAGAATATGAAAAAATATGAAGTATCAACTTGCAGCTTTTGGAGTTCTCAAGGTGAGAAGTTTGTCCACTTATGTTTCAAGTAGGAGTTGCAGATTCTTGGAAAGGATTTGTTTGAAGAAAAGTTTTACAACTTTGTGAGAAGCATGAACACTTAGAGACATTCAGGTAACAAATCAAACATTCAATCATGAAGGTTTGATGAAAGCAGATTCTACACAGGTATTTTGTTGAGAAATCATTGATCTTGGATGATATTGTATGATCTTGATAGATCTTGAATGATCATGAAGATCTTGAGTATTTATGAGTCCTTTGTTTATAAGGTTCTTAGCATTGGAAAAAGTAAGTCAAAGATTCAGATTCTATCAGATTTTTGTTGCACAAAAATAGAAGAAGATACTTGTTATGTTGCAGAAAGGTTATGAATCCTAAAATGCTTTCAGCAAGGTTTTTATGATAGATCAGCTAACCTTATTCTAGATTTTATTCTAGATTTTATTCTAGATTTTGGAAAGCTGAAGAAACAGTGGAAGCTATTAGCAACTGCGGAGTGCTAATAAAAAGGGTTCAGAGTTTTTGTTTCAGATACAGGTATTGATGATAAGGAAGCAATACTAAATCAATGAAGATCAGATTTATTGAAAGAAGAAGGACATCCAAGATTTCATAAAGTCTGATATACTTTGAAGAACATTGATACTAGTGTTAAATCATCCAGGGGGGTGATGAAAACATAAAGACTTATTTTCAGCCATATGTAAAAGAATGCAGAGTCATACCTACAGGTATTCCTATATTTCCTTTGTTAGTTTCTCTTTATGTTCTAGCTTTGAAAGAAGAAGGAAGAAGGAGAATGTCTGGAAAAAGTTCCTGATAGGATGTTCATGTTCAGGAGAAGATTCCAGAGTTCTATTGAAGAGAAGCTTGATATTTCAGAGAGGTATGTTTGAGAAGTGCGCACATTTATGTTTATACCAGATTCTGAAGGAAAGAGGTATGAAGGATTTACAGATTAACAAGGATGAAGACATGATGACATCATAGATTTTTTTATGAGACTCATGAGTTGATTTCAATTGATTTCAGTTGATATCAGTTGAGTTGAGTTCAGTTCAGTTTAGTACAGTTCGAGATGAACCAGCAGTGTTCATAATACACCAAGTTGAGTTCTCAGTCACAGGTTCCAGGATTCAGTTCTTGATTTTCTTTAGTGTATTTACATGACAAAGCAGAAGTACGTTGAGAAATCTTTGGTAAGGTAAATGCAAATATGTGGATCCTAGTGTATGTTTTCAGGTTTATGAAGACAAGAGATAGCAGGTTCAGAGACAGTACTTGCTACATTTGTTATCAAGCAGTAAATGCTACATTTGTTATCAAGCAGTAAATGCTTGATGTGTATACTATTGGATATCTAGTTTGCATATTTTCTCAAGTATTATGGTTCAATGTCACATAATCCTAGTAGGAGATGGTTGAACCACACCTTAAGAGAGAGGATTAGGAAGTAATCCTCAACCATGGCTTTTGGGGCAAGTGGTTAGCCCATCATACTCCTAACCGGGAGGTCGTGAGTTCAATTCCCAACATTGGTATCAGAGCGTAGTTGAGAAATTGGGCAAGACGGAGGTTCGCGCCTCATTCGTGGGCACTTGGAAAAACCGCTTATCCGTGGTGAGTGTGAAACTTGCCTTGGATGAAGGTGCATGGGCATTTGGGCACCCACGGAGGGTGGGATAGGTCCAAATTTGGTCCATGTGCTAGAGTTTGAGGTTGGTGGAAGCGCTCATGCATGGAAAGTGGGTCCAAGAGTTAGAAGGGTCCACAAGTGAGCATTGAGGACAATGCTCAATCTAAGGGGGAAGGAATGTCACATAATCCTAGTAGGAGATGGTTGAACCACACCTTAAGAGAGAGGATTAGGAAGTAATCCCCAACCATGGCTTTTGGGGCAAGTGGTTAGCCCATCATACTCCTAACCGGGAGGTCGTGAGTTCAATTCCCAACAGTTCATATTCAGCAAGTTCAAGTTTAAAGGAAAGTCAAATTCAGTTCTGAAGAAGACTTTTGAAGAAAAGGTTTGAAGGTCAATTTCAAGAGTACAAGTTTGAAGCTAATGAAGTTTGCAGATTCAATCCAGATTATACCAATATGACATTGCAGGGGGGATTGTTGGAATACAATGTCAAATAGTACATTATCCCATGGTCAAAATTTGCACAATTCATAAGATGTGTAGCTATTTGTATTATTCCTTGTACAGCAAATGGCGCGTGAGCGCTTGGCTACATCAATTCCCTCTCATGCGATCAACGAGAGTTCGAAACTCATCGTAGGTAGCGGCTGAGAAAAAGCACACGCGAAGTTGTTTTATTTGTTTATAAAAGCTATGGACAGCGATGAAAGTCGACGGACGCGAATATAGCTTTTTTATGTTTTAAATCGCTACGATCGCTATGTTATGCTTTTGGGAAGTGCTTTATTATCATGAAGGCTCTACTATATAATAAGAGCATTGGCTCATTGTCTTGGATCCATCACCTAGTTTCAACACAAGCTTTGGAGAGCTTTGGTACCTCTTTGAGGTAGTGTTTCTTAGCACATGGGGCAGCCATGGTGCTATTTTGGAGCATGTTGAGGAGCGGCTATGGAGATCTTCTTGGAGAAGAAGAGTATGCTTACACTCTTGTTTATGGAGAGGATATTAGCAGGTTGATGGTGTGGATCGGTCATTCACATGATGTATTTGAAGATTGTCTTCGACATGAAGATTTCGGGTTACTTCAAAGACATTGGATGGTGATTAACATAAGATTTGCATCTTATGTTAAGAGTTCAGGTACATATACTCTTTATGCACACAGGTACTACTTGAAGTTTATGGAGGCAATAACATCCATATCAGGAGGAGTCCTATTCGGCATAGGTACAAGAGAATCAGTACGTATATGCTTTATGCATATTTGGATGAGGTGTTAGAGAAGGTATGTTCATATGAGTTTGAGGATTTCCGACAGCAAACTTGTTAGCATTCTTTGCTATTTTTGTAAGTATGTGATCTTTTCACAAACGTGTCTAACTTAGGGTCTTACATAGCCTAAGGTTAAATGAGGGTTTGTTGATTATCAGTTTTAAACTGATCCTTCCACTTTTTGTCACTCATATTCACTCTTCTACAACCTATTGGATCACACATCTCATATATATTCAAATTTCTGTCCATACATCTGAATATGTTTGTTACATTTGTAAATTCACTCATCCATCTATTTCTGTTCACATAGAGTGGTTGAGAGTTTTGCTCCCACATTGTACATTGAACATTGGTATATATGATAGTGTGAGTAAGCAGTGGCTTACGTAACACTTTACACATGTTGTCTAATCTTTCTCTATCTTTGTCTCATCATTTGTATGATTAAATGTGGTATGTTCATGTTTTGTCAATATTGGAAGATTGCTAGATTCTATGTTGTATATGCTGGACCTATGGAACCTTGGACCTATGGCATTACTTATGGGCCTACCTAATTTCAAACAATTATATGCATGGATATATCTCCATGTCATAATCCATCTAAGAAAATGAATGAGTATGTCTAATCATAAGGATTAACATGTCTCGTCATTTTTTTAGATTTGAAAAATAATTGAGTAAATAGTTAGTGAGGTTGCAGCCTCATAGAGATGAGATTTGGATGGTTCTCTTTGAGGGAATGCCCAAATTTATTGAAATTTGGAGGGCAAGTAGCTCCTAGGCTTATCTTTAAGCTGACCAATTTTCAAGTAATTTGGAGACTCTTAGATAGGTCAAATGACCTCTATACTAAAAGTGCTTCTAATAGAGGTAGAGGCCTGAAACAAGTGACATAGGCCTGTTACAAAGGGCATTTCTCTTAATCGGTAGATCCAAATGGAATGATTTTTGTTGGAAATGAAAGCTTGATAGATGCAAGTTGTGCATACCAAGTTTCATTATTTTTACAGATCATTTGATAGGTCAAAGAATCTCTGCAAAGCAAAGTGCAGCCTCTGGAATTTATGAAATGACCAGAGACCATGTCACCTAGAGGTGCTTGGTTCTCTTAGCTCATTTACTCAAATTGAATGATTTTTGTTTCTAGCATTAGATAACATCTCTAGATGGTGTGTATAAATTTTAAAGATAAAATGTTTCTCCATTTAGGAGATATAAAGAAAAGAGTAAAAGTTAGCCTCTGCAAATTTTTAAAATTTTGCAGGTATAGAGGCTTAGTATTTTGGTCATTGTGAAAGATCCAAATGTCCAAATACTGTGACACGTATATAAATAAAAGTAGATAGCAGTAGCAATATGCTATTAAAATTTGGAAGAAATTGGACATCATTTGATAGGTCAAATGATCTAATCTTCTCAAACCAATCTCTGGCGAGGATTTTCCAAAGAGTGGTACATGTGTCTAATGAGCATATGATATTTTCATATTGGAAACTCTAATTTCAAAAAATTTTGTTGGAGACGCTACTTTAGTATAGACCCTATGATATACCCAAAATTCAAGGATTTTGGAATTTATCTTCGTAGTTAGAAGATATTATAAAAGTGCAGCAGCATTGTTTCTGGGCTCACCTAAGCAAAGGTGTAGCAGAGATAGAATTATACTTTTGAATAAGTACTTGATTTCATTTCGAATTGAAATTTTGTGAGACCAAACTAGATAAGTTTATCTAGATTTGGGCACAAAGAAAATGAAATTTGGAATTTGTTTGATCAATCTAAGGGCTTCAAGAAGATGACCCTGTACATTTTCAGAGTTGGTCGTCAAGTGTTCGACTCTTCTAGTAAAATGGTTATAAAACTCTGAGCAAATATCCAAATCAAGTGATTTTTGTGCCTAATGAAAGCTTGAGCAAAGCTACATAAGGCTCAGAAATTTCATATTTTTTGCATGAGTAAAAGCTAGTTAAAATTAAGCTTTAATTTGCTGCTGTTGGAAATTGTTTATGCAAGAGATGTTGTTGAAAGGAAAATGGTTTATGGTGACCATTCTCAATAGGACAGAGGAGAGACTATCGAAATTTTCCAGAATATATATAGTGCCATGAGAGCATGGAATAGGAGAACTTTGCTAGTTGTTCTCATTTCATATAATTGGATTCATACAAGTTGTCTACATGATTTCATTTATTATTATTCATGCTTGTGAATACTCACCGATCTATTCTTGTATTTTTTTGAGAGAAGAGTTCGACTTTAATCTCATACATGCATCTATGTGGGGTATAAAGTTTGGTGGTATGGGACATCAAACTTCGTATTCTACCTAGGTATAGGATAGAAGGTATGGGAGAGAAGTCTCAAAGATTATATTTTGATAGGATTTAGAGTTCATTTATATGATCTTCTCGTATCATCTTATTATTAAACAACAAAGGGGAAGTTGAGACAGTCACTCTGTATGTGATCGCAAACAAGGCAAGTCCGCAGGCAAGTAGCCTAGAAGCGGAAAGGCAAGGTTTGCACATAAGAACTATGAATAGGGAATTGCATTGAGAAGAAATTCATAGAGTACGTACTGTTTTATGTGATATGCCTGAGAATAGGCCATGGTTCATACATAGCGTGTATGAGGTGAGCTAGATGCTTAGCCTAGTGGGCTATGAGTGTGTACACATCTACTTACCATTGTTCCGGGTATTTAGTGGACTCATATTATGGTCCTCATTATACCTGGGAGTGCTAGATTATTACAGTAGTTTACTTGAGACACCTCATTCCTAGTTAGGAATGATTTTATCATAGTGATGATCAGATGGTGGTCATGGATTAAGCAAGTTTCATCCACTTGGAACATCTTGCATGTTATTATTGAAAAGGCGGTGGTAGTTCCACTAGTTGTTATACTTTCTTAGCGCGTCTTCACTTGGCATGATGGACTTAGTTCCATAGAGTGGATTGGGATTTATTTTGTATGGGAAATATTCTGATCCATAGTTTGGATTATTATATATGATAGATCAAGATTTGGATCTATAGTTTGGATGTGACTGATTGAGATCTTAGTCCATAGTTTGGATGTGACAGATTGAGATCTTGGTCCATAATTTGGATCATTGACATATTGATATCTTGGTCCATAGTTGATAGATTGACAGATTGACATCTTGTTCCATGGTCTGCATCATTAGTACAACGGAAGAGGATGTGGCTTCCGCCGCTGAGGCCGAACGTCAGAGAGCCGTTGAAGATTAAGTGGAACAACGAAGGCGGGCGGAACAACAATAAAAGCAACAGAAGCAACAACAACTGTTGCAGAAGTGACAGAATAAACAAAAGCAATAGAAGCACCAACAACAAGAGCAACAACAAACACAACCACCTCCCGCATCACAACCGAATTCTTTACAATAACCTCCAGTATCACAACCAAGGACTTCGCACAGGATAGAAATGGACCAGTTCTCGCAACTAGTCAAGCTGCCAAACCTATTAATTTTCCTACATTCAATAGACGATGTCGAGATCCTTGGAAGACGCAGTCCGACCAAGTTCAATTGCCGATGATTGGATGTTCATCCATCATCTATCCTTGGTTCATGAAGGATTTCCACATTCAGTCAAGCACAATTGCAGATGCGGCTCCGTTGTTGAGAGTTTGTTCCTTACAGATGGAAAAGATGAGAAAGGTCGCCATACTGTCCGGGCACAAATGGAACAGATGCATGCACAATTGTTGTTATTGAAGCAACAAAAAGCAAAGTTACAAGATGCTTTGGCTTGTCGTGCCAATATTCCAAAAGAGGAAGTTCAAGCTTTGAAGTCTCCAGTTAATGGTTTGGAGATCCACGTTGAAGAGATTTCAGAAGATCATCAAGAAGTCACAAAACAATTGCAAGTTGTGCACGATGAGCCAAGGCAAGTTGGAGTTGATAAATATGATTTGCAAGACAAGTCTCTCACTTTACTCACCGAGAACAACTTTTTAGCTGATTTGCAGGACCTCTCTGCACTTTACACAATTGCAAGCTCTACGGGATGAGCCGAGGCGAGTTGGAGTGGGTAAAGACGATTTGCAGGTCTGTCACTTTACTCACAGAAAATTTGCAAGTCTCCTTAGTTAGGATTGAAGGAATTAAAGATTTAGAGAGTCAATTACAAGAAGCTACGCAATTTAATACAAAAAATGCTCTATTTAATCGATAACGAAGTTCAAATCACTGAGCTTAAACAGAATCAGGCTTACTTACAGAAGACCTTAGACAGTAAACAGGTTGAAGTGAAGCAAAAGAATACAGAGATTCAACAACTACTAATAGAGATTGAAGAAGCCGAGGCCACTACACTCAATTTTTTGGATAAGCTTTCAAGCAAATTTTCAGAAGCTAAAGAAGAAGAAGCGGCCTCAAAAGCTCATTTAACAGATGATCCTAATGACAAGCTTTACTTATAAATAATAGATTTCGGAGTAGCTTAATCATGAAATTTTTTATGCATTTTTGTACCACTTAGAAAGAATACAAAATCCTCCTTCAAATAACAATGAAATGTACTTTAGTGGGTTCGAGTGCACCGTGCATGCCAGTGTTAGGCTTTCGCTTGTACGGCTACCCGAATTTTGTAAATTATCTAAATTTGTAAATTGTATTTGTCAATGTCCCTAGAACTACCTAGGAATGTTAACCGTCATTCAGAGTTGTAACCGATAAAGGGAGGTAAAATGATACAATCTCGTATTCTGAAAAAAGAGGAAAAAGTGTTAGGAAGGAACCAGAGATAGCCAGAGTGAGCAGAAAGCCGGAAGTAAACTCTGTATCTGTTGAATTCTTGCGATTACTGTAATGCAAAACATTTTTCTCTCATATATTCTGTGTTGTACTATATTTTCGTTGTATTCTCTGTGCGGTGTATTCGAAACTTATGTATGTTCAGGCAATGCTTTTATGTTGATATTCAGGAAGAAACGCACTGGAATTCATTTCTGATAACCCCATCCCCCAAACCCCAATTTGTTGTAAAGAGAATATCGACAAACAATACCCACTTGTTAGGAATAGCTATCCTACCTCTGGGCAATACAACCAAATCCCAAGTATCATTTGCATGCAAAGCTTTAATCTCTTCTTGCATTGCTAGCTCCCACTTGCTTTTATGCTCACAAGTTTTTGCCTCTTTAGAAGTAAGACGTTCACCCTCATCTCATAGCATTACATAATGCAAAGAGGGGTCATATCTCTATACATTCCTCATCAATCGTGTAGATCTTCGTACCCAATGACTTATGTTCTCCAGCAATGCATCTACATCAGGAGGTATGTGAATATTATCATCATTTCAAAGCTGTTGTTCATTATTTACAGCCCTATTTTCAGCATGGTTTCTAAGCTGTACATTATCATCACGAGCATGAATCGGCTGTCCATCATCATTTGGATTAATTACTACAGGCTGATTGTTATTTCCAGCCCTTAGTGGTGCATCCTGACATTTATTTTCAGCACTGATGGGTGACTAGACATGCTGAAATTTGACGTTTTTATGGTCAGTTTTAGAAGCACCATTACTCTGAAGTAACTTTGATTCATTAAAAATAACATCAAGGCTGCGTACTACCTTTCTGAATTGAGATAACCATATGCGATATCCATTTCACCTTCATCACCATAGCCCATGAAGATACCTT
The DNA here is from genome assembly GCA_020310875.1 of Ceratopteris richardii. Taxonomy (NCBI): domain Eukaryota; kingdom Viridiplantae; phylum Streptophyta; class Polypodiopsida; order Polypodiales; family Pteridaceae; genus Ceratopteris; species Ceratopteris richardii. Next base: position 22,035,414 of record CM035440.1, on the reverse strand, counting down.
TAATGGACTTAGCATCCGGCTTGTTTCTTAAGTCATGCCTTACATGAACAAAAGCATCACTGCCAAAGATGTGTAGATGGTCATATGAAGCAGCTTTAGCGGATCAAACCTCTTCAGGTATGCCACCTTTTAACGTTGCGTGCGGGGAACAATTGCAAACATGAACCATGGTTTTCAAAGCCTCTCCTCAGAACTCTTGTGGGAGATTAGTTGTGGACAGCATGCATCGTATCCTTTCACACAATGCTTTATTATACCTTTCAGCCACACCATTGGAAGAGGGACAGTTAGCTCCCTATTTATACCTGTTTTTTCACAAAATTTCTGAAATTCAGTACTTGTAAACTCACCTCCATTGTCAGTACGTACGCATTTCAGCTTTCTACCAGTTTGGGTGGTCACAAATGCATGAAATTTTTGAAATGCAGCAAAGGCTTCATCTTTTCTTTTCAACATATAAACCCACGATTTCCTAGCGCAATCATCAACAAAAGAAACAAAATGCAAGGCACCCCCTTATATCCACACTAATAACAAGTCACATCTACTGCTTCCCCTTGCTTTTACTTCTATTTCTCTGTGAATTCCACGTCTTCTTCTCTGATCTTCCTCTTGATAAGTTGGAAGATCCACTTGACTCACCAATGGCCTTTCTCCCAATCTCTTCATGATCCCCTTACACCATCAATGTAAGACTGGAGTTATTGGACAATGAGACATAAGCAGGAAGATTGATTTTAACTTATCTTCAACGGGAGGCAATCCAGAACCCTGCAGCTGTGAAAGAGAACCTCTGAAAGAAGCAACATGCTCTGCTGCACTCTTTGACTCGTCAAGCTGCATATTAATCAATCTTCTCATTAAATGTACCTGATTCACCGGAGTGGTGTTTGTTGGAAACAATATCACATGTGTCCAAAATTCCTAAGACAGGCCATAATAATTAATCTTTAGAAGCTATCTTCAAGAAACCCCGTCGAGCGCTTTGGATAGACTAAACATCTCCCACATCAACCACCCGGGTTCGATACCCGCCAGGCGCAATCGCGTGGACGACGTTTTAGAAAAGCAAAGCGAAATCGTGAAGATTTTTTTTGTTTGTCAAGCTTTTCAAAACAACAATGAGCGGCGACGGATTTATTCGCAATAGTGTTTTAAAAAAATCGATCACTTATGCTTTATGCTTTTGGAGTGCTTTATTTTATGGGTACTCTAAAACTATATAAGAAGAGCTTGTCTCATTATTCAGGTATCCTACACCAATTGGCAATGCCAGTTTTTGGTCCCTCAGTAGAGGTGGTGCTCTAGCACAGATGGGGCAGCCATGGTGCACTCTAGGAGAATGTTGAGGAGCAGCTATGGAGTACTTCTTGGAGAAGAGTGTGCTCACACTCTTGCTTATGGAGAGGACTTACCCATCCGCAGCTTGGTGGTGTGGATCAACCATCTACATAATGTATTTGAAGATTGTCTTCTACATGAAGATTTCGGTGTACTTCAAAGACATTGGATGGAGCTTAACATAAGATTTACATCTTATGTTAAGAATTCAGGTACATATTCTCTTTATACACACACGTACTAGTTGGAGTTTATGGAGGCAATGACATCCATATCAGGAGTCGTCCTATTCGGCATAGGTACAAGAGAATCAGTACACCTATGCTTTCTGCATATTTGGATGAGGTGTTCGAGAAGGTATGGTCATATGAGTTTGAGGATTTCTGACAGCAAACTTGTTAGCATTCTTTGCTACTTTTGTAAGTATGTGAACTTTCACACACGTCTAACTTAGGGTCTTCCATAGCTAAAGTTAGATGAGAATTTGCTGATTATCAGTGGTATGTTCATGTTTTGTCAATATTGGAAGATTGCTGGAATTTGTGTTGTTGATCCTAGACATATGGAACTTGGACCTTTGGTATTAGTTATGGGCCTACTAAATTTCCAACAATGTTTTCATACATAGCTTTCAGTTTTTTCCATACATCATATGAAGTAGCTAGACCCTTTCAAGTCTACAAGAATCTCATCAGATACAGCCATTTATTTTGATGTATGCAATGGCCTTTTTGTTGAGATTCACCCAAGTAGCATCACACATATCTTCAGGCTTCAAACTCTCCAATGCACCATCACAATCCTTTAGAAATAGAATGCCTTGCATTCTATCTTTCCAAAGGTTAAACATGAATCCTCAAATCTCTTTATCTCAAAGAGATTTTTGACATTTGAGGAAGAGGAGGCCATTGTTGCACCAAGGGGGCATAGTAATTCAAGAATAAAATAGTTTCGAAGATAAATTTCAAGATCTAATAGTTTTGCAAAGAATTTGCAACACAAAATAGAATGAGAGAACAATGGATGTGAATCTTCAAAGCTGAAAAACACAGCTATTCTCACAAACTTTGTTGCAAAGAATCTTCCCTATGGCTCTGATACTAGTTGAAAGAGGAGGATTAGAGATTCGTAATGGTGTGCAGCAAGGCTTGAGGCGATGAAAGAGAATGGAGGCACTGGAAGAGAGAGGGAGATGCTTGGGCAATAGTCACGAAGAAGAAGCACATCAGTTCATAAGTCCCATCATCTCATAATGATGAGGAGATCTAATTTTAGTATTCACATGAACTCTTGGTCATTTGGCCATGTTCACATTGCCCGATGGCCAAAGAGTTTAAAAATAATATAAATGTCTATGGAGGCCCCAATGGGAGGCCAAAAAATGTATAAAAAATGTGTGTAGGTAGCTTTCAGTGAAAGCTACCATCTAAAAGGATATAGTTGTACAACGGGGAGTCCTTGAAGCCTTTATTCCCAACACTTCTACACTAGCTTTCAGAAGATGACATGGACACTCTAGTTTCTCTAGTAGCCAGTGAATTTGCCGTTTGTAAGTACGAAAATTATAGTCGAGTAGTTCCATACTTCAATTTAGGAGAACAATGACTCAAACGACAAAATCGGAGTTCTAACTAATTAGGATTAGAATCTATAAATAGGAGGAAAGTATACATAGCAAGATAGAAAGATAGAGATAGAGGAAGAGGTAGAAGAATAAGGAAACTTTGATTGGCATGAACATTATAATTTATAACATACTAGAATGGTGAACACGCGAAAGTGATGTAATCTTCCCTTCGAAATTTTGAATGTTGCTCTAGAGTTTTGATTATTTGATATATACCTTCATAAGTTCAGAGTTATCCAAACTTACGAACTCAGGATAGAGAACACAAACACATACACATTGGAAAAAACAACAAACAAAAGCAAGAGACTTAAAATCAATATAAGACATGAAAAATACAGACAAAAAAACCAATACAAAATGAGACACACACACGCCCAAAAAAAAAAAAAAAATCAATTATTTAAAAATGAAAAAAAATAAATAATAATAATAATAATAAATTAAAAAAGAAATAGATAAAAATAAAAATATAAAAAGAAAATAAAAAATAGAAATAAAAATTAAATTATAAAACAAAATAATAATAATTACACACACACACATATATATATACAAATATATATAATATATATATATATATATATATATATATATATATATATATATATATATATATATATATATATATATATATATTGCAAATTAAACAAAAACAAAACAAAACAAAAAGTGCATCGTCAACTTCTATGTCTATCCTAAACAAGAAGTATCATAATTAAACTTTATCATGCATAGCTTGGACAAATAGCTATGACATCCCTACTCACGTCATCAATGCCCTCGAGTAGGTGCAGACTTTAATAAAGGTTCTTTCTAAATCAAGATCTCTAATAAAAGTCAACGAACTGAGTTTCTATCACTTTCCGAAATCGAATCTTGTCTAGTAAAGTAATTTTTTTGTGTTTCTGTCATTACTCATCTAGGAGTATAAATGCAGTAGCTATATAAGTTCTATAATGTGTGAATGCAGTGTTGCAATGAAGATAACTATTGGGATTAACCACAGTAATTGTTCATAAGTGAGTTGAGGGAGTTAATAGGAAGTGGTGATATTGTCCAATTATGAAGTTCTATAAAATGGTGAGAAATTCTTTCAGCAAATGAAGGATATTATACAGTCTACTTACAATACATTTTGGTGATTGCATTGAGGTATTAGGAAGTTCTCTAATGAAGTTTCTTGGTGAGATACAGTAAAATGATGAAGTATGTCTCAAATAGTAAGAGAATTTTCTACAATCTCCTACCTTGGTGAAGAAAGAGTACAAGGAACAAAAATCATACCCAACCTCTAATAGGACAACTTATATATTTCTTTGGTCTCCACACAATTTAAACTTGCCTATGGTTTGGAAATCATTGCCCCTATGGAACTCCTTGTTCCTAGTCTCCCAGTGGCAGTCCGACAAGTTACCACATGAGAAACCCCTTACCATTGTTTTAAGTCCCTCGAGGGTCTCGAAGAAAATCAATACAAAAGCTTCCTATTAGTGCACGATGCAGAGATCCGAAAGAAGGGGTAGCATGATGGTAAGTTTAAAATACCGATCTTTCGTACAAGCTACATGGTCTTATTTTTCAATTCCAAAATGCTACAACAAGACGAAATTTTTTATGGTTGATGATCAAGTCCTTACTAAATTGCATAATCAATGGAAGCGGCTTCTTTTCTACTCCACACCTTTTCATGGTCAACCGATTTTGACTACAAATTACAATCGATGAGTCGAAATTCAACACTACTGATTATGATTCAGCGAAGAACAGCCATCTTTTTATCATGTATAATTATATTTTGATTATGTTTTCATTTGCTTTCACAATTTTTCAATACCCTCTTTTATTTCCTATGCATACAATTACTCAATTTTTTACCTACCATTTTTCACTTCTTTTCTCATATTTATCACGAGAGGTTGTAGAAGAAACTAGCCTCTAAATGATTCCATCATCAAATCTTCTCTTTGTGCCTCCTCTATAAGACATACGCGAGTATTTGTCTATTTATCCTTTGTGAAGCATAAAGTAGAGCAATGAGAGTTCTTTCTTTAGCAACTCATAAGATCTTTGTATGAGCTCTTTTGGAGAAGTATGCATGAAGCAACAAAAGAAAGATCCTTTTGCGGAAGCTTTCCAAGAAGCATGAGCAAAAAGATGGATGATGATTTGAGAAGTTTGGCTACTTCAAATCAAGCATGAAGTTAGATGTATTTTCTTCATCAAATTTGAAACTGGAAAGTAGCCATTTTTATTGATTCTTGATTTTACATTGCATAACATCATAATGCATGTAAAGAGAGTGCATCAATGCGTGCATGGAATGTTCGAGTTGCATATGATACATTCTTTTTATATTTCTTATTCACTTTATTTGTTTCACTGTAAGAGTACATGCATATGTGAAAAGCATATAAAGTGAGATGATTCGAAAGACAGAAAACATATAAGTAAGGATACATTGTTTGCTGGCTATCTTTGTTTGCCCATTGTGTAAATTGATCGACACATACATTTAAATATATAATGGATGGCCTTTACAAGTAAGATGACAAAATTATGCTTCCAACGCTACCAAAATATACAATACTCACCTAGGACAAAGCTATATATGCCACAACATCCCAGACACATTTCCTTACATAGATGATATGCAAGGGCCCTTGAAACATACTTCCATGGATGTTACGATGCCCATAACACCCCGAAGCTTGAAGCATACAGGCACAAACATGTACATCTCATGGAATGAGTGTTATGATTTTGCACATTTTTTCTTACGTATGCCCTCTTGTTGCATATTCATTCAAATCTGCATGATAATCACTGGAACATATGTGTTGAAAAACAAGCAAATACATGGACATAATAAGGAGCCGAGGAAGAATTCAAAAGTCCATCCCAAGAACAAGAAACTCTCATCATTCGTTACAGTAAATCGTTACTCGCAAGAACCAGCGAGGCTTAAATTTCATTTTCGAATCTAAGCAAATCCCTAAGGACAAATGGCAGCTCTAAATGGAGAAACTATAGAACGTGTATGATAAGACAAATAAACAGAATCACCTGAGGATGAGGTAAATATCTCCAAAGAGCGAGATTCCAAAGTGATCCGGGTACAGAAACATAATGCAATTCATCTGCTGAGCAATTATCTGGCTTAATAGCTCCGGAATTCACAATATGAGTCGTTTGAAATAGCTTATTGCCTTGCACCGAACAGTTATCCTGAACGGAACTTTTCGCTGGAGTAACGGAGCTCGAAAAGGCCGCCAGAAAAAGGTTCTTGCGATACTTTACATGCTGAAACGAACTGCCGGTAAACTGGTACGCATCTTTCGCGTACGGGACTTTTAGACGCACACAGGACTGATGACCCCGTGAATAGAAACGACCATGAACCGAAAATGAAGGTGTCCTGCCAACTGTAAGAAATCCGTGCAGCTGCATTGCTCGTCCGTGCAGTCTAAAGGGCTTTGCACATCCGATCCATTTTCCTTAAACTTGCTCTTGTAGTTGGCCGCATTACACTTGTCGTGCGGTCAGCCTCCACATGAATTGCATTTCTCCCTACATGAATGACGGCGGAGCCACTCCATTCGGTTAGCTCATGGGGGTGCACATGAGCTGTTAGGCAATAAATTGGGGGATTTTGGGACGAGTGTAATGACATCTACTAGCTAGAGACCCTCAAGAAATAGTGCTTTTAGGACTAGTTCAAAGGTGACATCTACAAATTATGTTAATTTCCTAGAAATCCAAGTTGGAGGAACTCGAATGAGATTATCCATCAACAAATGCATTTGTGTCATAAAATAAAATAGGGTTAGCCTAGAGACCCTCAAGGTATAGTGCTTTTAGGACTAGTTCAAAGGTGACATCTACAAATTATGTTAAGTTCCTAGAAATCCAAGTTAGAGGAACTCCAATGACTTATATGTGAAAATTGAGGTAGGAAGTTTGTCTTGATTTAGAGTGAAGTATGTATTTGCTCCACCTTTGGCTACATAGAAGTTGATTGGGAGGCTAGTTGAAACATACTTCTTCATTTGTGAGATATCCATTACTTTAGTTAGTCATTTTCAGGTCTTATGACTAGTATTGGAGTCATCTTGATACCTTGGGCTACATAGAAGTTGATTGGGAGGCTAGTCGAAACATATTTCTTCATTTGTGAGATATCTATTACTGTAATTAGTCATTTTCAGGTCTTATGACTAGTATTGGAGCCATCTTGATACCTTTTGTGTGCTTGTAATTTGCGATTACACCTTAGAGCTTTTTCTCCCTAGCTCTCCATTTATGGTGGGAAATTAAAGGTAATGGAGGAGAATTTTTTTATCTTCTAGTTATGGACCAATATATATTTTCATATATATTTCTAAAGCTCTAACATATCCCCAGAAGTTTACCATGTGGTGCTCCTTTGGAAACCTTGAAGCTTGTGAAGCAATGCACCCCGTATGTTAGGTGGAAAACACAACTTGGAAGGCATTTAATATCCCATGTGCACCCCTACAACGAAATCGGCACTAAATCTCCCCTACAAATCCATGCATGGCAACATCTTGGCACATAAGCAATGAGAGAGGAGGAGGAGTTCTCTTGTAAGAGCCTCCTCTATAAATCTTCTTAAGTGTGATTGAAAGAGAGCCTTACATTGTCTTGTGACTTTGGTCATCGTATGTGAGACTATCCAACCCTCTTTTCCTTGCCCCAAAAGAGAAGCCCTTCTACCCACTACAACAAACCCCCCCCCCCCCCCCCCCCCGCCACATCAAGTCAAGGAAGCTCCAATTTGATAACGTCATAACTTTGGCATTTGGAATTCAATTTGAGTGTTTTCAAGTATTTCACGAAGATCAAGATTAAAGATTAAAACAGAACATTCATAAAACGAGGACTACTTGAGTGACTACATGGAAACAAGAACTCAACCAATAGTGAGAGCAAAAGCTTCAATCAAGTACTTGTACGACATCAAAGATGATTTTATCCTTATAAAAAAGAATAAACTAAGTACTATTATCTATCACTTTTTGGATTTTTGAGAACTTGGCACGAGTTTCTTTTTTTTCTAACTCCAAGATATTGATTTAAATTCAAGGGGGAATAAGATGTATTAGAAACCATCCAATGGATCAAGTTCACAATTAACATGCATATAGATGCAATGTATTTTACAAGCATGAGGGACAAGGGAAAGTATGGATCAAGAGGAACTTTATGAAATGGAAATTATCAAGAGATAGATGGACACCATAATAGGCTCTATAAATTTGATCCAAAAATTGCAAGAATCTAATTATTCATGAATCAGGATCCAACCTCTTGCTGGATCTTAGGGGTTGGACAATCAAAAAGGTAAAATATATAGCATCCCCCTTGCTAACTCTATGGGAACATCAATCAAGCCAAGGGTTGATCCACTTGAAAATTCCTTTATTCTAGTATCCCAAGAAGAGTGGAATCAATGAAGCATGGAGACATGTCAATAGTTGAGCATCTAGAACCTCCCTATTCCTCGAGAGAAGAAAATGGTAGGAAAAAGGATGTAGTTCTAACTTTTCTACAAAAATGGAAGGACATCTACCAACTCAAAAATGTGCTTGCATATTATCGAGTCCTCTAGGCTTCATTAAAGCTTGATGAAGATAAAGGAATTAAATTTGTAATGAACTAAAAGCATTAGGACCGCTAGCTAGAGAGATGACTCTCCTTCCAGGCTTATGCATGTATATATAGTTATCCCCAAGGGACTTCCCTCTATGGCAGGTGGATACTATCTCTCATGCAATATCAAGGAGTGCTAAGGATAGACTTGAAACACACAAACTCGATAGACTTATCTACTATGCTCGTGATATACTTAGCAAGGCAGAGAAAAATCACATCACGAGTGAGAGGGAGGGATTGGCAATAATACTTTCCAACCAAAGGTTTCATCACTACTTTTTAGGGGTAAGTTTTGCAATGATTTTAGATTCTGAGCCGTTGAAGCACCTCTTGAAGAAGCCCCACGTAGGTAGGAAAAATTAGAAATGACCATTTTGTTTCAAGAATTTGATTTTGAGGTCATGAGTTTGAGGCTTCAACTCTCTTTGAGGTAGGCATCAAGAATTGGCCCAATGATGTATATATGTTTGTCTCGAAAGGTTGCTTCACAAATACGAGGATGATGGAGAATTTCGATAATGTGTCACATTGCAAAATACAAACCTCATCTTGTAGGAGACATACTAAGGACTTAGGTCATTATGGACCTAAACCCTTCATCTTGTAGGAGACATACGAAGGACTTAGGTCATTATGGACCTAAACCGTAAACCCTAAGCCACACTCTATGCACAGAGATGTGATATTTTCCAAACGTGTGGACCCAAGACTTTTAAGAGACGGAACATCCCCCTCAATATTGTGATATCCTTGAAAGCCGTTGAAAAGAGGGGACTCGATTCGGATGATAAGACAAGTAAATAGATTACACCACTACATAGGTCAAAGTGGTGGTCTTCAAAGTGTACATTACAAATACAATGGCCGAAATCCTATATAGAAAGTGATAATACATCGAGATAATGGCATTGAGCAAGGGATGCACTTCATAATGCATTGAGCAAGGGATGCACTTCATAAACAAAATATTGACTACAATCATCTCAATATTATCCTTGTGAAATTGGGTTGCCTAAAAGCACCGATAAGGCGCTTATTGCCTTCCTTTGGATGGAATCAATGTGTAGACCCATCACTTGGGGTTTGCCATACTTGGGCACCATGTGGGCACATAGGACAAAATACAAAGCTACTATTTCATACACCAATAGACTTGCAAAATGAAGGCCTTGGCGACCCTTTCCTTCTTTAAAAAAGAAACATGACTACTTCCTATGGAATGACCACTTGAACAAAAGGGTCAAATTGATTGCAAAGCATAATGGAGCATTCATAGAGAGTTAAGTGATGGATTTACTTCCTATGGAAAGGATTAAACTATATCTCCAATAGAAAGGAGTAAATTGAATATGAAAAATCTTTCTTGTATTTTTGGACACTATTTCAAAAAAGAAAAGAGGGGGAATCTCCAAGTGGGCTTATGCTTATTATTAAGCATTAATGGGAATCATCATGAGTAAGTAGGCTCTTGTAAGGGTATCTCTTGTGGAATAGTTCTTGCTTCATTCCATTGCACCTTTAAAAGGGAGTCCTTACCAATTGGCACTCATCATTTTCCATTTGTGGTTCACATTGCTTATCTAGTAACCTAGCCAAGTAGCATACATCGCATAGTTGCAGTCACTCCCTTTACTCTGAGCATACACATAAAGATAGAAGCATTGTGGATATATCCACCTAAAGTGAACGCCAAGATGCCCATCACACTCTATACAAATAACCTCTCACTTGCACAACTTGTCACCAAAATCACAATAAGGCAAGAATCCCCCTCTAAAGCTATATCTATCATTGTGAGCCTCCAAAGATTTAGGCTCCAATGCACCCTTGACCAACCCAAACTAGCGTAATGAACAAACAGGAAATCAGTGGCACCATAAGCAAAGTAAAAAGCTCACCATTAGGAAAAGATAGTGCCTCTTCCTCACCCACTGTCAGACATTGGTCTACAGAGACCATTCCACGTGTGTGTGGGACGAGGGCTAGTTAACCAAGGTCCTAAGCTCGGGGGTATATCCTAAGGTATTTGATTCTTGGGCTTGTTCGAAAGCTCTCTCAGAGATCTTTCTAGGGAGTGGCTATAAACCATATTTTGGGTTCAGGTATTTCCTGCAACAGAGGTTAGAAGTGGATTGTTCTTCATCAAATACCGTCAACGAAGCACTTTTTGAAGATTTGTGCGATCTACGAGCAAAAGGGAGTCGATACTCTACCCGTAGCTCTTCAATTGGATGCTCCAAGAATATCAAAGAAAATCTGAGATAAGTATTTTTGCAATATTTGGTTGGTTATTCTGTGATTGTGCATATTAGAAATATTCATGCATTACATGTAGGACGATGTAATTAGAACGTAAATAGAGATGTATGTTCGATGCTTGAGCTTTTCTTACAGGTGGTAAGTATCGGCAGGTATCGACCAGAAAAATATTGTGATTGAGGGTCTGTAGTGCCCAACAGCATATTTGGAAAAGTTTTCTATTGCAAGTGTTCGAAGATAAAAAGAATAGATCGTGCCTGCCGGCACATGATTTATGCTTGACGTTTCTATTTTCTTCAAAATTATTTCGGATTTCAAAGTGACGTCGTTAGGCTGGCAAAATTTTTAAAATATTAGCATGCATGTGTATTAAAATTTAGAAAGCATATTAAAGTTTCTTTCTATTGTCTTTTTCTATTTAGAAAAAGCTTTGACTGGTTCTTTTTTCCGCTTGTCAGTAGTATTTACGTCTATTTAATCTTAAAAAAAAAAAAACAAACAAACAAAAAACCAAAAGAAAAAGTTTCTTGCCTAGCATGGAACCCGAACCTTCTTCACCTGTTAGGACAGAATTCATTATGCCTGAACCTCCAGTTGATCCCATTCAAGCTATAACAATAGAATTTTATCTTTAGAAAGTTCTCTTCATGACATCTTGGAACACGTGCGTGGTTCTAAGAAAGAAGAAGAGCCTCTTGATGTTGATCTGCCAGAGATGGAGGTAGATGCTCCAGATGAGCATCAAACTTCAAAAGTCCTTAAAGATAGCGTCTTAGTTAGAGAAGCCAGATGGCAGCTTAAGGATCTTAAGCCGCCAAGATATCATGGCTCAACTAGCGCTAGGACTGCTGACGCAGTTGAGAAGTGGCTCAGCAAGTGGGAACAGTGTTTCCGTCTGTGTCATATCACCGATGATAGGTACAAGATTCAGCAGGCCACTTATAATCTTATGGATGTTGCACATAGGTGATGGCGAAAGATAGAACAGGATAAGAAGGAGCCCACGACATGGGATCAATTCAAAATCTTGTTTTATAATAATTTTGTACCACGTAATGAGAGGTCTAGAGCACTAGACACCTGGTTCTTCATCAGTCAGAAGAATCAGTCAGTTCAAGAATACGCAGATCGGTATAGAGAGGTACTTCTTAAAGTACCTGATACCATTCCAGAGTTTCTTCAAGTCCACAAGTTTGTCTTGGGACAAAGAGAAACTATCCGACCTTTAGTAAGGAAAGAGCGGTGTGAGTCTTTGGCACAGGCCATAGAGATGGCCTTGGTTTATGAGGATGGTCACAGGAGCACAGGTTCCCAGGGCCAGAGATCCCCATGGACTAGGGTTAGCCGACCTTTCCATACTTCGACTCCTGGTTTGGGCAGTGCACAGCCTTCTAGGGAGGCTAAGCAGGTGCACATGATCCAAACAGTCTCAGGAGGAAAGAGAAAAGTGTCTGCTCTGGCTGAGAGGATATATAATCGATCTATTCTTATCCCTCAGCAGAAAGAGAAGGCAATGAAAGAGGGTTTGTGCTATGGATGCTTAGGACAACACTTATATAAGGATTGTCCTAAAAAGAAAAAGATAGCAGCCACCATAGTCATAAATCCGACTCAGGCAGGGGGTGGGAGTGACGATGAGTTTGGGGATCCCCCATCTCCATTATCATCTCCCATAGTAGCTATGACAGTCACTAAAAAGGTTTCGACTGTGCCAGATGCTGTGCTTTCGCCAGTGGCACAGAAAGGATACCGATTCCCAGATACTAAGCTTATTGTTATGAGAGGAGTCGTGGCAAGACAACCTGTCAAGGTACTCTTCGACACAGGTTCGACTCATAATGTTATTAGTTCCCGACTAGTCAAGAGATTATGCTTAGATACGGTACAGTCAGATTATACTTATACCGTAGAGCTAGCTGACGGGAAGGGAACTGAGACTTGGGATAGACGAGTAGTTGATCTTCCTATTCAGATCCAGTCCTATGAGGACAGATTGGATTTTGAGATAGCAAGATTAGCACGATTCGATATAGTTCTTAGTGAGAAGTGGCATGCGAGGAAGAAACCAGTCATTGATTTTGCTTCGCATGTGTATCAGTTGGAGCATGAGGGAAGGAGATTACTGATCCGTGGAGAACAAGATCTCCAAGAGACGCGATTGGTGACTGCTACCAAGTTGCTCAAAATTGATTGTAAGTATATCTATTTTCTTTATTTCATGTATTTGTCGTATGTTGAGATGGATTCATGCAGTCATGGAGACTCTAGTTGGAATGCTCCAGCACTTTCAGCTAAAGTGAGAGCAGAATTCCAAGAGTTGTTTTTAAAGGAATTACCATCAGGTTTGCCTCCTTGCAGGAATATAGAGCATAGAATCGAATTGGTACCAGGAGCGAGTCCGACCGCTCGACCACCATTTCGAATGAGTTTGCAGGAGGAAAATGAAGTTCGCAAGGTCGTGGACGAGTATCTTCAAAAAGGGCTGATTAGACCCAGCTATTCACCCTTTGCCGCACCACTTCTTCTTGTGAAGAAGAAGGATGGATCTTATAGGATGTGTGTCGACTATCGAGCACTCAATAAGATCACTATTAGACACAGATATCCTATGCCCCGGATTGATGATCTTTTAGATGCTCTAGGTGGAGCCATTGTATTTAGTAAGATAGATTTAAAGATTGGCTATCATCAGATTAGAGTAAAAGATCATGATGTACATAAGACAGCTTTCAGGACCTGTTTTGGTCATTATGAGTATTTGGTCATGCCTTTTGGTTTGACAAATGCTCCAGCTACATTTATGATATTAATGAATGATATTTTAAGACCTTTCATAGGAAAGTGTGTTGTTGATTTTGTGGATGACTTGCTAGTGTATAGTAGGACTGTGCATGAGCATGAAAATCATTTAAGGTTTGTGTTGAATATTTTAAAAGAAAATAAGCTGTATGTAAATCCAGAGAAGACACAGTTGTTTCTTCCGAGGATAGACTATCTAGGGCATGTGATTTCAGCCGATGGGGTTCAGATGGATCCTAAGAAGGTATCAGTTATTTTAGCATGGCCTACTCCTCAGGATGAGGGGCAGTTACGGTCATTCTTAGGACTTTCCGGTTTCTATCCGAAATTCATCTCTTCATACTCGTCGATAGCGGCACCTATGACGAACTTGCTTCAAGGCAAAATTCCATTTGCATGGAAGCAAGAGCAGCAAGAGAGTTTTGATACTCTGAAACAAGCTGTTTCAGAGGCTCCTATACTCAAAGTGGTAGATCCTCAGAAACCATTTGAGTTAGAGACGGATGCTAGCGGCACAGCCATAGGCGCAGTCTTGAGTCAAGATGGCAGGCCAATAGCTTTTGAAAGTAACAAGTTAAGTAGTGCACAACACAATTGGCCTGTGCATGAACAAGAGTTGTATGCCGTGGTGCATGCACTTAAAGTTTGGAGACACTATCTTTATGGTGCAGACTTTAAGGTATTCACAGATCATCATACACTCAAGTATTTTTGTAGTCAGCCAGATCTTCGAGGCCGACAGGCTCGTTGGGCTGAGCTCATGCAAGAATTTCACATGGAAATCTTGTATAGAAGAGGCAAATAAAATATAGTAGCTGATGCATTATCTCATAGAATGTATCAAATGAGCTTTACGGTTTTAGAAAGCTCATTGCTTCAAGAAATTAAGGAAGCACAGGTGGAAGATCCACATTTGTTACAGATAGTTAGAGCCATTAGTAATGACTCTATTTTAGGAGACGGGACAGTTCCTGCTGTTTCTTCTTCTACGAAAGCAAACAAGTCCATTCCGTATTCCAATTTCTCACAGGAGAATGGAATAGTGAAGCGGAAAGGAAAGGTTTGTGTGCCAGATTCCTGGGATTTGAGAAAGAAATTCATGCATGATAACCATGATGTTCCCTGCGCAGGACATCCTGGTGTTGACAAGACAATACAGCTTGTTAGAAGAACTTTTGGTGGCATGGATTAGCCAGAGATATCCATACTTATGTTCAACAATGCTTTATGTGTCAAGTCAACAAAGCAAAAAGGGTAAAGACACCAGGTCTTTTACATCCTTTACAAGTTCCAGATCATAATTGGGATAGTATATCCATGGACTTCATAGTGGGGTTACCGCGGACCCAAAGGAAGCGAGATACAATCCTAGTTGTGGTAGATAGATTGAGCAAGATGGCTCATTTCATACCTATGCAGGAGACGATAGAAGCTCCACAGGTAGCGGAGTTGTTTATCCAAAATGTCTTTAGATTGCATGGGTTACCTACATCCATAGTCTCAGATAGGGATGTCAGATTTACAGGAAACTTCTGGAAGTTTGTATTTGACAAACTGAAAGTGTCACTAAAAATGAGTAGTGGTGATCATCCACAGATAGATGGTCAGACCAAGAGGGTCAACCAAATTCTAGAGGATATGTTGAGGGCATATGTGTCTGAGAGACAGACAGATTGGGATAGTTATTTGCCATTAGTAGAGTTTTCTTATAACAATAGACCTCACAGGGTGACTGGGATGTCTCCTTTTGAGATGAACTATGGCATGAATCCCACTGCTCCCAGTACCATAGGAATGCCTAAGAAATGTCCTAGTGCTTCTGAGTTCTTAGCGAATCTTCAAGCAAACCTTGAAATAGCTAAAGCCAAGATGCAGCAAGCAGCTGATAGAGCCAAAGAGTATGCTGATAGGAAAAGATCTCCTAGATCCTTTGAGGAAGGAGACCGAGTCTTCAGGTACCAGCTAGATCTACTTCATTGTCCACAGGGAAGTGTAGTAAGCTATCACCAAGGTATTGTAGACCTTGGAAGATAGTCAAGAAGTTGAGTGATGTTGCATACCGATTAGAGCTTCCTCCAGATTGCAGAGTCCATCCAGTGTTTCATGTCAGTAAACTAAGAAAGTATATATCTAGGGAGGATAATCTAATAGAGGGTATTGTTTCTTTGAAGGAAACCGATAGAGAAGATCATTCTCCAGACAGAATACTAGATAGGAGACAGAAACGGTTGAGGAATCGTGTCATCCAAGAGTATCTGGTAGCCTGGAGAGGATTACCACTTACTGACTCTACTTGGGAATCAGCAGCTCTGGTTCGCAAGTACTTTCCCTCATTGATCATTGAGGACAATGATCTTTAGAAGGGGGAGAGAGTGTCAGACATTGGTCTACAGAGACCATTCCATGTGTGTGTGGGACGAGGGCTAGTTAGCCAAGGTCCTAAGCTCGGGGGTATATCCTAAGGTATTGGATGGTTAGTGGGGATGAGTGTTGCATGCTGGCCACATGGCGACGCTAGAACATTCCAGATCACTGCTATTTTAGATACAAGAGGATATAAATGGATGGGAGGAGAGTGGCACACACATCATTCACAAGTTTCTTTTTAGGAAAGCCTCACACCCACTAGTTCTAGAGATAAGTCCTACCTCATTAGAGTTGTATTTGTATATCCACCATTATCATGCTTCACGTATTTTCTTGCACAACACCTAACAATCCTCGTGATAAAATCTTAGAGGCTCAAGAATAGCCTCAAGCACTATTGTTAATTTCTTAAAAGCTTGTTTTGATCTTGTGCACCTAATGCTCTTGTGCCCTAGCACCCACTCATTTAGTAGAAGAAGTAAAATCACTCTCATCTCAAAAGAAGAATCATCAATGTTGAGATCCTAGCCCAGACCCATGTGGTTAACCTCAATCCTTGTGCCCTCCCTGGTGTATAGCGCATTGGTATTCCCCCTAACTCTTATGCCTTTTCCAATTGCTCAAAATCATACCTGTTGAGATATCAAGCTCAATATGTGATGATCGAAGATGACACATATAACTTTTTCATTTCTCTGACATGTATAGTGGTCACGCCAATATATGTCAGGGATACTTTAGTGAGCTTTACTAGATTCATCTACTGAGAGTGATGGCACACTTATTTCTTGCCAGTTCACTCATTGCGGACATTAGGATTTTCCTTATGTATTGTTCTTTATATATTATGCTAGTATTATTGTATTCGGTCATTCACCTACATTCCTTATATGTAATAGAAGAAGAAGATCTTCTTCCTTGCCTCAATATGTGTGTGTTATCCTCTTTGATTGTGAGAGAGTGTGAATGAGCCCTCTTCCTTATCTCCTTCCTCGTGACATGGTATCAGAGGTAGTGTGGTTGTAGAGAGCTCATGGAGAAGGCCGATAGTGAAGAGTACACGAGAAGGCATGGAGAAAGTGCAATTCACAAATGGCCTTAGATTGCTACAAAAATTGGTGTGAATGTAGAAGGCATTGAAATATTTTCGAGAGTTTTCCCTTTAGGGTCACTAGTTTTTCTCAGATTTCTGTTTTGGAGCCATCTTGACCTCCATTTTGAGCTTGTAAGGTGAATCCCATAGAAAAATCAGGTTAGTTTGCAAAATTCTAACTTGCATTCTATTTGACAACTCTCAAATATTCTAGATCCCAAATCTCAAGCGATTCGGTGTACTGTTGATACACAAAAACTGTGTTTTTCTGAGATCGAACTGTCATGTCATAGTGTGATGGTATTCAAGTAGAGGTACTTCTTCTAGTGTTTGTGTAGTGTTGTGAACTGCTGCAGAAATGGCAAGTGCTGATGGAATGAGTCAACTTATGAGTGATAAGTTGGGCACAACTTTCATGCTCGGAGATTCAAAATGAAGAATTTCCCGATGGAAAAAGGCTACTAGAAGTACATCGAAGGAGAGAACAAAAATGCTCCACAATTACTAGAGAGGAATCAGACCATGGACCAGTTAAGAGTGTATGAAGAATGGAATCAAGGAGCATGAAAGGTAATGCATTGGCTATATGTTAGCATACATGATAGCATGATTGGGCACATATAGGATGCCAAGACTCTGAAAGAGTCTTGGAATAATTTGGTCAAATTTTATGAGACCAATACATAGGCATAGAAATTGCAACTCAAGAACAAGCTGCATACACTAGAGAAAAAGGCCATGTCGGTAAGTGACGACTACAAGATACTGACAAATTACGACCACCACATGCTAGAGAGATGACTCTCCTTCCAACCATATGCCTATATATATAGCTTTCTCCATGGGTCTCCCTTCTTGGGTGGGTGGATTCTAACCATCCATGTGCCCACCATGTAACTGCATGTGCACCATGTCCCAGTACATTGTAGTTAACTCAATTGGATGCTTCTAGAAGGTTTTAGATCGCTTTGGGCAAAATACTCTCCCCATGTACCCCATGGGGGTTGAACTCGAGACCTCCTCCTTCACACTCTTGAGACTTAACCACTAAGCTAAGTGGATCACTTGTTTACAAGAGCACATGACCTGCTACACAAGTCTAGTCTTGAGATCATTTGTCATACATACAGCTAACCAAACAGTGTCCGATTTTAGATATGTCTGAAGCGATCGGACCCTTATATCATAGAATTACTTTGTTACATTATTCCCCCTTGGAGAAATACTTTCATCCTAGAAAATAGAGCTATATAAACACTATAGGCAACCCCCAAGCCTCATGTTCTAAAACCAGAAGAACATGTCTCATGTTTGTGGTGGGATCCTGCCCATATGATTCAAAAAACCTTCTAGCTTTGCACTTTGATAAACTGGTCAAAGTACAAAGTAGTGAATGAATAATAATATTGGATCTAATAACATCACTGGCCAATTCACTATTTTACTAAGTGCGATCTGGGCACGAACATGTGAACTAGCTGGATTCAAATTACTCGTCCATTTCTAGGCATGATTGGTGCATGGACTTAGTAACTAAGGTGGGATGCTTATCTCTATCAAGACTTTGAGAACTCTTGATTCACTTGAATTTGGTTTGGAAAACTTGAATTTTGGTTGGCCCAAACATCTAACTTGGATGTTTGTACAATGGTCTACTCCCAACCAACAATTAATTGATCTTTTCACCCAATTGGAGGGCTACTTTGCCCTAATGGGATTGAAAATTCTATCTAAACTATAGGAGTTTGCCATTTACTTTTGGTCAACTGTAGTTTAACTTGAACAATTCAAATCCAAAATGAAAATTATCAAACTTAGGATACTTTTCTCAAATATCTTTGGCTTCAGGTTCTTGGGAATTGTCAATTTAATGAACAATTCCTAACTTCTCTTTTCTAGAGTGTACTAAACTCTAGAAAGTCATTAGAGCTATGCTAGCGAACTAAAAGCATGAATAAGTCAATCTTGGACTTTGTGTCTTTTGAATATCGAATGGTTTCTTGTACATGACATCTATCTGGGATGTTTAATTTAGTTAGCTTGTTCCAATCGGCTAACCCTATTCTGTTGCCAAAAGAATCAGATACCCTATCTGAGTCAAATCCAAAAGATTCAGAAAGCAAAAGGAAAGAACTAAAACTCTATACAACCTATTCAAAATTCAAAGATACATAAAATTTCTATGAGTCGAATTCTAGATGACTCAAGACTTTAACTTCTCAAAGATCTGGTTCAATAAGGATTCTCAAAAAGATTCAGAGCAAATCTAAAACATCATCCAACCATAACATATTGTAGTGGTATCTAACATTAGTGTGTCGATCCACTGAGGTTCTTTTGATGAGTTTTTTACTCAAACAATGCTTCATTTGAGAGTAAGCTCATGCCTATATTCAATCTTTATGAATGCTTACTGGGAATGCCATTCTTGTGCATTTTTTTTAGTCAAAGGATTGAATTTACCAAGTTACACTAGGAACTTGGTGCTTGACTTAGTCAGCCTATTCCTTAGTTGAAAGGATCATTTCAATGTCAAAGTCCTACTTCTTCATAAATTTATGATGTATTTCTGAATCAACAATAGTTTATCTTAAAGTATTTCATGATTCAAATAAGAACAAGTCTTTTCCTTATGTGAAAAAGAAGACTTGGAAGTTATTTTTACTTCATATATTCATACATACTTGATCTTGAAGTATCTGCAGATCATTAAATTATCCTCCTTGAATTTAAACTTCTCCTTTGAGTTTTAATTCCCTTGAAGATCAAGTCTAACTTCAAGATCCATTCCAGGACTAAAAGATAATTATCATCCCACATTTTGATGTCCCACACCATCTTTCCTACATCAATCAGAATATAAAATCCACCCTATTTTATATTCACATTGATATGTGAGTGATATTTATCTTGAAGTCTAAACATATCTTGATAAAGTACTATTGTGAAAACACCATGTCCTATGAAATAAATACCTAATAATTGAACTAGCAAGACCATCATGACAAGAGAGAACACGTATCCACCCATCCAACTCCACGCATATATATACCTCTAGCCCAATGGGTTGCATGTCCTTGAGATTGGCCAAGCGCCGAGCCACATGTCCCTCATGTGGACACTTTCCCAAGGGTCATCACATGCCTTATAATTTCCCAAGGTCTACCACATGCCCTCTAAATCAAATGAGGATTCTTCTCTCACATATACACAAGGTGGCTCCTAGATAAACTTACCCTAGGACTAAGATTCACACACCTTATGATAAATCAACCCTAAGGTTCCAACCATTCAATTGGGAGCTCATACGAATAAATACCCAAGGGTTTCACCCAAACGTTCAAGGCATGTTCCAAGGGCAATTCAAGGGCTAGACCAAGGCAAATATACATCATATTCTAACCTTTAGAATCCATATATTTAACCTTCTGGACCCAGGAATTATACAACCCTCTCGCCCCCTTTAACAATTTCATTTGGAAAATGTGTGTTAGCTATAATATGTGGAGTATTCCCCCATGTACCATGATCTGTACTTTGAGCATGGTCATCTCTTGCTTTATATTTGTTTCTTGTAATCAGAGAAGGGCTACTACCTATCTTAATTTGAAAGGAAAGGAATCAAACTCCTTGCTCAAATCACTTTCCCTTAGTCCAACGGAATGTACATGCATGTGTTGTACATGTGGACTAGTGAAATGATGGACTTGTTGGGTGGTCTTTTTCTTTTGGAACTTTCACAAACCTTGAGCTCCATAAATTGATACATTTGAATACACTTTTTACTCTCCCATAAATGTATATTTCTCAGGAGTATGCAATAGAGATCTTATCTCTATCTTGAAAGGGTCAAAAACTAGATTCATCTTCCTCTTTCAATAGAAATGAGAGGAATCTTTAGATGTTCTGGACTTAACTTATTCTTTGTTAGTCCTTTTCAAATACAAATATACTATATTTGTATTTGGTGGGACTTAGCTAAAGGTATGAACATAGCAAAGTGGGTTTAGTTAGTCCCTGCCTAGACATGCTCAAATATTATAATAAGATCTTCTATCTTCTCATTCTTTGGAAAGCTAGGTGGAATTATATCAATCATCAAGCTTTTCTTAAAACATAATGTTCAAGTATTCCAATGATAGATAATACTCGCAAATTCGAAAGTTCATTTCTACTAGTGGATCTTTAACTTGACCATCTTTGATTTTTCCTAGATTAACCCCTGGGAACATATCTTTGTTCTTGTACAATTTAATTCCTTTGGAACATCTTTGACATTCAATACTTAGATCCAAAGATGACTTTAGGAATTGGAACTATTTGCTAGACCATTATCCTAGGTCTCTACCCAATTCTTTGTTCATCTTAGCGTAGCAGGTTCTTCCAAAAAGAATCAGTACTAACCACCTTGAATCGACTCTCGTTCATATGCTAGATAGTTATGTATACTAACCTCAAAAGTCACCAAAGCTTTGTAAAGAGAAACAAATCTTAACCAAACAAATCCTTTAAATCCTCAAAATTGAGGAACAATACTTTATCAAACCTTCAAGATATCTTGTAGATCTTCAATCTATTGCATGGACTTAAATGATTCAACTTTTGTGGTTTAATTTCCAAGGTCTCTAAGAACTCTTGACTTTAAACAAGCTCTTTACTTTTGAAGTTTAACCAATAAACTCCCCAAAATTCTTTACCCTCTTACTTATCCAAATTTATTGTACCATATAAAATTGGCTATGCATTCGATGCATCTACTTAAGAGGATAAAGGATATCCTTTTCTAGGGTAAATGTCATGTTCATTCTATTTACCCTTTTGTTCATACAACCAAGTAATTGATTCAAGGAGATGCATTTCTACACCTTGTAATGAACCTAATACCTTAATTTGAATGGTCTTACCTTTAAGGCCTATCCTAATGTTTTCTATCAGAACTTGAGTCTCTTTTATCCCTGACCATTAGAGAAAATTCTCAATGGGAGTTAGTTCCCATTGTCCCATACCATTGGGTTCTTTTTCCAATCCGTAGAAGAACATCCTTATTCTTTCCACCTTCTTTGTCCTTTCAATGCCCTCTGATCAATTTTGATGATCATGAATTCCATCTGAAAATTCCTTGGAATCACATTCACAAGAGCAAAGACTATGATTTCTAAGTTTGATGTCAATTAATTCAAAGATCTCTTTTGGTTGACCATTAAAATTTCTTTGGTATAATTTATCAAACTATTTAAGGGTTTGATCTCTTTGGCCAATTTAGAACACTTGGCTTATCAAACCATAAAGGGTTTGATATATTTGACCAAGTTAGGTCACTTGAATTTCTCAAAATTCCTCTAGCTAATTTAACATGAGATAAGATATGTTGATATATTTAGGTAGTGATGTGTGTGAACACACTAGGACTGCTGGGGCACTTTTTTCCCTCTTTAGGATGTATTTTACAAGCGCGCCTATAAGTAGCTGAACCAAAAATCGTTTAACCTAGTCAACATTTAGTATTGTGTGTTGTGCTCCAAGTTTCCTCTTCTTCCTTGTGTTGTTCACATGCTTCTATAGACCTCGAACTCCAACAATTGGTATCAGAGAAGCTCTCTACTTCATCTAGGGCATCGTCAACACCCCTCTTGTCACAATCTCAGAATCACACGAAATTTGGTGAGCATACTCTGTTGGAATCAATATCCTATTGGTTCATTCATAGTCAGATGATACACAATGTATAGCTTTTATTAGTCTTTGTAGACGCAAGCAGACGGGCGCCATCAGAATCTGTAGAACTCTTCTGTAGTTGTTGTACAACAAAAGGCGTGGGCACTGTAGCTACACTATTACATTTTCTCCAGCCCGCCCGGGTTCAAATCCCGTCAATAGCACGTTCGTGGAAGTTACTTTTTTTTGTATCTCAAAAAGCATATGATAGCTTTACAAGGAGCGATAGCGTACAACTTTTTACGATTACTTTTATTTTTTGAATTGATCTACGATCGCATAGATTTTATGCTTTATTGAGAAGCTTTTCAAAGTATACACAAGACTATATAAGAGACTATTTGGGGTCACTTGAATCATCCTTCACCTAGTTTTCAACAGAAGCCTTGAGCTTGAACCTCAATAGAGGTGGTGTTTCTTCTAGCACATGGGGCAGCCATGGTGCTAACTTGAAGCATGTTGAGGAGCAGCTATGGAGTTCTTCTTAATGATTCTTCTTGGAGAAGATGAAGGGTGTGCTCACACTCTAGCTCATGGAGAGGAGGTTATCTCTTGTTCATGGCAAGAAGACTTGGTCATTAGTAGCTTGATGGTGAGGATCGGCCATCTACATGTTGTAGTTGAAGATTGTCTTCTACAAGAGGATGTCGGGCTACTTCAAAGACATTGGATGGTGTTTAACATAAGATTTACATTTTATGTTAAGTATTCAGGTACATATTCTCTTTATGCACACAGGTACTACTTGAATTTTATGGAGGCAATAGCATCCATATCAGGAGGAGTCCTATTCGGAATGGGTACAAGAGAATCAATACATATATGCTTTATGCATATGTTGATGAGGTGTTTGAGAAGGTGTGTTCACATGAGTTTGAGGATTTTCGGCAGCAAACTTGTTAGCATTCTTTGCTACTTTTTAAGTATGTGATCTTTTCACACACGTATCTAACTTAGGGTCTTCCATAGCCTAAGGTTAGATGAGGGTTTGTTGATTATCAGTTTCACACTTATCCTTCCTCTTTCGGTCACTCATATTCACTCTTCTATAACCTATAAGGTCACACATCTCATGTATATTAAATTTTCTGCCCATACATCTGAATATGTTTGTTACATTTGCACATTCACTCATTCATCTATTTCTCATCACATAGAGTGGTTGAGAGTTTTGCTCCCACATTGTACATTGAACATTGGTATATATGATACTATGAGTAAGCGATGGCTTACGTAACACCTTACACATGTTGCCTATTCTTTCTCTATCTTTGTCTCATCATTTGTATGATTAAATGTGGTATGTTCATGTTTTGTCAATATTGAAGATTGCTAGATTCTGTGTTGTATATGCTGGACCTATGGAACCATGGACCTGTGATATGAGCCAAGGGCCTACCTCATTTCCAACATTTGGTATGAGAGCACTAAGGTTTTGGTTTCAGAACTTTAGGTCTTTGGCATCAATGCATTAAGGCTCATTCAGATTCCCAAGTTTTCCAGAATTCCAGGTTACAACATATGATTTAAGGGCATCTTCTAACATTTGACATTTGACATTTGACATACACACTTAATCTAGATGAGTAGGGATTTGAGAATTAGACAATTCACTCACATGTGTATTCATCAGTGTGGAGTATGAAGTTGATGATCTGTTAGCAATCGAATATTTTTGGAAGAGTATGCAAATACTTTACAAAAGTATTGTTTGAAGACCCAGACTTGATGAAGAGAAGGCTACTTCGAATTCAAGGAAGAACAATGGTTTAGAGAAGATGAAGGAATCAGATCGACATCAAATCACAGGTATCAATTTCTACTATCAGATTATCATTTGCAGGTCATATCTTAGAAGAGCAGTTATGAAGAGATTTGAAGGTTTCAAGGAGTGCTTTTATATGCTTTCATTATTTGAAAGTTAAAGGCTACATCAAAACAAGTATCTAGAGGTTTTTCTAGAGAGTTTTGAGAGATCTCTTTCATGGAAAGAAAGCTTATCTAAGAAGACAAATGTGAAGATGGGATGAGTTTTGTTTTCAGCCAATTTTGTGTTGTAAGTTGGTTGGATATCCAGGTACAAACGTGATCTAGAGACGGTAACTCTAGAAAGGAAATTCATCATTCAGATAAAAGATTGGTGAATTTAGTCGTTGTTGCAGAGCTAAGAAGAGCACAAGGCAAAGAAAAAGAAGCGTCCCAAAATTTTTCCGATTTGGACACTCTATTTTTATATTATAACCATTTTTGTAACATGGAGATTAGTAGCTTACCCATGTAAATTAGTAAGAAATTAGCCTTTTAGTGAATAAAGTGCCGGTCTCTTGTGTGAAAGGACCATTTTTAGGGCACATGTATATAAGTCAATTTGTGACTCTTTATAAAGACTTTTTGCCATTGTGAGAATCAAGAGCACAGAATTTTGAATTTGTGTCTTCTCCTCTCTGTATCATCTTCCTTGTGAGCTTGTGTGCATGTGTGTTGCTTGAAAAGAGTGTTAGGAAGTGTTGTCTATCCATGAAAGTGTTTGTTTGCTATGGTTAAGGTGTGTGTGAAGTGTGGGAAGTGTTGAAGTGTAGGAAGGTCATTCCCGTGACTCAATATTTTGCTCATAACTTGAAGTAGAAGTGTTGAAAAGCTCAATTTACTGTTGGCTGTTGCTCCAAGTATCGTGACACCATGACTGATAGTTGAAGCTTGTTTGGAATAGTCTTAGCTTTGTTTGCACTCTTTGGGAAGCTCATTTTCATTGAGCATCACTTGAATGCATGTCTTCATACACTCGGCTAGGTTTTGATACTCCTCGGATTGATAAATAAAGCGTGAATCCCCACTATATGCACTTGAGGGGGATTGAGGTATAGTCTCTTTCTCCACAAGTCCCTAGGTTGGATCTTAGGTACACACGTTTTTGGCGCCATTGCCAGGGAATGTAGAATCAAACCGAGGCATCCGTGTGATGGTAAGTAGCTCGTAGCATTGAAGCGAGTAGAGGAGTTGTGAATTTCTCTTCTTTGGTAAGTCACACTCATCCGCACTTACTACTTCTCACTCTTGAAGTGTGTGTAGTGAGTTGATAGTCTAGGGAAGTGAGTGGAGTGAGTAGAGTAGGAGGAGGAAGAGAGTAGGTTAGGAAGTTAGAGTAGCATTCAACCTTTGTGCCTATTAGTCTTTTTAGTTAGGAAGAATTTTTCAAAAGTACAAAAATCTAAAAAATTTTCTTCAAAACTTCACTTGTCTCCAAGCAAGTAGTGAGAAAGAGAGAGATCGCAAGCCAGATATCGCGTGAGCTCGAAGCAAGGTGTGTGGATCAAGGAGAGGGAGCACAGGTGGGAGAAGGAGCTGGAGGGTCTTAGTAAGGTGAGTGCATCCCTACATCGCTGGAAGTTCTTTCAAATATCAATCAGTGCAAGAAAACGATCAACGGTAAGTATCATGAAGGCCATCCCGGGGTAGAGAAGGATTATTTTCCTGATACAGGCTAAGAGGAGAGGGTAGCTAAACTCTAGGAACAATCACATGCACTCAAAATCCAAAAAACACTTGCAAAAAATTGGAAAAAGGCCAAGTATCGTGTTCTACCGTGGTTGAGGTATCGCGATACCTGGATATCATGAACTCCTGTGGTCGAGTATCGCGATACTTGAAGTTGTCAAATATCATGTATCGTTTAGAAACACTCGTGATACTAAGCAGATATCGTGTATTGTATATCGTGATTTTTTCAGTGATACCTGATGAATATCGTGTATCGTGATAGTTAACTTCACGATACCTGGTAGAGATCGAGTATCGTTGGAAAACTCTCGCGACATTGAACACATATCATGTATCGTGGACGAAGCTTTCTCGATAGTTGGTGGATATCGAATATCGTCAGAAATTCCTCGCAATACAGGTGAAGTATCGTGTATCGTGGATTAGAAAATGATATCTGTGGAGTATCGACTATCATGGAGATTTTCCTTGTGGACTATCGAGTATCGAGTATCGTGATCGGCTTGTGATACTGGAGGAATATCGTGTATCGTGTTTCCTTGAGTATCGTGTATCGTCACCCATAAGTATCCTGTATCGTGACTTTCTCAGGTGCCTAGTATCATGTATCGTGGTCTTTTTTGGGTCAAGTATCGTTAGTTGTCTAAACCGATCAGTGGCCAGACTAAAGAAAGCAACATACGCTTACATAGTACCTAGGCCATCAGTTAAGTATGCAGGAGGGTTTTATATGGACAAAAGAGAGATTCAATATGTTGTTATAGAACACCTTGAAAGCATCAATGAACAAGGGGAAGAAGGTGATGCTAATAACCTTAATGAAGAGGGACATGAAGAGCAAGTGACCACCCCTAGAGGGAGATCCACGGTTGTTAGGGTTTGGAGAGGAGACCTAGTTCCCCAAGATGACTCCTTAATGGATGTGTATTTGATCAATGGAATGGAGCATCTCCTCAAAGCCCACTCTTCATTATGGGAAGTAGCCCCTAACCCAGTTACTGTCTACGAGTTACAAGATCTTGAATTCCCCACCATCGTCACATATTTGGACAAAAACCAAAGGAGCTACTGGCCTGTAACGGAGTTAGAAAGAGCAGGGTTGAAATATCAGAACATTCCAGTGTTCCCTCCTAGGGATCAAGCGACTACTTCTCAGAACCCTTAAGGAACCTTTCAAGATAATTCATATCAGCATTCTGGACAGACTCAACAAACACATGTACCTGTCAGACCACATGTGCAGTTTGCTATGCTGGCAAATAACCCTAATTATCGGCCACAACCACCTATTGAACCAAGGAATATAGTTCCGATCCTAGATAGACCACGTGTAGTAAGGGGACCATGTATACCTATCGGAAGACCAGTTTTCCCTGTGATGCCTAGACCACCTGAAGCAGGAAGAAGATTAAGACCTATTCAAGTTGCCAAATGCATGAGAAACCATTATGATGGCTCTAGTGAACCTTACAATCATATAGTTGAATTCAAGCAAGTTATCAGAGCCGGACAAGTGGAAGATTTCTTGATCCAATATGAATCCTTTGGTCTAATGTTGACAAACATAGCTTTAGCTTGGTTCCAGCCACTAGATCCTAATAACTTTCAAAACATGGAACAAGTTTATCAAGAATTAATTGAAGAATTCACCAAGTCTGGGATTAAAAACAACTCATCATCATTGATCCATAACTTTAAGCAAGCTCCGACGGAATCAGTGAGATTGGCAGCAAGAAGATTTAAGCAGTATGTGGATAGATGCCCAATTGAAGAGAGACCCACTCAAAACAAAATGGTGTCATTATTTTTGGAAGGGTTAGTGAATGGATCATTAAGATCATCGGTATATGTGAAAAGAGTTCAAACTTTGCAAGAGTGTATGAAAGAATGTATTGATCTAGAGGACAACCTAACAGAAGATCTGAAAATACCTCAAGGTAGCGTAAGAAGTGAAGATTCCGTCAGCAGTACATCAAACCCTAAGAACAATGTGGAGGAAATAGCCGACTTAGTAGCAAAGAAACTGAACGTTCAAGGACAGAGGAACTACCCCAACAACCCAATGAGAGTACCCATGCTTAGAAGATGTATGCATTGTGGAGGTGATCATCCTCCTCATATGTGCACTAGGGGAATAGTCCCACCACCTGCTTATGCTTACACTAGACCACCCATCCCGGGGCCTCTACAATATTTCAACATAGAACAAAAGTACACAAATCACAGCTGTTAGTCGGCCATCGGATTGGGACAGATGTAACGGAAATCTTGGCAGGACACGCGCGAAAGGTGGTTACGCACCTATTTGTACTTTCTATATAAAGGAATGAAAATAAGTGCTCAGAGGAGGGCGATGTGATTTTGGCCTATTGTCGTGTTATCACCAGACTGTTCGTCTGGTTGTCTGTCTGAGTATTGATGTAGTGTTTGTTTTTTGCATAACCTCTGTGTTCTATGTTCTTATTCGTATCTGGCTTTGTCTATCATTCTTGTGTCTACCAACGATCTTGGTACTGTTGATAATCTTCATAACGTTCGAGAGATAACTATACTATCAGTCTGAATGTTACTGTGTAACGATTGGAGTACTCAGAGTATCTTGGCGATCTTCTACGTAGACTAATGGTACTGTGTGTATCTGTATTTGTTACCTAGTGAACTTCGTTGAGATTGTGAGTTCCATTATTGTTGTCTGAGTAAGTTGTTTATGCATCTGTGTTGGATTGTGCTCACGCACTATGTATTACGACTTCTTGAACATTTTTGGTCAAGAATTGGCGAAATCCGAGCAACTGTGTTAGTGTTCTGATATTCGGATCTACACTGTGTTGTTGTAAATATTGGAATCTGTCTGCCTGCGGCAAAGTTAAGTGCAGTAAAGATATGCTAAGTTGATTACTGAGTTTCCAGTACTGTGTGTTGGACTCTTAAACTCTCTGCGTTACGGTGTTGTTTGATCGTTGAACCCGTTCTGTGAAGTTGATCGAATACTCTTGTTCTGGTAATTCCAGTCAGTTTATACGTAGATGCAATATGGCATCTTAGTGCATTTGGTACGTTGGTTGAGCTAAGACTGTGACGGTAAATTCTCAATACGACAATTCGATAGAGTTCTCAGCATTATTACCATGCTGAGTGTGAACAGTACCTTTGGGAACTAAGTACAGGGCCTCTGTATAACAGACCCCTACCACTCCCAAGAACCCCCCCCAAGAATCGGTTAAACGCCCTTATGATAGTTAGAACGAAGCGTTTAACATTTAACACTTGGCGCCGTCTATGGGAAAGTGGCATCAAGATCGTCATTTGTCTGTCGGAATCAAACATCAAGATTACCGTTCGTTTGTCGAAAGTAGCAACAGAACCATATTGTTGCAAACTTGTTGTGGAAACGTGATTATAAAATTTTATTGATAGTGATACTACACGATTAGTACAAAAGATGATACATGCCGGTTACTCGATCCGGTGAAACGTATCCCAAGAACCGTCAAACTGGAGTACTTAATTTACTAAAGATAACTCGAGGAGGAAGAAGTACAACTAGGTCTGACCCAGTTGTCAAGAAAGTCAAGAACGTCAGAAGTGATTCCGGTCATATTCCGGTAGAACGTGCTACGCCTCTGGTACATTCCGGTACTATTTCAGCACAATTTGTCGAAGATATAGTAACTCCAGAATCTACCAAGACGCAGTCTAAGCTAGTTTAACAATCTTGGATAAAGATTCAAATTTGTTTACGACTAGAAACACTTTAGCCAAAGAATTTTGCGAAGGCAAAAAAACACCATATTTTGGTGAAAATTTGGCACATTCCGGTGATATTTCGATAACAGAATCATAGTTTTTCGACGACGGTTTACCATTTTTTGGTGAATCTTCAGCCCAGCCACCGCTTTTTGGAGTAAGTTCCCCTACACTCGACATCAAGAAGGAAGGAACTTTGTTAGAAACTGAGATTCGAAGTATACTGAGTAAAATCATCGAACCGGAAATTGCACAGTCCGACGATACAGATTCCTATAGTTCAGATATTCAGCCCCGAGATCCAGAAGATATTCACAATACACTCGCCATGAACGGGCAACAACAACAACAGCAGCAACAACAACAAGTATGCCCACCAAGGTCGACTCCGACAGGAGTGACGTACACTAAATTTGGTGGATTCCCAGGAGATGATCCGGATGCTCACGTATGCACATTCGAGATAAGCTACACAGTTCTCAACCATCCACCGGATCCGGTGTATAAGGCTATTGTTTTTCAATCGACATTGGTCAATGAAGCAGCTAGATGGCTTACAGAATATGATATTAATCACTTCGGCACCTATGAAGCAGTACGAGATGCCTTTTTGCAAAGATTCAGACTAAAGAAGAATCCAGCCGAAATTTTTGATTACCTGCAAAACAATAGACAGAAGATAAATCAAACTGTACAGGAGTACGCTACTCTATTTAGGACGCATCTAAGGCAGTTACCACCAGCACACGCCAACCTACCGGACGACGTTATTACTCAGTGGTTTATCAATGGCTTGACTCCACAACTTAAACAGATTATGATCATACGCTGTGTAGGAGCAATGACACTGGATGCAGTGATTGCAATGGTTTTGCACCTGGAAAACAAGGTTGGAGGATTTATAGAGGATCTGGAATGGTTAAAAACAAATAGAAATGTCACCGAAGATATGACGAGACAAGTATACTGCATCACATGCAAGAATTCAGGCCATACTAGTGCCACTTGTGCACTTAATCAGCTATTCTGTGCTATCTGCAACACTACCGGACACACCACCAAAAATTGCGCATACAACGCCAAAGTGCAGGGAACCGCAACTGTCAATGCTATTATACAGGAACCAGGGCAGCCAGCCAATCACTATGTGCCTCCGCAAATGAGAAACAACCAGCAACAAGGATATCGAAATTATAGAGGACAGAGAAATAACAACTATAATGCAAACCGCTGGCAGACCGGACCACCACTGGAAAATCCCAATCTGCCACCACCGTGCTGTCATTTCTGTGGTGAATTTGGTCACATTAGAAGATTCTGTAAGGATGCAGCTGAATATGATCAGAGGAAGAAAGAACGACAAAATCCAATGGCTAATATGGTACAAATCACACCAGTAGAAATGCAAGCTGCAGTAATTCAGACCCGCTCCGGTAAACAACTGCAGCCTGCAGCAGAATTATTTGAACCAGGTATACGCGAACAACAAAGGATGTACAACAAGGCTAGTCAATGGACCACCGCAGAACCTCCAGTCTTCCCAGATCCTATTCCGGTAACCCAGACTCCGTTAACCGAAGAAGGAACACAACAACAGGATTCCAATTCAACAGCAGGCACATCATAAGAAGCAGGTACATCATCAACAGCAAGCACATCCTCAGCGGCAGACACATCATCTTCAGCAGGCGCATCATCTTCAGAATCTGTGGAAACAATCCAATCACAAAACGCCTGGAAAATTTTATCTAAAGCATCTGTCACTCTTCCTTTGGGCCAATTACTTGCATTAGTACCGGGAGTTCGACAGCAATTTCAACAACAGTTCAGTCTTGTGCCTTCCTGCATTCCGGCGACAGCAACCGTGCAACCGGAACCTGATTCTACGGTCGATCATTCAGTTCCTTTGATAATGGTATGGTATAAGAATCATAAAATCACACAGGTACTAATTGATGGAGGATCTGGAGTCAACATTGCTACTGCTGCACTATGTAAAAAGTTAGGGTGGACCGAAATCAGGATTGGTACACGCTAAGGTGATACAGGATTGGTCTGCACAAGAGCTCACTTTCAAGGATAAAAATCATAAATACGTTGTAAAATTAGATGCTATACAACCTTGCGAGTTGCATGCTAGACCGTATTTGGCGGAACCAGTTCATATGCTAGATGGTTTGTCAGATGATGAAGAAGAAGAGTTTCTGAAAAATAACATTGACTTGATTTCCCTAGGAACTATTGATCTGCAATCTGTTGTAGATAATTGGA
Organism: Ceratopteris richardii; assembly: GCA_020310875.1. Classification (NCBI taxonomy): domain Eukaryota; kingdom Viridiplantae; phylum Streptophyta; class Polypodiopsida; order Polypodiales; family Pteridaceae; genus Ceratopteris; species Ceratopteris richardii. The sequence continues at coordinate 22,003,021 of CM035440.1, read as the reverse complement.
ACCCTGCAGTTTGTACGGTAATGACTGTAACAGAAGAAGATAAGGAGGATACTACTGCTATAGATGATGCTCAACTGCAACAACTTTTTAAGCCAGCTGACGATACAGAGAAGCCTCGACAATTTTATGTCCCAGAAGATCAGTTGATCACTTATAATTTAGGCGATGAAGATCATCCGCGTCCTGTCAAGATAAAGCAAAACTTACTGGAAACATTTCAAGTAGGCTTAATCCAGCTACTCTGAGAATTCTCCGACGTCTTTGCATGGGATTACAAAGATATGAAAGGATTGGACCCACGCATCTATCAGCACAGAGTCATGCTGAAGCCAGAAGCCAAACCGAACAAACAACCTAGCTACCGGATGAATCCAAACTATGCATCACAGGTAAAGGCAGAACTTGATAGGCTACTTAAAGTAGGATTCATTGTACCAGTAGAGCATGTTGAATGGATCTCTCCAATTGTTATTGTCCCTTAGAAGAATAAACAATTACGAATATGTGTAGATTACCGGAAACTGAACGCAGCCACAGTGCCTGATCCTTTTCTGATCCCTTTTCTGGACACAATGCTTGATAGAGTAGCAGGCCACGAAATGTATTCATTCTTAGACGGATACAGTGGATATAATCAAGTTAGAATGGCTGAACAGGATATACCGAAAACTGCATTCATTACCAACTGGGGTGTATTTGCTTGTACTGTTATGTGGTTTGGATAAAGGAATGCCCCAAGTACATTCCAAAGGTGTATGCAGGAAATATTTTCTCCTTATCTTACTTCATTTATGCAAGTATACCTCGACGATTTTTCAATTGTCGGTAAGATGATAGCACACCTGTTCCATTTACGGTGCTGCTTTGAAACATGCAGAGAATACAGACTCTGTTTGAACCCAAACAAATCCGTGTTTGCGGTTTCATGTGGCAAGCTACTTGGCCACATCGTATCTGCACAAGGTATACGAGTAGATCCAGACAAGATCACGACAGTATTAGAAGCTCCGGTGCCCACTACACCGAAGGAAGTTATGCGCTTCATGGGCCAAGTAAGATGGCATGGTCGACACCTACGGTGGCTTGCTCATTTGGCAATACCACTGAACAAGCTAATCACCAAGACTCCTTGACAGTTTGAGTGGACCCAGGAATGCCAGATAGCATTTGATCGTTTAAAGAGTTTATTAACACAAGTTCCCATCTTACAACCTCCAGACTAGGATCGCCCATTTCATGTATTTGTTGATGCTTCAGATATAGCAATAGGAAGCGTTTTGATGCAACAAACTGATAAGTGGTTCAGACCAGTGTACTATTCAAGTCGAAGATTAGCCCCTGCTGAAAAGAATTACTCTGTGACAGAAAGAGAATGTCTAGGGCTAGTATATTCTGTCAAGAAATTCAGACATTATTTGCTGGGCTGTAAATTTACTTTTCATATAGATCATGCCGCACTTGTCTAACTTGTTCGGCAACAACATCTAGGTGGTCGATTAGCGCGATGGGTTCTGCTGTTACAAGAATTTGACTACGAAGTCATTCATCGGCCAGGCAATTCACATGCCTTGGCAGATTTTCTTTCTCGCTTAGATTCTGGTGAAGCTCCGGTAGGCATAGATGACACAACTCCGGCGATTTATGTCTCTGAACCAACGAATGATGAAATTACAGACCCACCTATACCATCTACATATTATGATCAGATCCTGACCTTTCTCACTGATGGCTGCCTCCCATCTCAGATTTCTACAGCACTACGTAGGAAAATTGCAGTTTTCAGTCGCCGATTTCAGTTGATTGCTGGAGACTTATACTATGTGGATTATACTAGAATTTTACTTCGATGTATTCCACCACATGAAGTTAACTCAGTTATTACTTTGGCTCACTCAATTCCTTCCGGTGGTCATTTTGCAACAGACTTAACACACCGGAAAATTCTGCAGAGTGGTCTCTGGTGGCCCACTGTGTACAGAGATGTATCACAGTTTTTCAAACAATGTGATACTTATCAAAGATCTGGACAGCCCTTGCAACGTCATCTTTTCCCTCTGCAACCCATCTTACCATTGGAACCTTTCCAAAAGTGGGCTCTAGACTTTATCGGTCCGATTACACCTCCAGCAGTCTTCAGTAACAACCGTTACATACTGACCTGTACAGACTATGCAACCAGATGGGCAGAAGCGTGGGCTTTACGGTCTGCTACAGCTGTTGCGGTAGCAAAGTGTCTGCTAACCGATGTCTTTCCACGTTTTGGTTTACCACTGGAACTTGTTTCAGATCAAGGCACTCATTTTGTGAACAATTTAATGAAGGCACTAACACAGTCGTTGCAGGTCATGCATAAGTTTAGTTCCCCTTATTATCCTCGTGCTAATGGTTTGGCCGAAAGTACAAACAAATCTTTGCTGAATATGCTTTGAAAAGTGATTATGGAAGCACCGGAAAGATGGGATCAATTGCTACCTGCAGTATTATGGGCATACCGGACTACATACAAGGTAACAACAGGATTAACACCTTTCAAACTAGCTTATGGATTAGAAGCAATAACACCAATGGAGATAGTTATACCAAGTTTACGAGTAGCAATCACTCAGAAACTGCTACCGGAAGACTCACTATCATTTCGGTTGGATACACTCAGAGAGTTAGACGAGCAACGATGGCACAGTTTTTTAACTATGCAGGAAGTACAACTAAGACAGGCTCGGACGCATGATCGACACTTAAAAACTCCAGTTTTTACGGTGGGACAACTTGTCCTTTTTTATAATGCAAAGTCGAATCGGTCTGCTGGTAAATTCAAATTACGATGGTATGGTCCTTACCGGATTTCAGAACAAGTGGGCCCAGCAACTTTTCGGTTGACTACGTTGACCGAAAACCCTCTTTTGAAAGTAATCAACGGTTCGAAGCTGCGGCCATACTAACACGCACCTAACCCGAACTGAACGTTTTTTGGTGGGCCGCATCGTTTTGCACTCGCTTTTCTTTCCTTTTCTTTTCGTTTCTTTTATTGTGTGCTTAATAATTTATGTTTGTAAATATCTGCGTCTTGATTCCTAATTATGTCAGAAGCCACCCTACTCTTGTCAGCTACTCACGCATGCACACCAAGTTAAAGAATTATCATTTTAATACCGCGCGATGATTAATCATCCCTCATTACCCTCCACCGCGATGCATCTATTTAAACTTTTCTGTTTCGCCGAAAATCGCTATTGTGTTTGTGTGCTTGTATGCTTGTGAAATCCCTGTGTGCCTGCGCTTTGAGCCTGTTATTTGTGTTGCGCCATGGAATCTTTGGCTAATTATGCCGCTTTCCATGATGGACTCCCTGCGGACGTAGGACAGTTCTTGCGCAACCGTGGGCTTGCAAATTTCGCTGAATTGCCGTGGCATTCAGTGGAAGCCCACCCCTTCTTTGCACAGATCATATCCGCCATCGCTCAATCACCAGCCAACGAGCGAAGATGGGCTATCACTTCCTTACCCGCCCGAACCGTAATCACCTTCCAAACCTTCGCGGAGTCATATCGACTCCCTTTGCAAGGCCGAGAGAATGGCCCGAATTTGCCATTAGCTACCATGAACCATTTATTCCCTAGATACTCCTCTAACGAATATGCCATTCTCTGCCGACCGGAACCCGAAAAAACCGCACTCCAATTCTTGGTAGCAATCCTAAATCTACAGAAGCGCACTTACGGCATATCCCGGCCATTCTACTCAGCCATAGACTTAGCATCCCGAGAACCAGTAAACTTCGCTACATATTTCTTCCAACGTATCCACAAAGAGTGCGTAGCTATAATCAAACAAGTAAACAAGGGTAGTATGCCTAGATCTAGATTGCCCCATATCTTGTCATTTCTCTTTCCGGCAATCCTTGCAGCCCAACCACCACCCCAGGGGGCCATTCTGAGACATGAGGAGTCGATACAGCTGCTAGAAGATGATGAAGAAGAAGATGAAGAGGAACTCAACCAGCTTTTCCGTAGAAAAAGGATCAAAATTAGCTCGTCTGAGAGTGAAGCACAGAAGTCAGCCGAAGAAGATAAAGAAGAAGAAAAGCAAGAAGAAGACACATTCCACGACACTGCCACCTCCATGCAGAATGAATCCTTTGCGCAATCTTCCCTAGAGCAACAACAAGAAACTCGTACTGAAGCTGAAACAACATCGCCCGCAGAAACATCAAAGCGGCAGTCTGAAGAAGAACAACAAACAGAGGAAGAACAAGCTGCTAAAGACGCATTGGACAGACTACTTAAGGCAGTGGAATCCACATTTGCGAAGCAGGAACAACAAAACATAAATCAGGTAACAACTCAAACCGTAACTCCCACTCCCCCACCGGAACCACCCATCATCCCCATCCAGCCCATTCACCCTACCGAAATCGTCAAATCCTCATCCTCCTCCCTCAACTACTCTCCACCAAACTCCCAACAGCTCCTCAACGCATCCACTTCCCAACCACAACCCCAGCTACCCCTTCCTTCCATTCCAATATTGCCAGAACTGGCCAATATGGGCCAAGTTCTTATCAATTTATCTCAGCAACTGCCCATCCACATGAAAGCTACCACAGATAGTATCCGCAACGAGCTACAACATAAAGTTGACATGCTAGAAGCTGACATCAGCCCCCTACAAGAAGAATTACTAATTACCAAAGCCGAAAACCAATCCCTGCAAGATCAATTGAAGGAACTACAGGCAAAACTCACCGAACAGGAAATGCTGATCAATCAGAGAGATACAGCACTCGCAGAGCTCACTGAAAAAAACAAGTTATTAATCGAAACACAGGCAGAAGTCAGTCAATTAAAGCTAGACTTGCAGGATAAGGAGGATGCCAGAGTTGCATTAGGAAATTTGCTGGAAGAAACAAGACAAACACTGGACGAAGTGGTACAAAAAGGACAAGAGCAGCACGAGCTGGCAATGAGAACCACTGAGGAACTCCAAAGATTTAAGTTAGATTTCGATCAGGTAAACAACATATTACGACGAAAGCTAACACAAGAAGCCCAGACACAGAAGCTGATAACAAATCTAAAAAGAGAATGCGACGCATACTCCAAAACTATACAGTACCAAAACCAGGAGATTGAACGAAAAGAAAATCAGCTTGAAAATCAAAAGGAAAGAGTAATCAATATGCAGAAGCAACTGGAAGAAATGAAGGTCTCAAGAGATGCAGCCCTGTCCAACGAGTTCTACCTACAGGAGGCCTTTTTGCAAACACAGGCCGAGATTTTGCTCACCGAAGCTATAGCTCTAAGCTCTGTTAGAATAGATGCATAGCTAGTAGAGCCGGAAACTCTAAAACAGATAGTAGAAACTCTCAAGAAAAAAATAGTCCGTACTTTTCGATTAGCTAGGAATATGTATTTAGAAGGAATAATAGACGAACAATAATTTTGTACAACTTGCGGGTTCGAGTCCACCGGGCATGCCAGTGTTAGTCGACGTCGGATTGGGACAGATGTAACGGAAATCTTGGCAGGACACACGCGAAAGGTGGTTACGCACCTATTTGTACTTTCTATATAAAGCAATGAAAAGAAGTGCTCAGAGGAGGGCGATGTGATTTTGGCCTATTGTCGTGTTATCACCAGACTGTTCGTCTAGTTGTCTCTCTGAGTATTGATGTAATGTTTGTTTTTTGCATAACCTCTGTGTTCTACGTTCTTATTCGTATCTGGCTTTGTCTATCATTCTTGTGTCTACCGACGATCTTGGTACTATTGATAATCTTCATAACGTTCGAGAGATAACTATACTATCAGTCTGAATGTTATTGTGTAACGATTGGAGTACTCAGAGTATCTTGGTGATCTTCTACGTAGACTAATGGTACTGTGTGTATCTGTATTTGTTACCTAGTGAACTCCGTTGAGATTGTGAGTTCCATTACTGTTGTCTGAGTAAGTTGTTTATGCATCTGTGTTGGATTGTGCTCACGCACTGTGTATTACGACTTCTTGAACATTTTTGGTCAAGAATTGGCGAAATCCGAGCAACTGTGTTAGTGTTCTGATATTCGGATCTACACTGTGTTGTTGTAAATATTGGAATCTGTCTGCCTGCGGCAAAGTTAAGTGCAGTAAAGATCTGCTAAGTTGATTACTGAGTTTCCAGTACTGTGTGTTGGACTCTTAAACTCTCTGCGTTATAGTGTTGTTTGATCGTTGAACCCGTTCTGTGAAGTTGATCGAATACTCTTGTTCTAGTAATTCCAGTCAGTTTATGTGTAGATGCAATATGGCATCTTAGCGCATTTGGTACGTTGGTTGAGCTAAGACTGTGACGGTAAATTCTCAGTACGGCAATTCGATAGAGTTCTCAGCATTATTACCATGCTGAGTGTGAACAGTACCTTTGGGAACTAAGTACAGGGCCTCTGTATAACAGACCCCTACCACTCCCAAGAACCCCCCCCAAGAATCGGTTAAACGCCCTTCTGATAGTTAGAACGAAGCGTTTAACATTTAACACAGCACAGAAAAATGTCCTTACAATTGGCAATCAAGACCAGCACAACTGCCAGTGAGACCTTATGGATACCCTCAGAGAGATCAAGGAGGAGGAGCCTTCAGATATCCCACATATCAGCATCAGGCACCATTACCACGACCTTATGCTTATCAAAGTTACACTCAACCACAACCGGTGTTAGGGCAACAACCGCCCCATCCTCAGAATGTTGTCCCAGTGAAATTGGCTCAACTTGAAGAAAACTTAGAGAGAGCAATAGTTCCAGCCACACCTTTGACTAGTAATGAACCATATGACTCATCCTATGACCATAGTCAAGGAAACTATTCCACTTATGAGAGCTCTATGATATAATATAGACAAATATACGACCCATATACATATGGCATGGAAGTACCAAATAGTTCCTACGGATATGAGCATGATTATGTGTCATTGATGTATACTACTCCCAGAGCACCCATACCCCCCGACCTATTAACATACCACCTGTACCTAGAGGAACATGTTATAGATGTGGAGGTGATCACTATATCAGAGAATGCACACTACCAAACCCACTACCACCACAACGAGTTTGGGAAGGATACTGTAGTGATTTTGGTAAAGAACACCTTTTCAGAGATTGCCCCAAGAACCCCAACAAAGTTAACTTGAACGTGCAGATCAATGTGATAGAGGTGGTAGAGTCGTCAGGGAGTGATAAGGAGTATACCATGCCATTGAAAGCAATAACAAGAGCTAAAGCCAGAGAGACACCAGAAAAAACTGGGGAGAATGACCAAAGCGACAGAGAGGTGATACACCCACACCTCAAAGAGTTGAAGACTCGAAAGAACCTGGAAAAAGTATCACAAGTAAACGAACACAGAGATGGAAGAATCATAGAGACAGGATAAAGGAAAAGAAACTACAACAAAAGAAGGAGAATGAAAAGAATGAACAAGATAAAAAAGAAAAACAGAATTTCGAAGGAGAAAATAAAAAAGGAAAGGATAAAAAAGAAGCGGTAGGATCAATGTTAGCAGATACCATGCTAGAAGAGTTAGCCATGTGGATTTAGGCATACCAAGCACGAATAAGAGCGGGACCAACCATTGAACAACACGAAAAAGAATATCCTAGAGGCGACTTAGAGAGGGAAAGGTTGGAGATATGCAAGAAATTAATTGAAGTAGCTCAACAGACCTTAGAAAAACGTGTTCTTCAACTACCCAATTCACGAATTCCCGAAAAAAAATTCCAAGAGTGTGTCATCCCTAATGATCCTGAGAAAGGAAAGGAAGTTGAGACATGTAATGGAAATTACTGCGAGGATAAAAGAGAAGGATCCGTTGTTCCCGAAGTAGATGGGGAATGGCCTAAAGACTTGTGGGCAAGAGTCCAAGAAGACAGATGGAAGAAAGTGGAAGGAATTGAACCACCCTTTGAAGAGCTAGAACTTTTGAAGGTCAAACCATATTTGAAGGAGAAATTAACCAATCAATTGGAGACCAAGCCAGAAGAAAAGGAGATGCTTGATGAAGTGACAACAGTCAAAATCCCAGTCGATAAGGTTGGAGATTTCAGCGAAGGAGATGAAGGAAACACTTGCCTTCCAATTACCTAAAGGGGTTACACCACTAAAGCCATCTTAGATTCTGGAGCTGGAGTAGGAATCGCTACTAAAGAAATCTGGGAGAAATGGGGAAAACCAGCTCTAAGGCCAACACGCATGAAGATACAAATGGCAGATGGACACACTGAACGACCCTTGGGATTATTGGAAAGAGTCACTTTCACCACTTGTGGACTTGAATTCGAGCACACCTTAGCGATCTGTCAATTTGAAAGGGCCAGTAATTATGAAATGATACTTGGAAGACCCTTCATGAGACAACTAAAGATAGTGCAAGATTGGGGAAAAGCTGCGGTATACTTACAGCATGAAGGAACCACAACAAGAATCAATCTCCACACATACACGTATCAAGATGTTCCCCCCTTGCAATGGAATCAGATTCATAAGGAGGAAGACGATAAGTCGATTCACAGTATAGGTTCAAGCGACCAATCATGGATGAACGAAGACACTCATCTATGGATATGCCAAACTGCGAAAAAGGAGAGGATAGAAAGAAAGGATGTCAGCAAAGGCAAGGAGTTGCTAGATCTGTACAAGATCCAACTTACATGCCTCAAGTATTCCTCGATGAAGAATTTGAACCTCATGGTTGGATGGAGATTTTAGCTACTCTAGATGTGTGTGTAAACGAAGAAGTGATAACCATGAATGAATGCATTGACGAGGAAGGCTATGATGTTAGTCTATACGTGGTAGTTCTTCAAGAGGCTGAAGGAGAAGTAATTGAAAAAGAATGGAAGGAGGATTACGAGAGCATTGAAATGGAACATGAACATATGGAAACAGAAGTGGAAATCAAGAAGTAAGTGTCATATCTAATGAAATAGATCAAGAAAGGATGCAGGAAGAAGAGTCTGGGTTAGAAAAAGAACAAGAAGATGGAGAAAATAAACCACAAGATCAATTTGAAGTGCCTGCCCACTTCAAAAGATATGAAGTAGAAGAGAGGAAAATTGCTATTCAAATGCCAAAACGAGAAGCTCAGCCAGGAATAGCATATGACAACAAAGAACAGACCAAAAAAATAGTAGTAGCCTTAGAGGAAGGAGAAGAATGATGTACTTTTATAGGTCAAGGTGTCTCATTGGAAGAAGAGCAAGAGTTGATACGACTCATACGAGAATACAGGGATGTCTTTGCTTGGACATATAAGGATTTGAAGGGAGTAGATCCATCTATTTGTGCCCATAGAATCCCTATGACATCAGAAGCCAAACCTTCCAAACAAAGACCGTACACATATAACAATGTTTACTCAGCAAAAATCAAGGAAGAGATCGATAAGTTGCTAGATGGTGGGTTCATTTATGAGATCGAACACATAGAATGGGGGTCACCTTTGGTGGTCGTGCCAAAGAGGAATGGCAAGTTAAGGGTATGCATTAATTTGAAAAAGGTAAATGCTGCCACCATAAGAGATAGTTACCCATTACCCATCACGGATCATCTTTTGGAAAGAGTGGCAGGAAAGGAAGTTTATAGTTTTGGACAGCTTTTCAGGGTATAATCAGGTAGCGATTGCTCCTGAGGACCAACATAAAACAGCCTTTGCAACTGAATGGGGAGTATACGCTTTTAGGGTTATGCCTTTTGGTCTAACCAATGCCCCAACCACATTCCAAAGATTGATGTGCCATGTATTTAAGGAGTTCCTGAGGAAGAGTATGGAGGTATACGTAGATGACTTATGTACTTATTCGGCTATACGATCAGAACATATCCCTGAACTAGGAAAGATCTTTGCCAAATGCCGACAATATAGAGTATGCCTCAATCTCGAAAAGTGCATCTTCATGGTTGGACAAGGAAAGATATTAGGACATATTGTCTCTAAGAATGGAATCTCAACTGATGAAGACAAAATCAAAGTGATTCTGGATTTACCGAGACCAAAGACTGCAAAAGAAGTACAAGCATTTATGGGACATTGCGGATACTACCGAAGATTTATACATATGTATGCCATAATTGCTAGACCTCTTTATACATTATTATCTCAGTTTAATTGGATAGAAGAATGTGAAAAGGACTTTAGCGAATTAAAGATACGATTGAGTTCAACACCAATCCTTCGAGTACCAAATTGGAATAAACCATTTCACATTCACGTGGATGCTTCCAAGTTTGCCATTGGTTGCATCTTAGCTCAACCCGCGGACACAAGGAAGTTAGACCAGCCTATAGCCTATGCCAGTAGACAACTGAATCAAGCGGAGCGCAACTATACCACAACTGAGAGAGAGGGTTTAGGGATGTTTTACGTAGTGAAGAAGTTTCAACACTACTTATTGACAAATAAATTCAAATTCCTCATCGATCATCAAGCTCTACTGTACTTAGTCAATAAGCCTTGTAATACGGGACAACTAGTACGCTGGTTTCTATTGTTGATGGAATTCGATTTTAAAGTAGTAGTCAAGAAAGGGAATACCCACATTAGAGCAGATCACTTATCAAGAGTGACACATGGAGAACCACACATAGGAGTACCGAATGATCTGCCAGACATGTACCTGTTTAATCTCGAAGTATGTCCCCAATGGGCAGAAAAATTGATCCCTATACTCACATATGGACCTAAACATGGGATCACATTAAACCGAAACCAAGATCTATGGAAGACCAAAAACCTTCATATCATTGCCGGAAGCTTATATCATCAAGACTCAAGTGGATTACTCATGAGATGCGTGGAAGAAGAGGAACAAGAAATGTGGCTTCAAAAGGCACATGTAAATCAATGGAAAACTCATTTATATGCGAATGGAACATGGCAAACACTGAAGAGATTAGGCATATATTGGCCAACCATGTAGAGGGATACATATAACTATGTATCAGCCTGCCCAACTTGTCAAGAACGAAATCCAGAAGAGAACTCTACGTTATGCTACTCCACAGTAGCCCCAAGGTGGAGCATGCCTCTGGTGAAATTCTTGAAGACCAAGGAATACCTGGAAGGAGCCACTCTAGCAAGGAAATGTGCGCTCATAGAACAAAGCAAGGAATATGCTCTTATAGGAAAACAACTCTTTAAGCGAGGAAGAGACAGTCATTTACGAATGTGCATTCATGAAGACGAGTATCTTGCTGTCTTAGAGATGGCACATACAGGAGCTGGAGGAGGACATTTCTCTGCAGATAAAACTGCAAAAATGATTCTCTTTGCTGGAATGTGGTGGCCAACTCTACGTCAAGATGCAACAACATATGTTCAACGATGTGATACCTGTCAACGAACGAAATATCCAATTAGAAGAGATGAAATGCCGTTGAAACCAATGACGAATGCCATAGCCTTTACTAATAGACTTTATAGGACCTATTAGCCCACCAGCTAAAGGATCCCATGCCGAGTACATAATCGTAGCCACATACTATTTGACCAAATGGGTTGAAGCCAGAGCCACCAAGAAAAACGACACGAGGACTACAACCAAGTTTCTCTTTGAGAACGTCTTCACTACAAAGAGAAACGTCTTCACTAGATTTGGATTGCCTGTAGAAATTGTGAGTGATAGAGGCACACACTTTGTGAATGAAGTGATAGAAGCACTACTGAATGAATTCTTAGTAATTCATAAGAAATCAGCCCCATATCACCCACAAGCCAATGGGCAGGCCGAAAGTTCAAATAAAATCTTGTGTACAGTTTTCACAAAAATTGTCAACAATGGTAGATCGGACTGGGATAAACAATTGCATCATGCTTTATGGGCATTCCGAGTAGCCTACAAAACAGTTATAGGTACTACTCCTTTTAACTTGGTGTACGGACAAAATGCGATTTTGCCAATTGATTTCTTAATACCCACTCTCATAGTAGCAACAACTCATGAGTGGACTGGACATGAACTATTAGCTCAATTGGATCAAATAGAAAAGTTACATGAAACTAGGTTACAAGCAGTAGCAGGGATTTATGCTGCTAAAAGGCGATAGAAAGCCTATTTTGATGCTCATATTAAAGACAAAAAACTGAAGGAAGGAGATTTAGTTTTGGTTTATACTTTGAAACAACACGCAAAGAAATTGCAGAAAAGAGGATATGGCCCGTTGATCATCAATCGTATATCTACCAGCGGAGCCATCAACTTAGCAACCCTAGATGGAGAAGTATTGCCAAACTATATCAGTGGATGTCGAGTGAAAAAATATCTAGAGCCATTGACTGAAGAGATAATGTCACGACTAATAATGGGTAAGAATAGACGCATAGAGGAAGAAAGAATACGAGAAGAAGCTAGACAAGAAGCACTAAAGCGAATCAGGAAACGAAAAGAGTGGATGAGAGAGAGAGGTGACAGATATCGACAAGGAGAAGAACTCATCCCAATGGCTAACCTTAGAGCCACTGAAAACCTAGGACATCAAATGACGCAACCATATTTGAATTTGGGTGCTGGAACAAAAGAGTATCACTTAGTGGATGCACTCATTGACACAGGAGCAGCCTTAAGTTATATCAAGTATTCGTTGACCCAGAAACTCAAGGAAGAATTACGCCCTTCTAAGGCATAACTGATAGGAATAGGAGGAAAAATTACTCAATTTATAGGCGAGATTACCTTACCTCTACATCTCTGAAACAACACGATGAAACAAAAACTCGTGGTCTGTCATGATCAGGACTTACTGGAAGAGCTCGTGTTAAGCCAAGATTGGATATACGAATATGAAGTGACTATTCAATTGGCCCTAGGATACATCTCAGCCAAGATAGGACATCGTGAGGTATTCAACATGTTAGATGAACGACTGGTCAAAGCCAAGGATATAGACCCGAGAGCTCACTCAAATGAACTCGATGATGAATTTATGTTCACTCGCACTATGGAAATCCCTTCATCGAATAGTTCATGTGAGGATACACCGAATCTCGATTGCACACAATCTTCTAATCCACTAAATCACCAGATTAGTGTCTTACCCAATAACAGCCTCAATAAGGAACCAAGCACAAGAGAGACTAGTCAGCACAACTGTCAAACAACTGCACACATTAGAATATACCCTATTCCTTACACTACAAAGGCTTGGATAAGAAAAGATCAAGTGACAGCATATCTTCAACAACAGGACTGCTCTCGACATCAGAAACAACAACAGAATGAGAATGCAAGTCACATTGGACACTTAGTTCCACAAAGAATTGCTAGAGTATGGATTCTGAAGAAGGTGATAGCCGCCCAGCCAACTCGAACGCAAATATGGATTCCCAAGTCATGTGACCGAGTGACAATCATAAAAAAGGACGAGCCAAGGCACAAGGAGAATCAGTATGATCGAAAGGCAAAACGACCGAAGATAAACCACTACAAGACAAAGCAAGAAACTCGACATGCAACAAAAATCATTCAAAGATTCGAATAGAAGACGAAGCGAAAGTACTACATGAAAAGTATGACATTCTACAAGAATGCTAGGGATATAGACTATCCCAAGGGAGTAAAGCAGATTTGGATGCCGAAAGGCAAGACACTCTGTATGCATCGACCAAGTAATTCGAGTTGCACACATTTGGAGTTACCAGAACCCAAAGTATGCATGATAGGGCCACAATACAAGGCCAAGCATTTGGCACATTCTTCTTCTACTTCAGGATAGTGAAGGACATTTCCCCCTTGGGGAATAGGAGAGCACTTGTACATAATCTAAGAGAATAACTCAAGATTCAATAACTGCTTCGGCTATGAACTAACTTTATTGTTTTCTTCCAGACAAAAACATAAAATATAGAAAAGTATGAAAAATTCCAGGTATTACCTTTCTCACACCCACGGGGAAGGGAAGACACAATCCACTCGAAGAGTTGCCAAATTCAATGAGGATAAGTGAAGGATGATTCTTGATACTAACTTGCCACTAATTAGTGCTCTATATTGAGTGCAGATGGCATCTTCTAATTCTGAGGCTACGCAAGAGGAAGAGGTCCTGCTTCTTCCCTTGGAATCAATCACTAAAGCAAGAGGCCATTGGTTTCTTGATGATCAACCAGTGTCCGAACTCATTTTCATGGCGACCATCAAGATCATGGATAGGGATCACTACTTTCCTATCATGTCACAAGATTTCAAGACTATCATACAAGGATTACCGCACATGACAGATGTCTGGACACAAGCTGGAATTGATGCATTCCTCAGACTACCAATATATCTGCCTGATTTTCAGAGATGTACACAAGTGATGAACACACTTCAGTCGGTACCGAATAAGCCATCAGTCCCAGAGGCAAGAGTACTTCACAAAGTTGGTACATGGAAAACAATTCAATTCACTCATGAGCTAATCAACAGAGCTTTTGGATGGAATCAAGATGGACTCAACAATGTCAAAGATGAGTGTCATGATCCGAAAAAGAGAACATTTTTGGAAATCAACAGAACGGATATTGAAGACTCTGTTCGCTTAATGCACCAGCATTTTTGCTTTCGGAGTATGCATAGATACACAGCACCTCAGAGAATTGTTGTGCAATTACTCTCACATGCTATGAGGCAAGTAGGAAATAAAGTAAATATGACTCCTTACATTCAGGATCACCTATTCGAAGCGAAGAAAAAGTGGGGTCAGAAAAAGTTTCTGAATGGTAGTTCGGCCTTGACCCTACTCATTTATGAGACACTTGACATGAAGAACTGCTTATGCTTGATGCCAACCTCAACAGAGCTAGCAAAATATGCAAAGTCTGCAACGGTTCCAAAGAAAAAGAAAACAGTTATCTCTGTTGAAGAAGTGGGAACCAGTTCAAAGAAACCCATGAGAGGGACTAAACGCATAAGAGAGGAAGAAGCTCAAGAGACACCACAATCAAAGAGGACACATATATTGCCAAAGATCCCTGTGACACAACAACCGATTACGAAAAGAGACCTCTCCGCAGCCCTAGAAAAAACGCATCAATATATGCGGGGGCAAGTAAATTTAAACATTCAAGGTCATCATTACAGACAGGCAAGCCAGGAAAAGAACAAAAAAGATAAAGAACATACTCCAGAACAAACTGCTAGATACAAAGAATTGGGCTTAGAAGATTCGAGCTCTAATGAAGAATCTAGCCCCGAGAAAGACACATTGGATACTGACATAAGAACAGAGACACACAATGAAGAATGGATAGAGATCAATCAGGTCGAAGCTACGTCGGACAACCAACAGACACAGGCAAAGAGCATAGAAGAATCCACTAAACCAATGCACATTATTCAATTGAATGATACATCCAAGATAAGCATAAAGGAAACTCAAATAACCAATAAAGATGTAGTGCCACCTATCAAAGAGGAAATTCAAACACAAGTGGACCAGGTAGCAGGCCTACAACAAAATAAGGAACCAATTGTGATTGAAGTACTTGATGATACCCCTCAAGGTAAGATTGACCACAAGGAGGCTGAGCCAAGGATACAACTCCATATTCGACAGCCCCATGATACTACTTTACATGTAGCAAAAGGAAAAGATGTCACAACAGGTGAAGAACCTAGCATCCCTACCACTTGGTTAAATGTTGATGTTACTCACTTAAAACCAGTAGTCAAGCAAATGATACAAACAACCATGGATACACAACAACAAATGATGGAAACGGATGCGGATTACGACAAGGCGATGAGGGAAAAGAATCAATTTCAAATCATGAGTGAGCAATTGTCCGCACAACTCATCTAGGCCCAACAAGAGATTTCAGCCAAAGGAACGTAGTTACTCGCTGTCCAAGCACAATGTGATACATTGATGAAGCAGCATTATCAACTCCAGGCACAATTGACAGACTTACAAAGACAACATGAAGCCAGCGAAGCAGACAAAGAGAGGATGAAAGCTCGCAGCAACCTGCTCGAAACACAACTGAAAGTATACATGGAAGAAAATGATAGCTTACGCGGCCGCAATAAAGAACCGATGAAGGCATTACTGTATGACCAACCTATCGAAAAACAAGAGACTACAGCTATTGACCAGAAAGAACTAAGAGATCAGATTGAGAAATATGCAGATTTGCTGAAGCAAGAGCAAGCCTTAAGAGAAGAATGGGAACATAGGTACGTTCAAGAAACCCATGAGCTAAAAAAGCAACTGAATACGGCCAATGGAAAACTTGCAATAAGTTACAGTGAAAATATGGATCAGGTAGCAGAGATTGGTAATGAGTTACTTGCTACCAAAGAGGCACTCCGGGCAGCTATGCAAGAAGTTAAAGAGAAGACTGAACACATCGCACAATTAGAAATTAAAGCAGAAGAGAAAGTACCAATCGGGACACCAGTAGAGCCAATACAAGAGAGTCCTACGGACGAGGTAGAGGTACATCCTCTATCTCCCCCGATCTATAATTCTCCAATTAAAGAGCAGATGGCAGAACCATGTGATGATCATCCAATGCCATATACTGCAGAAATAGGTCAGAAGGAACGGGCACTATTGGTGTCCCGGTTGACAGAGAATTTTGAAAATGAAGTGATCAAAGTAATGAAAAAAGCAAAAATAAAAGGCAAAGACTTGGATACCATAATGGAGCCTTTCAACATTCCGTACGGATTATTGAAAGAGAAAACAAGGCAATACATAAAGAAGATCACACAGAGAAGTCCAGATGAGCAGTTGCATTTTAAAGTTGACACATTCAATTATACTCAAGAAGAATTTGAAGCTTCATAGCCTGTATGGAGAAGAAAATTTTTGTAGAAAAATCCTACATTGTGGGTGCACTGGCAAGCAGCACCATACTTATTACAGGTAAATCCTTCATTTTGCCCAACACCCCATCGCAGAGAAACTAGAGAATTTTTGGATATGCAAAAGAATGGTGTGATCAATAAACAGTGGTTGAATTATCCGTTACTTCCAAGTCCACCTCATAACTATCTATCGACAGAGGACTACATGGTAAAAACCATCGAATTTTGGCTTCATTGTTATGCAACAGTACCCGACCTAACTATCAAGATGATGAATAAAATTCTCAGCATGATACTCACAGTTTTGAAGGTGTTCAAGCACGCGGCTTACACATTTTTTAATTTCATTGGTATTAATCAAATAACATATATCATCATTTTTTATTTGTCTGTTATGCCTAGCCGACCTACAATAATGGCATATTATTCTAGGCTGATGTTTTTACCGAGTATATATATGCAAACATTCGAAAAGAAGCCTTTTTCACATGTTTTTTTGAAATTGATTCAGAAATCTTTTTAAAGATGTCATCCAACTTGAATGCCAGATTAGTGGCATATGAGCTAAGCTTCTTCGTTGACCACAGACAGCCACCACATGATGGTGTGAAAGCAAAACAGTGGAAGCAACTCATGATATGTGAAGCTAATCTGCTTAATGAAACAGAGCAAAAAGTGTATAGAACATACTCCCGTCGACTTCCAAAGCTTGTCAAGGGATGACAGAGACAAAGAGGGGGAGAGTGTTGCAGAGCTAAGAAGAGCACAAGGTAGAGAAAAAGAAGGGCCCCAAAATTTTTCCGATTTGGACACTCTATTTTTGTATTATAACCATTTTTTTAACATATTTTCCGTTGTAAATGCACTAGAGGAGTCCTCTAGATGCATACCCATGGAGATTAGTAGCTTACCCATGTAAATTAGTAAGAAATTATCCTTTTAGTGAATAAAGTGCCGGTCTCTTGTGTGAAAGGACCATTTTTAGAGCACATGTATATAAGTCAATTTGTGACTCTTTGTAAATATTTTTTGCCATTATGAGAATCAAGAGCACAAAATTTCGAATTTGTGTTTTCTCCTCTCTGTATCATCTTCCTTGTGAGCTTGTGTGCATGTGTGTTGCTTGAAAAGAATGTTAGGAAGTGTTGTCTATCTATGAAAGTGTTTGTTTGTTGTGGTTAAGGTGTGTGTGAAGTGTGGGAAGTGCTGAAGTGTAGGAAGGTCATTCCCACAACTCATTATTTTGCTCATAACTTGAAGTAGAAGAGTCAAAATTGGGTGAAACTACCACCATTGGATGCGTCTTCACGAGAGCTTCGAAATTATTGGATTTTGAGATTACACAACTGGCGCGTTTCGATGAGGTCCTAAGTACGCAGTGGCATGCTAGAAAACGACTAGCCATAGACTTTGCTTCTCATACGTAACAGTTTGAGCATGAGG
Organism: Ceratopteris richardii; assembly: GCA_020310875.1. NCBI lineage: Eukaryota > Viridiplantae > Streptophyta > Polypodiopsida > Polypodiales > Pteridaceae > Ceratopteris > Ceratopteris richardii. The sequence goes on along the minus strand of CM035440.1, from coordinate 21,984,754 downwards.
GAAGGCCAATACTAATCCATGGAGAGCCAAATCTCCAAGAGACATGGTGACGGCAACCAAGCTGCTCAAAATTGATTGTAAGTATTTTATTTTTTGTATTCATCATGTATAGTGATGGATTCTCAGAGTCGAGGAAGCTCCAATTGGAATGCTCAAGTACTTCCAAAAAAAGTAAGAGCTGAATTCCAAAAGTTGTTTCTAAATGAATTACCTTTGGGTTTACCTCCTTGCATGAAGATTGAACATTCCAAGAGTTGTTTCTAAATGAATTACCTTCGGGTTTAGCTCCTTGCATGTATATGCTATTTCTTATATTTGGAGTTCGGAGCTGAGAGAAAAGCTCAATTTACTGTTGGTTGCTACTCCAAGTATCGTGACACCATGACTGACAGTTGAAGCTTGTTTGGAATAGTCTTGGCCTTGTTTGCACTCTTTGGGAAGCTCATTTGCATTGATCATCATTTGAATGCATGGCTTCATACACTCGGCTAGGTTTTGATACTCCTCGGATTGATAAATAAAGCGTGAATCCCCACTATATGCACTTGAGGGGGATTGAGGTATAGTCTCTTTCTCCACAAGTCCCTAGGTTGGATCTTAGGTACACAGTCATTTCAGACATTTGAAGCAGAATTTTGATTCAGAGATATGAGGAGATGAAAAAACATGATTCTATATTCACTTCCATTTGTATACCATGTTTGTTTTATCTCTTACTCTTAGCATTAGAGGAAGAGAAAAGTTCATTTTAAGAAGTCAAGAGTGTTTGCTACTTCAAGATGAAGAGAACAAAAGGTATGGAAGAGAAGTTTGAAGATGTTGACATCATCAGGTGAAAGAAAGATGCAGAAAAAGAAAGTCCGTCATTTCCGAAAGAGAAGTAAGGCTTCCTTTTCTCATATACTTTCCATATACTTTTCCTATTTTATCCTCTACACCCAAAGACAAGTCTACGAGAACATCTTGTGTGAAGATAGTCTAAAGAAGAAGCAGTTTCTTGTTTTGCATTACACTTGGTCATGATTTAGTAGATTTGACAAAAAATTACATTGAGAGAAAGAAAAAGTAGCAGATATAACTTTTGACTCATATATGTATGAGTTATGTTTTAGTTGAAGCTTTTGAAGCAGGCAACTTATATGTTCCCTCAAAGAATTCTTGGTGTGTCAATACAGAGCTACTTGGTATATGACAAGCCGCAGAGAAGTATATTTCTTCTTTATCAAACTCAATGTAAAAGAGTTTTTTAGCAGATGTTAAAGACTTGGGTTGAGGTTTTATGTTTGGAAAGGTTACCTCATATTCAGTATTTTTTGAAAACTTCAAAAAATTTAGTCTTGTTGATGTACCAGTCAATTGAAGAATCTACTTTCTATGATTGTCTAGACTTTTGGATACATGTTTGTATTCAAAAAGGTGTTCCATCAGATCCTATCACTTGATTGAGAAGTGGAGTTAGCCAAAAGAAAGTCAAGCAGGGACTATCACATTTCACCCAGGTAGAATATGAAAAGATGAAGTATCAACTTGCAGCTTTTGGAGTTCTCAAGGTGAGAAGTTTGTCCACTTATGTTTCAAGTAGGAATTGCAAATTCTTGGAAGGATTTGTTTGAAGAAAAGTTTTACAACTTTTTGAGAAGCATGGACACTTGGAGACATTCAGGTAGCAATCAAACATTCAGTCATGAAGGTTGATAAGAGCAGATTCTACACAAGAGAGATCATTGATCTTGGATAGATCTTGTATGATCATGGCGCTGTGGCTACACTTTTACATTCTCATCCAGCCCACCCGAGTTCAAATCCCGTCAACAACACGTTCGCGGAAGTTACTTTTTATTGTATCTCAAAAAGCATACGATAGCTTTACAAGGAGCGATAGTGTACAATGTTTTATGATTGCTTTTATTTTCTGAATTGATCTACGATCGCATAGATTTTATGCTTTATTGAGAAGCTTTTCAAAGTATCCACAGACTATATAAGAGACTATTTGGGGTCACTTGAATCATCCTTCACCTAGTTTTCAACACAAGCCTTGAGCTTGGACCTCAATAGAGGTGGTTTTTCTTCTAGCACATGGGGCAGCCATGGTGCTAACTTGAAGCATGTTGAGGAGTAGCTATGGAGTTCTTCTTAATGATTCTTCTTGGAGAAGATGAAGAGTGTGCTCACACTCTAGCTCATGGAGAGGAGGTTATCTCTTGTTCATGGCAAGAAGACTTGGTCATTAGCAGCTTGATGGTGAGGATCGGCCATCTACATGTTGTAGTTGAAGATTCTCTTCTACAAGAGGATGCTGGGCTACTTCAAAGACATTGGATGGTGTTTAACATAAGATTTACATCTTATGTTAAGTATTCAGGTACATAGTCTCTTTATGCACACAGGTACTACTTGAATTTTATGGAGGCAGTAGCATCCATATCAGGAGGAGTCCTATTCGGCATGGGTACAAGAGAATCACTACATATATGCTTTATGCATATGTTGATGAGGTGTTTGAGAAGGTGTGTTCACATGAGTTTGAGGATTTTCCGCAACAAACTTGTTAGCATTCTTTGCTACTTTTTAAGTATGTGATCTTTTCACACATGTATCTAACTTAGGGTCTTCCATAGCCTAAGGTTAGATGAGGGTTTGTTGATTATCAGTTTCACACTGATCCTTCCTCTTTCGGTCACTCATATTCACTCTTCGATAACCTATAAGGTGACACATCTCATGTATATTCAGATTTCTGCCCATACATCTGAATATGTTTGTTACATTTGTACATTCACTCATTCATCTATTTCTCATCACATAGAGTGGTTGAGAGCTTTGCTCCCACATTGTACATTGAACATTGGTATATATGATACTATGAGTAAGCGATGGCTTACGTAACACCTTACACATGTTGTCTATTCTTTCTCTATCTTTGTCTCATCATTTGTATGATTAAATGTGGTATGTTCATGTTTTGTCAATATTGAAGATTGCTAGATTCTGTGTTGTATATGCTGGACCTGTGGAACCATGGACCTGTGATATGAGCCAAGGGCCTACCTCATTTCCAACATATCCAAGGTGATTAGAAGATCAAAACAACTGCGTTTTATGGTGCCAAAATCATGATCTGAGCTTGTTTTAGCCTCCAAATGGACTGTCTGAGTGCTTGTGTAGGCAATATCATCTTTTTGTGCCAAAGATATATACAAGTTTTGGTTCGCCAGTATAAGCATCTCAAAGTCTGCTACAGGTTTGGCAGAACTTGACAAGGTAATTCTGCTCACTTTTTTGAGGTACAATCATTTTTTTGCATCAGGGTATTTTAATTAGTGGCCATGGCTGAAAGCAATGATGTATTCCGTATGTTGGCTATTGAGGATAAGTTAGATGGTACCAATTACCCATCATGGGCTTATATGGTGCATCATGTATTGGTTGCAAAAGGACTATGGAATATTGTGGGGGGTGTTGAAAAGCTTCCTATTACACCTGCTAACATAGTTGCTGAAGGTGATGAAGACAACATTGAAGATGATAATATTCTTTATGTTCCTCTTCGTGTTGCAATTCTTGCTACACCTACTGTAGAGAAAATTCATTGGTATGGCAGAGATGCTTAGGGCACATGCATTAGTACCTTGTCTGTCAAACATGCATTATTCCTCACATTCACTCTTGTAGAATAGCTAAGGATGCTTGGGATACACTTAACACTTTATAACAAGCAATGAATGAGGCTCTTGTTGCTTACCTCTGAAAACAATTGGAGCATGATCACATGAATGAAGGTGATTCCATGGATAGTTTTTTGACAAAGATCAAAGATTTGAAAAGAACAGTTGATTTTTGCTGATGAAGTCTTGCTTGATAATTCACTTATGCAAACTATTTTGAATGATCTTCCCGATTCATATCAGAGTTTTGCTTCTACTCTTCGTTTGATGATGAAAGGGAATCCAAATGCCTTAACATTTGAGGAGTTAGTCTCTGTTCTATAGCAAGAAGTTCAGTCTAGGCAGAACATGTCCATTATGCATGTTGAAGATTAAGCTTTCATGGCTAGTCAAAAGGGCAAATGTAAATGGAGCTCTTCTACTAGTAAGCAAAAATCTCCTAATTCTGCTTAATCAAAGAAGGATGACAGAGACAAGAAAAAAACATAAAGGCAAAAATTGTTTTAAAAATATTGTAAAGCAAATGATCATGTCATAAATGGTTGTCCAAAACTGGATACTAAAGAGGCAAGAAAGAAAGAGGTTGGAATGGCTATTGCAGAGGCCTTTACACCAAAAATAGAGTCTGCTAATCTTGTGCAGAATGAAGAATGGGCATTTACTACTGTTTGAAATTTTGACCCATCTTCACATGAATAGTGTATGTCTATAGTAGACTCAGATGTTTGATAGTGGGGCAACCAAACATATTGCCTCGCAATGTAGTTTCACTTCACTTGACCTGCCCCTATAGGGAATATTATCACATGCGCCACCAACTCCTCTAATCTTGTTATGGGAGTTGGTAAGATCATTCTGACTATTGCTGATGGTAGATCTTTTACATTGTCAGATATTAATTTGTGCCAAGATCAAGAAGAATCTGTTATCAGTTTCAGCTTTAGCTAAGATTGTCTTGGTTGTGAAATTTGTTGATGATAGATGTATAGTTTATGATATGTCAAATGGCGATGTCATTATTGCTTCTGGCATTTTATGTCGTGGGCTATATTAGCTCATAGACTATGAAAAATCTATGAATGATTTAGCATGTGCAATACATGATTATGAGGCTTTGTCAGATGAAAAGCTTTGGCATGCACGCTTTGATCATCTGAATTTTGCAAGTTTGCTACACCTACAAAAATCTGAAATGGTGTCGTCTTTGCCCAAACTTGAGGCACCTCGTAAACATGTATGTGAAGGATGTATTTTGGGCAAAATGCAGCATTCCTCCTTCCCAAAAGATGGTTCATTTCGAGCTACTTAAAAATTGCAACTTGGTCACGGTGATGTCTGTGGCCCTATGCAGACACCCTCTTTTGTTAACTATCTTTACTTCGTGAATTTCATCAATGATATTTCTAGGCATGTATGGGTATACCCATTGAAAGCAACGCAAAGTCTGAAGTGTTTATGTGCTTCAAATAGTTTCTGGTTTTGGTAAAAAATCTATCAGCATGTAAAATGGGCACCCTCCATTTTGATCGAGGGGAGGAATATATGTCTTCTGACTTTAATGCATTTCTAGCTGAACATGGGATAAAACATCAGTGTACGGTGCCGTATACACCTCAACAAAATAGAGTTTCTGAATGGAAGAACATGCCACTCATGGAGATGGCAAGGTGTATGGTCGAGTCAGGCTTTACCACATAGTTTTTGGCTTGTCATGTGTGTAGTATATGTACCTAACAGGTGTTCCACTAAAGTATTGTAGTCTATCACTCCATATGAGGCTTGGCATGGTTGCAAGCCATCTTTTGCTCACTTGCATGTTTTTGGTTGTCTAGCATATGCATTAGTGCTTGAACAACAACACATGAAATTGGATGATAAAGCAGTGAAATGTATTTTTGTTGGGTACAATTCTAAAAGCAAATGCTATCATCTGTATCATCCACAGACTAAATGCATTTTGGTTAGCAACGATGTTGTTTTTGTGGAAGATGTTATTCAGCCATTACATTCATGTACTAAGGAGACATTAATTGGCTCCAAAGACATGTATGAAACTTTGCTGCCTCTTTTTACAAGTGGACAGTCTATTGTTGGTCCTAATGAGGAAGCTTCTCGTCCTTTACACGTTTCATGTGATGATGCAGATCACTCCATTCTGATGCATATTTACATGATGCACTTGTTGATGAGAGAGCTGATATTGAGGAGGCAAAAACCATGCAAAAATGTCTAGCGTAGACTTTGCGCGACAACAAATTAGATGCACCTCTGTCATATCGTACCCGTTTAGACTCTCATAGTGCCTCTTTTTCATCAGATTTTTATGCTATTGCTTCCTCTAGTCTCTTGATGAGAATGAGTCTATTTCGTTTGATGAAACACAAAATTCTAAAATTTGGATGGCTACTATTCAATCAAAATATGATGCTATCATGAAAAACAGTACTAGGTCTTTATGTGACTTGCCTCCTGGAAAGAAGGCCATTGGCACTAAGTGGGTATACAAACTGAAGCATGAGCTTGATGAAGAATTGACAGTTATAAGGCTAGGCTTGTTGCAAAGGGTTATGTGTAGGAAAGAGGTAGTGCTTTGATGAGACCTTTGCACCTACATGTCGAATGACTACTATTTGTAGCATTTGTGCACTTGCTGCTCATCATGGTTGGAATGTACATTAGTTGGACATTAAAACTGCATTTCTAAATGGTGAGTTGCATGAAAAGTGTATGTTTTTCAGCCTCACAACTTTGTGCAGAAAGGGCATGAAAATCAAGTGTGCAGATTGAAAAAGGCATTATATGGTTTGAAGCAAGCACCACATGCTTGGTATGAAAAGATACATGCCTATCATGGTTTTGAGAACAGTCCAATTGAGAGCACCTTATATGTTAAGCATGCAAATGATGTGCTTCTAATCATTGTTGTGTATGTTGATGACATCTTCCTGATGCTCAAGATTCATTTGATGATGTTCTCTATCAGCAGGTTGTTGGATGCTTGATTTACCTATGCATTTCTCGACTAGATATTCAGTTTGTTGTCTCACAGATGAGTAGGTTTATTGGCCAGGTGTCAAGCATTGGCTAGTGGTTAAGCGCATCTTTTGCTACTTGAGTGGTACTTGACTACTTGGATTGTTTTATCCCAAGAGAGGATCACTACCACCAGATTTACATGCTTTTTCTGACTCTCACTGGGCTGGTTGCTATGACACTTGTGTGTCCACCTGCAATTTTTGCTTCATGCTTGGTAGCTCATGCATACCTTGCTTGAGCAAGAAGCAGCCTATTGTGGCCACTTCCAGTTGTGAGGCTGAGTATAGGGCAGCTTTCACAGCGACTGTTGCATGTGTGTGGCTCAGACACCTTATGGATGATTTGGGTGTTGGTTAGTCTTCTGCCACCACCATCTTCACTCACAGTCAAAGTGCATTGGCAATTGTGAGGAACCTTGTGTTCCATGCTCTCACTAAGCACATTGAGTTGCACTATCATTATGTCAAGGAGAGGTTCTCTGTTAGAGAGATCAATTTGGGATATGTACCCACATAGGAGAACATTGTAGACCTTTTCACAAAGGCTCTCCCTAGGGAGAACTTTGAAGCTTTTCACAAAGCTTTGGGCCCCTTACTTCCTTTTGTGGATTGATTCCACATAATTTAACACTTCCTTATACATGAGTGCCAGCTCCTTGTTCACCGCATCACTCGTAGGGGGATTTGTTGATATATTTAGGTAGTGATGTGTATGAACACACTAGGTCCACCGGGGCACTTTTTTCCCTCTTTAGGAGGTTTTTTCCCCGGCTTGTATATACATGTATAACCCTAACAGGTAACTTATCTTTGTACATTCTAGTGGTAAAACATTTAGTATTGCGTGTTGTGCTCCAAGATTCTCCTTCTTCCTTGTGTTGTTTGCATGCTTATGCAGACCTCGAACTCCAACAAGATCAAGTCTTTTCTCTCTTAGATCCCTTTTTCAATGATATTTACCCATGGGATTTTCTTGGGATCTTTAACTCATACCTTCATGAATTTATGTCCTTGCTTAAGTCTTCGACATCCTGTTGGTATTCTCCAAACCTTTGATGTTCCTTTTGAATTAAGCAATTTGTCATGCTTACTAATCCAAACTTTGGATCCATCTTATCCATTCTCAAGTACCTTACCATAGATATGCTTCAAGACTTGGCTAGCTTAACTTATTTTATTACAAAAATGTAACTTTTCAATGAATTTCCTTCTTGCATATCTGGTTCTTACTTTGTTTGAGATTAACTCAAACACACTTAGGTGCATGATAAAAAATGTACTCCTTAAATTCTATGAAAAAGTTAAGGAATTCATCTTTTGCTTAGAAGTATCATATCGATGATACTTTTCTTCCCCCTTTTAAAGAGGTTTCATCCTCTAAAACTTTAGTTTTTAAAGGAAATTGATGTTCATTCAATTTCCTATCAAAATGTGGAGCCTTTTTTATGCTCAATTCTTGATTGAACAAACAGTCAAATATCCTCGAGCTTAAGCTTCCATTATCCTTAAGTTTAGTGTCCCATACCACTGAACCCACATAAGTGATATTGTAAACCCAGACGTCCCATACTATCTATTTTACAATCTCACTTTAGTACAGACAACTTTAGCTCTTACTTAGTGATTAGTTATTAAGAAGGCTTTGTCCATCTTAGCCTTATCATTGAAACTTCGTTTCCTCAAAGTCTAATCAAGTACCATCAAAATCTTTGCAATTTGTACCCTTACTAAGTTTTGATTTATTCGTAAATAGATTCTAAAGAGTGAGTCTTCATAGAACTATTTCTTTGATCAGATGCAACCGAAAGTGTCTTTGTCTATGTCATATGATAATAGAGCTAGTATTTTCATACTAGATGTTATCTTCTAACATGGATTTGCATCTATCTTGAAGGAAATATTAATAAGCAAATCATTGGATTAGCCAAGTGGTCATCTTCTTAACCATATTAGAAAGTTTTTCCTTCTTCATATGATATATTTTGGAAAAGTATACTCCTAAAGCAACTCAGCTAAAGTTCCAAGTGGATCATACCTCTTGTGAATAAAGGGAAAAACTTATTGAGGAATAGATGAATGTTAAAGAGATGACATGGTTACATCATGCCATTTTTGTCAATTTATGACATTCTTTCTCTTCCCCCTTTTAGTGTGATCATTGTCTTCAATGATCATCTATTGAAGTTCTTTAAGGCCTTTGAACTTCACATCTTTCATTATTTTGAAAGGTTAACCCTTCACTATGTGTAGGGTCTCTTGTAATCTTTAGTTCCTCTTTTGGATATATTTCTGTCCAAATTCTTATTACCACTATCTTACGGTTAAGAAGAGAAACATCACATGATTTGTAGCTTAAGGCCTTGGCCTTGTTGATCATGCATGCCATGGGTTCTATGGATCTTGAGGGTTCATTACTAGGACTCAAGCTTAAGTTTTTTCTATGTGTGTTAAATTTTGTTGGCATTTGGATTAAGTCAACATATAAAAAGCATAAAATTTAATGGACATTGACTCTCATAATCTCAACACACCATTAAACTTTTATGCTTTTGACTTCATAAGAAGAAGTCATTTTTCTATCTTAAACCTTAAACGTATAGAACTTAATTTCTCTCTCATGTCCCATCAACCCATGCACATGTGATTCAATCCATGCATACATAGTGTATGCCAAAGACATATACATCTTCTCTTGAAGATGTTTAGCATGCATTAGGTTCAAAAATTGAACCTCTCTTTAAAGCATGCATGGAGTTCCATCTTGGAACTCCATTCTGTGTATGAGTGCATGCTCAAAATTTCCAATGCAATAATGAACATTCTATGCTCAACTCTCAAGATCGAGAATTGATCTTGTTCATGGCTTGGCTATGAGATTGCCCCTTTGATTAGAACAAGTAGTTGTACTTGTACTTTATAGAGACATCTTGATGTATTCGCATGGAACTACGACGGCTTGAAAGGGGGAGCATAAGATTCCTTGTCTAGTGAAGCCAAACTAGTTTGGGAAAGAATACATGGCCTCGATCTGAAGTACACTAAAGTAGTGTTAAAAGAGGTTAGAAAAGTGGAGGGAGAAAGAAACATCGAGTTATTAGAACATTTTGAATTTCTATGTTCCATGACGGTATTACCAAAGAAGTAACCTTGTGAAATTTGAATTTGTGTCAACTTTAGAGCTTTAAAGAAAGAAATTGTACCGAGTATTTTTCCGATATCATTCTCGAAACAAGTACTATAGGTTTGGTAGATATAATCAGATTTTCACATATAGGTTTCACTAGTTTCACATATAGGTTTGGGAGATATAATCAGATTTTCATTCACCCTGAAGATTGGCCAAAGACTATATTTATCATGATGGGGAGTTTATGTGTATATCATGATATTGTTTGGTCTAATTTTAATCGAGAAATGCATCTAATTTTTGGGTTTCTCCTATTCAAGTCCCTCAAGATTGTTTTTTGTCTTTTTAGGGACACAACATTGACGTTTTGTCTCTTTCAAGGGCACACACGACATAGCGATAGAACTTATCTCACTCGGACAAGGCATTTGATAGATGTAGGAAATCCCATCTAAAAATAAACCCATATAATTCTCACTTCATCATTACACAAGACATATGGTATCAGCTTGAGGCACATCACAAAATTGAGAAGATAGTTTCCATATTGAGTATGTCGAGACTAATTACATCGAAAAAGGTCCAATTTTTTTTGGACCATGTAAGCTAACATTGAGAATTCTAATCATTCTTGTGATTAATCAAGACAAGCGTTCCCTTCCAATGCACAATCAAAGAACAGCATCCCTTTTGTGCCCTCAAACAATACTACTGCAAGCACCGATTTTGGTAGTCCACGATTAGCAACAAACGTTTCATCTACATGTGGATGCGGTTCTTGGTCAAGGTAGAGAAAAATCACATCACAAGGGGGAGGGCGGCATTGGCAATAATATTTTCCAACCAAAGGTTTCATCATTATTTGTAAGGGGTAATGTTTTGCAGTGATTTTAGATTATGGGCCTTTGAAGTACCTCTTGAACAAGCCCCATGTATCTAGGAAAATTTAGAAATGACTATTTTGTTTCAAGAATTTGATTTTGAGGTCATGAGTTTGAGGGTGCAGCTCTCTTTGAGGTAGGCATCAAGAATTGGTCCAATGATGTATATATGTTTATCTCGAAAGGTTGCTTTACAAATACGATGTGTCACATTGCAACATACAAACCTGATCTTGTAGGAGACATACGAAGGACTTAGTGGTCCGTATTTTCTCAACCTAAACAATTAATTAATTCAAGGAATCCATATCTATTCAAGGAAGACACACTCTATGTAGAGAAATGTGATATTTGCCAAGCGTGTGGACCAAAGACTTTTAAGAGACTGAACATCCCCCTCAACATTGTGACATCCTTGAAACATTTTGAAAAGAGGGGACTCGATTTCAAGGATGACATACCCAATGGATCACACGAGATAAGACAAGTAAATAGATTGCACCACTAAATAGGTCAAAGTGGAGGTCTTCAAAGAGTACACTCCAAATGCAATGGCCGAAAATCCTACATAAACAGGGATAATACATTGAGATAAGGGCCCTTCAGATAATGCACTTCATAAACAAAATATTTACTACAATCTTCTTGAGCATAGGAAAATCGTTTCAATATTATCCTTGTGCGAATGGGTTGACTTCCTTTGGATGGAATCAATGTGTAGACCCATCACTTGGGGTATGCCATACTTGGGCATATAAGACCATACTTGGGCGTACATCCCATTCAAGATTGTGTAAGGACCCAACAGCCTTGCAAAATGAAGGCCTTGGCGACCCTTTCCTTCTTTAAAAGAGAAACATGACTACTTAATATGGAATTACCACTTGAACAAAGGGGTCACATTGATTGCAAATGATAATGGAGTATTCCTAGATAGTTAAGTGATGGATTTACTTCCTATGGAAAGGATCAAAGTATATCTCCTATAGAAAGGAGTAAATTGAATATGAAAAATCTTTCTTGTATTTTTGAACACTATTACAAAAAAGAAAAGATGGGGAATCTCCAAGTGGCTTTATACTTATTAATAAGCATTAATGGGAATCATCATGAGTAACGCGGCTCTTTTAAGGGTATCTCTTGTGGAATACTTCTTGCTTCATTCCATTGCACCTTTAAAATATTCCTTATTAATTAGCACTCATTTTCCACTTGAGGTTCACATTGCTTATCTAGTAGCGTATATTGCATAGTTGCACGCAATCCTTTTACTCTGATCATACACCTAAAGGTGGAAGCATTGTGGATGCATCCACCTAAAGTGTATGCCAAGATGCCCAACACACTCTATACAAATAACCTCTCACTTGCACAACTTGTCACCAAACTCACAATATGGCAAGAATCCCCCTCTGAAGCTATATCTATCATTGTGAATCTCCAAAGATTTGGCATCTAATGCACCCTTGACCAAACTGAACTAACATAATGAAGAACTAGAAAATTAGTGGCACCAAGAGCAAAGTAAAATGCCCACCATTAGGAAAAGATAGTGCATCTTCCTCACCCACTAGTTCTAGAGATAAGGCCTACCTCATAAGAGTTGCGTTTGTATATCCACCATTATCATGCTTCACGTATTTTCTTGCACAACACCTAACAATCCTCGTGGCACGATCTTAGAGGCTCAAGAATAGCCTCAATCACCAATGTTAATTACTCGAAAGCTTGTTTTGGTCTTGCGCACCTAATGGTTTTGTGCCCTAGCACCCACTCATTTAGTAGAGGAAGTAGAATCACTCTCATCTCAAAAGACGAATCATCAATATTGAGATCCTAGCCCAAACCCATGTGGTTAACCTGGATCCTTGTGCCTTGCTGATATATTTAGGTAGTGATGTGCATGAACACACTAGGATGGCCAGGGCACTTTTTTCCCTCCTTAGCAGGTTTTTTTCCCAGCTTGTATATATGCCTATTGCCATAATGGGTTACTTATCTTTGTACATTCTAGTGGTAATACATTCAGTATTGTGTGTTGTGCTCCAAACTTCTTCTTCTTCCTTGTGTTGTTCGCATGCATCCATAGACCTCGAACTCCAACAATTGGTATCAGAGCAAGTTGCCACTTCATCTAGGGCATCATAGACACCCCTCTGATCACAGTCTCAGAATCACACAAAATTCGGTGAGTATATACTCAGAGTGATTAGGAGATCAAAACAGCTTTGCTATGTGGTGCTGAAATCGCGATTTGAGCTCATTTTGGCCTCCAAATGCACTATCATAGCGCTTGTGTTGGCTATTTTCTCTTTTTATGCCAAAAATATATGCATGTTTCGGTTTTCTAGTATAAACATCTCGAAGTTTGCTATAGGTTTACGAGAACTCGACAAGGTAGTTCTGTTCAACTTTTTGGGATATAATCAATTTTTTGCATCAGGGTATTTTAGTCAGTGGCCATGGCTGAAAGGAGTGATGTATTTCATATGTTGGCTCTTGAGGATAAGTTGGATAGAGCCAATTACCCATTATGGGCTTATATGATGCGTCATGTATTGGTTGCAAAAGGACTATGGAATATTGTACAGGGTATTGAAAAACATCCTATTACACCTACAAAAATAGTTGCTAAAGGTGATGCAGATGGCATTGAAGATGACGATATTCTTCATGTTCCTATTTGTGCTGCAGTTCTTGCTGCACGTACTATAGAGCAAATTTGTTGGGATGGTAGAGATGCTCATGCACATGCATTGATAGCCTTGTTTGTCAAGCATGCCATTATTCCTCACATTCACTCTTGCAGAATAGCTAAGGATGCTTGGGATACACTTACCATTGTATACCAGGCAAGGAATGAGGCTCCTATTGCTTACCTTTGAAAATAGTTGGAGAGTGAGCACATGAATGAAGGTGATTCCATGGATAGTTTTCTGACAAAGCTCAAAGATTTGAAGGAACAATTGATTTCTACTTCTTACCTCACACTTCACTTGTGCAGACTGTTATGAACGGTCTTCCCAATTCATATCAAAGTTTTGCTTCCACTCTTTGTTTGATGATGAAAGTCAATCCAAATGCCTTAACATTTGAGGAGTTAGTCTCAGTTCTGTTGCACGAAGATCAGTCTAGGCAAAACAAGTCCATTATGCATGTTGCAGATCAAGCCTTCCTGGCTAGTTAGAAGGGCAAAGGTAAATGGAGCTCTTCTACTAGTAAGCAGAAATCTGCTAATTCTGCACAATTAAAGAAAGATGACAGAGACAAGAATAAAATAGAAAAGAAGAATTTTTTTTGCAAATACTATAAAGGAAATGATCATGTCATAAAGAGTTTTCCAAAACTGGTTGCTAAAGAGACCTCTACACCAAAAGCAGAGTGTGCTTATCTAGTGCAGAATGAAGAATTGGCATTTACTACTATTTGCACTTTTGACCCATCTTCTCCTGAACAGTGTATGTCTACAATAGACTTAGATGTTTGGTACTTTGATAGCGGGGCAACCAAACATACTACCTTGCAGCGCAGTTTCTTCACTTCACTCGAGCCTGCCCCTACAGGGAATACTGTCACATGCACCAACAACTCCTCTTATCCTATCATGGGAGTTGGTAAGATCATTTTGACTATGACTGATGGTAGTCCTTTTACATTGTCGGATGCTTTATTTGTGCTAGGGATCAAGAAGAATCTGTTATCAAAATCAGCTTTAGCCAAGATTGGCTTTGTTGTGAAATTTGTTGATGATAGATGTACAATTCATGATCTATCAAATGGCAATGTGATTATTGCTTGTGGCATTTTATGTCATGGGCTGAATAAGCTCATAGACTATGAAAAATATGTCAATGATTTGGCATGTGCAGTACATGATTCTTAGGCTATGTCATATGCAAAGCTTTGGCATGCACGCTTTGGTCATCTGAATTTTACTAGTTTGCTATGCCTGCAGAAATATGAAATGGTGTCCTCTCTGCTTAAACTTGAGGCACCTGGTAAACATGTATGTGAAGGATGTATTTTGGGCAAAATGAAGCGTTCCTCGTTCCCAAAAGATGGTTCAGTTCAAGCTACTTAGAAATTGAAGCTTGTTCACAGTGATGTATATGGTCCTATGCACACACCCTCTTTTGGGAACTATCTTTACTTCGTGACTTTCATCCATGATTTTTCCAGGCATGCATGGGTATATCCATTGAAAGCAAAGTCCGAAGTGTCTATGTGCTTCAAATAGTTTCTAGTTTTGTTTAAAAATCTGTTAGCATGTAAAATGGGCACCCCCCATTCTGATCGGGGGGGGGTATATATATCTTCTCACTTTAATGCATTTGTAGCTAAACTTGGGATAAAGCATCAGTGTATAGTGTTGTATACACCTCAACAAAATTGAGTTGCTAAATGGAAGAATAGGTCACTCATGGAGATGGCGAGGTGTATGGTCAAGAGTCAGGCTTTACCACATAATTTCTGGTTTGAGGCTGTTATGTGTACAACATATGTACTTAATAGATGTCCCACTAAAGCATTGCAGTCTATCACTCCATTTGAAGCTTGGCATGGCCGCAAGCTATCTGTTGCTCACCTTCATGTTTTTTGTTGTTTGGAATATGCATTAGTGCTTGAACAACAACATAGGAAATTGGATGATAAAGTAGTGAAATGTATTTTTGTTGGGTACAATTCTGAAAGCAAAGGCTATCGTCAGTATCATCCACAGACTAAACACATTTTGGTTAACCGTGATGTTGTTTTTGTGGAGGATGCTATTTAGCCATTACTTTCATGTATTAAGGAGACATCAGTTAGCTCCAAAAACATGTATGACACTTTGTCGCCTCTTTTAATAGGTGGACAATCTAGTGTTGGTCCGAATGAGACTTCTGAGCCTTTACAGGTTTCATGTGATGATGTAGATCATTCCATTTCTGATGCAGATCTACATGATGCACTTGTTGATGAGAGAGTTGATATTGAGGAGGCAAAAACTATGCCAAAATGGCTAGTGTAGACTTTGCATGATATCAAATTAGATGCACCTCTATCATATCGTATGTTTAGGCTGTCGTAGTGCCTCTTTTGCATCAGATTGCTATGTTATGGCTGCCTCTAGTCTCTCTAATGAGAATGAGCTTGTTTCATCTGATGAAGCACAAAATTTAGAAAATTGGATGGCTGCTATGCAATCTCAATATTGATGCTATAATGAAAAATGGTACCTGGTCTTTGTGTGACTTGCCTCTAGGCAAGAAGGCCATTGGCACTAAGTGGGTATACAAGCTGAAGTGTAAGCCTGATGGAACAATTGACAGGTATAAGTCTAGGCTTGTTGCAAAGGTTTATGTTGAGGAAAGAGGAACTGATTTTGATTAGAACTTTGCTCCTACTTGCCGAATGACTACTATTCGTAGCATTTGTGCACTTGCAACTCATCATGATCGGAATGTACATCAGTTGGACATTAAAACTGCATTTGTGAGTGGTGATTTGCATGAAGAAGTGTATGTTTTTTAGCCCCATGGCTTTGTGTAGAAAGGACATGAAAACCAGGTGTGCAGGTTAAAGAAGGCATTATATGGTTTAAAGCAAGCACCATGTGCTTGGTATGAAAAGATACATGCTATCTAATTGCACATGATTTTGAGAATAGTCCAACTAAAAACACCTTCTATGTTAAGCATGCAAATGATGTGCTTGTGATCATTGTTGTGTACTGGAGATGCATTTGATGCTGCTCTATGAGTAGGCTATTGGATGCTTGATTTACTTATGCATTACTTGGCCAAATATTCAGTTTGATGTATCACAGATGAGCAGGTTTATGCATTGCCTAGGTGTCAAGCATTGGCAGGAAGTTAAGCGCATCTTTCGCTACTTAAGTGGTACTCGACTACTTGGATTGTTTTATCCCAAGGGGGGATCACTACCGCTAGATTTACATGCTTTTTCTGACTCTCATTGGGTTGGTTTCTATGACACTTGTGTGTCCACCAATGGATTTTGCTTCATTCTTGGTAGCTCATGCATATCTTGGTTGAGCAAGAAGCAGCCTGCTATGGCCACTTCCAGTTGTGAGGCTCAGTATAGGGAAGCTTTCATAGCGACTATTGAGTGTGTGTGGCTCAGATGCCTTAGGGCTAATTTGGGTGTTGGTCAGTCTTTTGCCACCACCATCTTCACTGACAATCAGAGCACATTGGTAGTTGTGAAGAACCTTATGTTCCATGCTCGCACTAAGCACATTGAGGTGCATTATGATTATGTCAGGGAGTGGTTCTCTGTTGGAGAGATCAACTTGGCATATGTGCCCACATAAGAGAACATTGCAGACCTTTTCACAAAGGCTTTGTCTAGGGAGAAGTTTGAAGCTTTCCGCAAAGCCTTGTGCTTACTTCCTTTTGTGGATTGATTCCATATAGCTTGGCACTTCCTTATACATGAGTGTGAGCTCCTTGTTAATTGCATCACTCCCAGGGGGGATTTGTTGATATATTTAGGTAGTGATGTGTGTGAAGACACTAGGACCATCGGGGCACTTTTTTCTCTCTTTATGAGGTTTTTTCCCCCCCGGCTTGTTCATACGCCTATTGCCCTAATGGGTTACTTATATTTGTACATTCTAGTGGTAATACATTCAGTATTGTGTGTTGTTATCCAAGCTTCTTCTTTTTCCCTGTGATGTTCACGTGCTTCCGTAGACCTCGAACTCCAACATGCTCTCCCTGGTGTATAGTGCATTGGTATTCCCCTTAACTCTTATGCCTTTTCCACTTTCTCAATATCATACCCTAGTGTGACCCCTTATCATAGCTACCATAATTCCTTCACCACTCATCCATCTTCATGGACCTCTTCCCCTTTCCAACTAGTCTTTTGAGTTTGAACATACAAGCCATGGTTTGATGGTAAGGCCAATGCATTTATCTAGCAACATCCCTAAATATTTCAAAGTCAAGCTTGTGTTTTCATAGCACCATGTGACCTCTTTCACTCATGTCTCAGTCCATTTACCTCAAAGCCCACCACCATTGATTCTTGATTAGAAGATTTGCTCTAGGCTTGCAAAAGCCTTCCAAATCTTGTGAGTTGAACTAATCACCACCTTCGACTCCAAGTTTCTTCACACTTTTCGTGGTTCATTTTCAACAAGTTCTGGTTGTTCTTTAATCTTACCAAAAGCTTGAGGCTTATCACAAAGAAAGTACATCCATATATTCCTATTATGCTCATCGATGATCATAAGGTGGGACATTCCTTCCAAGGCCTGTTTAGACATCTTACCACATAAGTTAGCATATACCAACACTAGAGGAGCCTTTGAACTACTCTTGCTTTCTTATGGGAATGTCTCTCTTTGTGGCTTGCCCATCAGAAAATCTCTTTCTTGCATTCCATTCACTCTAGGTAAGTGATAAAGAATAATACCTTGCTTTTGATCTCCTTCAATACTATCCACATCACTACGATGGGTTCTTGTTGAGGCTGCATAGAACTAGATTGACCTCTCTCATTGTCCATGTGACAAGATGCACCGTTGTCTAGTATCCATGAATTCACAATTGATTCTTCTTGTTTTGAGGAGCATATCAACTTTTCTTCACTTGCATCTATTGTCTCCTCCTTACAATCTTCATCTATCCTCTTGACATGACAATCTGCAATTATTTGTCCCTTCCTTTTGCAATGGAAGCACTATCCTTGAATCTTCTTCTTACTAGCCCTCTTCTTTACACTCTCACCTTTTGTTGAGTAACCACCTTTTCTTGATCCATTGGTGGAGAACATAGCATCTCTGTTGCTAATTCTTGCTTGAGATTTAGGCTAACCCTCTTCCATCAATAGTGAATAAAATTTGTCAAATATCAAAGCTCGAAGTCTCACTTGAATGTTGAGAGTAGTTAACCTTCCATCATACTTTGGTGGTGAATTTTGGAGACACCTTCAAGCTAGCCCCTTCGCAGTCTTCTTGATCCCTTCAAAAGCCATTCCATCATATGGATTCTTGATCTAAGTGATGGAGGCCTTAACCTTCTCTCCTTCTACAAGCTTTTGTGCTTCCAATTGATTTTGTAAATTTTGAAAGCATGTTTGGTTCTCCACCTCATACTAAATCCTCAATTTAATCCATTCCTCACTTGCCTTGGATGTATGCTGAATGAGAGGTAGAACATAGTCCACATAATTGATCACTATAACATATAGTGCATCTGCATCCCTTATCTTCTAGGCTTGTAGAACCTTTGTGTCTAGGAGAATCACCATAGTCAGATCTGATGTGTTGAAGGTAGATTGTGGCTCTTGTTCACTTCCCATGAACATCTTCAAAAGATCATAAGAATCAGGGATAACTGTAATCTTGAACTTCCAAAGAAAATAATTTGCAGCATCTAACTTGCCTTCACTAAAGGTTGGTGGATGAACTTATAGTGTTTGCATTCCCAACCCCATTGCACCAATTCCACTTCCACTTCCAACTCTCGATGTTGACATCTCTAGAGTGTTGAAGCCATTTTGTCCCATGAGGATCCAAAGCAAAGTAGTTCTACTAGTGATCACTTAGATTCTTCTTTGGATGATTTAGGAGCTAAACTAGCAAAGAAGTTAAATCTCCCTAGAGGGTCTGATAGAAACAATGAGAAGTGGCAAAGTAGATGCTATCAATACTATGGTGGTGATCATTCTACTAGGTTTTGTATGAGACAAAGCCCAGGACATAGGCCTTCCCATTGGCAGTGTAATCTTAGTGGTTTGACATAGAGAAAAATATGAATAATCATACCACTATAGATTTTCATTACAATTTTTAAGATATTTTTCAGCCTCAACCTGATCTAAGGTCTCAAATCAAACACAATTCCATCTAGGCATTAACTAAAACGAACAATACGACCCACAAGTACAATGAATGCATCTAAATAGGAATTTCTCATATGGCCAAAGGAAACATCAATATGCTCAAGGGCACGATACACTAATTTTGGCAAAACCTAGCACAAGTAGTGCTAAGATAACAACATGTTTGGCTAGATTAAGTCATTCCACTTAAGTATAGAGTGGAAGGAAACCCCGAAAGGGCTTTACTCTGAGTTGAACTGTCAACATATTTAGGGAGCAATGATGATATATATAGCTATAGTTATTAGATCTTTAATGAGGATAAGATGGATTGTGATTCGGGAAAAAACCCTCATTGGGATCACGACCAAGGTGCTTATAATTACAATGATTTAGAAACCACACATATGTGGTTTTCTAATCAGGAACAATAAGTCAAAAACCAAGCAATTCCTTCACAAAGATGACCAATTCCTAAGGGCACATGTTTTAAGTGCAATGGAGATCACTTCATTCTCAATTTCCCTATAATCCAAGCGAAAATATAGGATAATACACATAAGCTAGGGTTTGGATACTGTTTGAGATGTAGTGTGGGCCATGTGGTTAAGGATTGTTCTAAGAATCTAATTACCATCAAGGTAATGCCTCTGAATGTGGTTGCTCATATCCCTTTAGAAAGTGATAGCAATCAAGCAATACCTCTTCAAGTGGTTACTAGAGAATATGGTAAAGCCCAAGAAGAGAAATTTGGAGAACTCAGTTCTGGTAAAGAGCAATCAAGTTCAGATATCTCAAGTCCAAAACTGACTCAAGTGCAAAAATAATGAAAAGGAAAAAAAAATCCAAAAGAGGATCAAGTAAAGATTTAAGCTCATGAGATAAAAAAAATCCATATAGAAGGAGGGAGGGAGGGAGGGAGGGAGGGGGAGAGAGAGAGAGAGAGAGAGAGAGAGAGAGAGAGAGAGAGAGAGAGAGAGAGAGAGAGAGAGAGAGAGAGAGAGAGAGAGAGAGAGAGAGAGAGAGAGAGAGAGAGAGAGAGAGAGAGAGAGAGGGAGGGAGGGAGGGAGGGAGGGAGGGAGGGAGGGAGGGAGGGAGGGAGGGAGGGAGGGAGGGAGGGAGGGAGGGAGGGAGGGAGGGAGGGAGGGAGGGAGGGAGGGAGGGAGGGAGGGAGGGAGGGAGGGAGGGAGGGAGGGAGGGAGGGAGGGAGGGAGGGAGGGAGGGAGGGAGGGAGGGAGGGAGGGAGGGAGGGAGGGAGGGAGGGAGGGAGGGAGGGAGGGAGGGAGGGAGGGAGGGAGGGAGGGAGGGAGGGAGGGAGGGAGGGAGGGAGGGAGGGAGGGAGGGAGGGAGGGAGAGAGAGAGAGAGAGAGAGAGAGAGAGAGAGAGAGAGAGAGAGAGAGAGAGAGAGAGAGAGAGAGAGAGAGAGAGAGAGAGAGAGAGAGAGAGAGGGAGGGAGGTAGGAGGAGAGAAAAGGAGGGAGGGAGGGAGAGAGAGAGAGAGAGAGAGAGAGAGAGAGAGAGAGAGAGAGAGAGAGAGAGAGAGAGAGAGAGAGAGAGAGAGAGAGAGAGAGAGAGAGAGAGAGAGAGAGAGAGAGAGAGAGAGAGAGAGAGAGAGAGAGAGAGAGAGAGAGAGAGAGAGAGAGAGAGAGAGAGAGAGAGAGAGAGAGAGAGAGAGAGAGAGAGAGAGAGAGAGAGAGAGAGAGAGAGAGAGAGAGAGAGAGAGAGAGAGAGAGAGAGAGAGAGAGAGAGAGAGGAGAGAGGGGGAGAGAGAGAGGGTAGAGAAAGAGTGGAGAGAGAGATAGAGAGATAGAGAGGAGGAGGGAGGGAGGGAGGGAGAGAGAGAGAGAGAGAGAGAGAGAGAGAGAGAGAGAGAGAGAGAGAGAGAGAGAGAGAGAGAGAGAGAGAGAGAGAGAGAGAGAGAGAGAGAGAGAGAGAGAGAGAGAGAGAGAGAGAGAGAGAGAGAGAGAGAGAGAGAGAGAGAGAGAGAGAGAGAGAGAGAGAGAGAGAGAGAGAGAGAGAGAGAGAGAGAGAGAGAGAGAGAGAGAGAGAGAGAGAGAGAGAGAGAGAGAGAGAGAGAGAGAGAGAGAGAGAGAGAGAGAGAGAGAGAGAGAGCTGATATCTAGTAGGAAAGACAATATAAAAGATGGATTTTGATAAACCCAATGCTTGAGGATCTATAAATGCACTTAAAAGCTTATCAGGTTAGGATAGATGCTAGAATCACGACAAAGAATCATAATAATTCTATCCAAGAGGTGATTTAGTTAGACATGTGCACATAGATGACTGAGGTAGCTCAATAATTGTTTTAAAAGGTACCCAATCTTCTCTCTTACACTAGAATACCTGATCTTTTATTCCGTCAGTTTTTCTATCCTATGATTCATCCCTTTATCTATACACCACTAGTACACACAATAGTGAATGGATACATGAATAGTGGATGTATTCTAGTAACCTCACTATCAAAACTTATAACTTCAAATCAAGTCATTAAGGACCCAAATCTTGCTCCTAAGGTTTGTACTTCGAGTTACTTTTAGCGAGTCAAGAATGAGAGTTGGAAAAGATCAAATAGAGCCAAAACATATGCAACTTTTCCAGACTTTAATATGAACTTTTCTCTAACATCCTCAATGTTCACGAGTCATGGAAGGACCATTTATGGAAAGAAGTTAAAGCTGAATATGGATGAAAAGGTACTTCACAAAGATAGAAGGTAAAACATGCAACGCTTTGACTAACTTGGTTGTCCAAAGCATTGGACCGTAAGTGAGGAAAGTTTTTAGTGCAATAATTCTAGTCTCAATATCTTGCCAAGATATATTGCATGTCATAAGGATACTTTTGAATGCAAAAAGCCGGTACTTCTTTATTCAAAGAATAACGAGCCAAAAAGTCATGAAGGAACTTTTGAAGACCTCAAGAAGGCTAGAGTGAAATGTATACTGACGGTAGAAGAGTTGATTAAGCTCAAACCTTACTACTAGGATGACATTGCAAGGTAGGCAAGGACGGATCTCAAGAAAGTTAGAATGGAAACTTTCAAGTCACTGAAATACCCTTACATAAGCTTGGTGAATATAGTGACGGTGATGAAGGGAATACTTACATTCCTATCATGTACAATGATGTCACCAACAAAGATATCATTGATTCAAGGGCAGGTGCAATTGTCACTATCAAGTCCTTATGGATTAAATGGGGTAGATCGGCATTAAGGCCAACTCAAATGAAATTGCAAATAGTTGTCAAACATATGAACAAACCTTTAGGGTTGCTCGAAGGTATTACATTGAGCACGTGGTGTAGATTTTGAACATACTCTCACTATCTATGACTTTGGAAAAGCAAGTAATTAAAAGTTATTACTATGAACACCTTTCCACCACCAACTACAAGTGGTGCAAGGGTGGTAATGTAGTTTACTTGCAAGTCCAAGGCGTGACAACAAAAATAGATTTATTATCTAAATCTTATAGAGATGTGCCACCAATGGAGGGCGGTCCACCAAGCACAAAAAGACTTTACAAAGATTGAGACCTCTAGTGAATCAGAGTTTGAAAATGAAGATTGGAAACAAGAGGATACTCACTTATGGATGTGCTAAGTTTCTCAAAGAGTAGATGCCACGAGAAGAAGAAATGAGGAGATTAAGTGGGAGGAGTGTAATTTTTCCAGACTTGTCAAGGATCCTACATGCCAATGCATTTCTTTACAAGGAGTTTTAACCATATGTTATAGCTTGAATCCTTGACATTTTGAATGTTGGAATCAATGAAAAAACCTTGAATCCATGTCAATATGAAGAAGGTTACAATATCTTCATGGTGCAAGTAGTGAAGAAAGAAGAGGGAGAGATTATAGACCTAGGACTACAAGGGTATCCATTTATGAAGATCTCAAGAAAAATAAAGAGTTCTTGCAAAGACAAAAGGATATTAAAACTTGGAGGAAAAGAAGTAAGGACCTTAATCAAGTAGCAAACACTCCTTATGATTCAGATCAAGATTATTTGATCAAGTTGGAATTTTGGATGCCAAAGGGACACAAAAGTCAATAATTATTATAAAGAAGTTTTTTTAACTACAACACATTAAGCCAAAACATGTAGAGTTGGAGAGGAATGAAAAGGACTTAGTGTTTGAAGTCCTAGAACACTTTAGGGAGTCTATTATTGAAGAAAGGACTATCCCAACTTGAGATGCATAAGAGAGAGGCAATAACAGGGCAATCATATGAAAATAAGGGATCTACTAAGAAAGTGGTAATTGCCCATGCTCATGCTAAGGACCTTTGCACTCAGATTGCCAATTACCTCACTAAAGAAGAACAGGTTGAAATCAATAATCTTCTTAATTAATCTTCTTATAGAGTACAAAGATGTATTTGCTTGGTACTACAAGGACTTGGAAGGTATGTATCCTAAAATATGCTATCATCAAATTTCCATGATGAGCACAACAAAGCCAATCTAAAAGCAATCCTATACATACAATGAGACATACTCTAAGAAAATCAAAGAGGAAATCAATAAATTTCTTAGAGCAGGTTTTATTTATGAAATTGAGCACATGGAATGGGTTTCTCCTATTGTGGCAGTGCCCAAAACGTATGAAAAATTACATGTGTGTATGAATCGCAAAAATTTGAATGAATCTATGATAAGAGATCGTTACCCTTTGCCAATAATGGATCACATTTTAGAGCAAGTGGCAAGAAAAGAAGTTTATAGCTTCTTATATGGATGTTCTAGATACAACCAAGTATCCGTTTCCCCTGAGGACTAGCATAAGATTGCTTTTTCTATAGAAATGGGAATATTTGCATTTAGGGTCATGCCATTTGGCTTAAAAAATGACCCAACTACCTTTAAAATGTCTCATGTGTCACGTTTTCAAATTATTCCTTCAAGCATTTTTGGCAGTATATGTGGATGAGCTATGTGCACACTCAAAGGTGCATAAGTAACACATACCTAATCATAGATGTATATCTAAACCTAGAAAAGTGTGTTTTTATGGTGCACCAATGTAAAATCCTTTGGCATATCATCTCTAAGCATGGCATTTCAATCGATGTCGATACGACCAAACTGATGGAAAATTTACCATGTCCAAGGAATTATAAAAAGGTTCAAGATTTCATTGGCTACTATGGCTATTAGCAACGATTCATTCACATGTATGAAATAATTGCAAAGCCTGTTTATATGCTTAAAAATCATTTTGAATGGATATACAAATGTGAAAAGTCTTTTCAGGAGCTAAAGGGATGCTTGATGTGAGCACCAATACATCATACTAGAATAATACATTTCACATACATGTAGATGCTTTGAACTATGATACATGATGTATCCTAGCCTAAGCAACCAATGATGGTAAGATGGAATTACCTATTGCATATCTCCATCATCAACTAAATAGTGCTGATAGGAATTATACCACAATAGAACGAGAAGGCCTAGGTAAGGTCTATGTAGTGAAAAGTTTAGATATTATCTTGTTTCTAAAAAAATCAAGTTTTTATAGATTATCAAGCTCTCTTGTATTTGGTGAATAAACCACTTGCAATGGGTCTCTTGGTAAGATGTTTCTTGCTACTTATGGAATATGAATTCGAAATAGTAATGAACAAAGTCAAGTCACACGTAAGATGACCATAATAGTAATGAAGAAAGTCAAGTCACACGTAAGATGACCATCTATCTAGATTGACAAATGGAGAAGGTAAGAGTGTGATCAATTATGATATTCCAAATGAAAAGAAGTGGTACAAAAGCGGGTCGAGTCACTTGTACCTATTCTCACTTTGGTCCAAATCACCCTAGTATGAAAGTTTCTCCAAGAAGAGTTCAAGAATCATGCCAAATGCAAATTAATGCAAGGTGTCTCTATCATAGAGACCATCAATGCATATTACAAAATATTTTTTCATTTGTGAGCTCAATAAGAGCGTTTTAGAAGCCCATTACCCTACTTCTCACACTTTGTAGAACTTAAAAAGAGATGGCATATATTGTCCAATGATGTAGAAGGATGTAACAATTTTTTTACAAAATTGTGAAGAATGTAGACTCAAGTTACTATAGAATATGCTACTCCTTTTAGAATAGTTCCCAATCATGAGTGGATTCTATCGATTGTTGAATTTCTCAAAACTAGAAAGCTACCAATAGACATGTCTCAAACACATCAATGCTCTTTCACAGAAACAACAAATGAATATAAACTGATTGGAAATCAATTGTATAAACATGGGAAAGACAATTTCCTTTGCAAGTGGACATTTTTCTCCTTAAAAGACCATCCAAATGTTGATGTTCATTGGTCTATGGTGGCCAAACCATGTGCATAGATGTAGAAAGTTATGTTAATTGATGCAATGTATGCCAGATGTCAAAGAATCCATTCAAAAGATATGAGACACCTTTAAGACCCATGATGAGACAAATAGGTTTAACTAAATGGGGTATTAGCTTTATTGGAACTATCCATCCATCGACAAACAGGTTCACATGTTGAATGCATCATTGTGGCTATTGATTATTTAACGAAATGGGTTGAATCAAAACCTACTCCAAATAATGATGCACAAATGATAGCCAGATTCTTATTTGAGCTGTCTTCACATGCTTTGGACTCCCTACAAATATTTTGAGTGATAGAGAGTCTTACTTCATTAATGAAGTGATGTAATTTTTTTTGAATAGATTTCTTATTATGCATAAGAAATCTACAACCTATCGCCCACAAGCAAACATACAAATTGAAAGCTCTAAAAAATTCTTATGCATGATTCTAACCAAATTGGTGAATAATGAGAGATCTGATTAGGATAAGCAATTACATTATGCAATTTGGGCTTATCGAGTAGCCTATAAGATGCCATTAGGTGCAAGAGCATTCAGCCTTGTCTATGGTCAATGAGCCATTTTACCAATAGATTTCATAGTACCTACTATACGAGTTGCACAAGAATAAGATTGGATTGGACATGAGCTTTCCGATCTAGTAGATATCCTAAATGAGCTCCAAGAAACATGATTAAGAGATATGGCATGAATCTATGTAGCAAAGAAATGCCATAAAGCCTACTTTGATGCACACATCAAAGATAAGAAGTTGTAAGAAGGTGACTTGGTGTTAGTTTATACGTTAAAGAGACATCCAAAGAAACTACAAATGAGAGGTTATGGGCCTTTGGTGATTCATCAAATCTTGCTAAGTGGTGCTAGCCAACTTGCTTCTTTGGAAGGAGATGTCATCCCTGATTAAATTAGTGGATGTAGAGTCAAGCTCTACCACGAGCCTCTCATCGGAAAAAATTGCAACAACTACAAAAATACAAAGAGCAAAAGATAGAAGAGTTGTGTATTCCCCATGAATCACAATAAGAGGCATTTGAATGCATAAAAAAATGTAAGCTGATGCAATGATGAGTGTGCAATTACATATATAGGAAACAAGACATCCTTATGGGAATGTGCAAGATTGAGGATGCTTGAAAAATAATAAATTGATCAGATACCACACCTATGGGAGACTTTAGCATATATTTCATTTAAATGCTCAAGAATTCTCATAGACACAAGAGCAGTAAAGAACATGATACATCTATCACTTGTGTACAAACTTTGAGTTGCCATCAAGCCAGTGCAAACAACTTTGATAGGAACATGCAATACACATCTATCATGTTGCAGGTGAAGCCTTAATATGTATCCACATTGCAACCACACAACGAGAGCCACATTCCTAGTATGTAATGATGCTTCTCTTATGAACAATATTTTCTGAGGGCAAAATTGGCCCTTAGATCATTGGATGGGAATGAACCTAACAATTGACAATCTCATAGCTAGAATCAATTATGAATGGATCACTATCCCATTTGATTAACTTATGAGAAAATCCCCAAAGGTTCCACACTCTAAAATAAAGAGCACATGTTCAACAATGCACAAATTTGGTCTTCAAACACTCATCGTGTCATCAAGTGTCACAAGAATGAAAGAGAAGTGTTAAGGTTTATGTATCAAGACCTCCAAAAAAAGTATGGGTAGCGAATGGAAGTAAGTCTCTACCTCAGAAAAACCCTAAAGATCCTCAACTAAGAGTAATGACACAACAAATGAAGACAACATATTCTCATGAGTCTTAATCTACAAGAAACATTTGGATATGGGAAGCTTTATCATAAGTGCAATGAGGTAACACTCAAATTTGGGTTCCCAAGTCTAGTGTCTTAATTTAGCCCACAAGGAAACTCTATCAGCCAAACACTCCAAAGGATAAGAAATCCACTTTGATTCGCCCACCTATGGGGCAACCATAGAAGGGAAATTTGAATAAAGTTCCACCTCCTACAACCACAAAGATGACTTGGAGAAAGAAAGATCCCCAAAAGTGGTATTATGCAGATGCATTAAGACAACCACCAATCATTGAAGAAACACATGAAGTCCTACTTCCAACACACAAGTAGACTATTCTTAAGTTCAAACATAAGAATAGAACCACTCCGCTAACTCCTTTTCCTACCCAAAAATGGATTTACAAATGATTTTTTCATTCTATCTTGATGGAGAATGTTAATCTCCAAAAGAAAAGCTATCCTTGATTTTAGAATACCTCTATATCAAGAATAACTCAAAACTTCAACCAATTTTGGAAGACAGGTGCCAAACTAATAAGACTTTAGCTAACTGTGAAGAATCTCACTACACAAAAAGTTTGCTGCACATAACTCACTCATTGACTGATCAAATGTGTAAAGTTTATTATGAAAATTTGTATAAGGTGTCACTAAAGGTTGCACACCTTCTCCAAGTTAAATCATCTCAAAATATTTTGTCGATTATGAGAAATGATCCAGACAATCTACCTATGTCTGAAACTGTCCTCTTGTAGAGTCGACTTTGACACCTGCAACTTCTAACACATGGTTCTCCCAAACTAGAACCGGTTTAATCAAATGCTTTTAGCCATGGATGGCTTACCTTCAAACTTAGATTTTGACTCCTCATTTGCGCAAAAATTTACAATGTGCACTGATAACTGATCAATTCTTTGAACATCAAGATTGCGCCTGTTTCAGAAGACACTCATCACTACATCACATATAAATGTTCCTATACATAATTCTCTCATCCTATTTGCAATTAGGCTCTCAGATCTTAACCATAGATGTATTGACTATGGAATTAGATTTCTACAAAAGGATTTTTGATATAATCAAACACAGAAGGAGAAATGGAGAAAAAATCGATGCGCAATTTCCTGAGAATTCTTTCTATTCAACTCATCATACATCTGATGGATGATTCACACAATACTCATGACCTATTCCTTTCTATCTCATCTATACTTTTTCTCTATCTCTTATTATGACCATATACACGTATATATATATATATATATATATATACATATGAATATTGATTCGTCATTACTTCAAGTATTTTGAAGTATTTACAAAACTAATGTACATGTGTTTGTAGACTTTTTTCTTTGTGAATCTCTACTTTACTTCATGCTCTTAGACTTCAATTTTTCCTTCATGTTTTCACTTATAAGCTTCATATAATCACCAATTGTTGATTGTCTTGCTCCAACAGCTCCACCTCAATCATCAATTGTGATTACCTGCATCTTTTTTATTCTTGCCATATCTTTAAACCTCTGCAGCTTTGGTCCATCCAAACTCTTTGTCATCATATCTGCAAGTTGATCTTTTGTAGGAGTATGTATAACTTCTATTTCTTTATCAACAACCTTCTCTCTCAAAAAATGATATTGAATCTTAATATGTTTAGTCCTAGCATGAAATACATGATTAGCTGCCAAATATAAAGAACTCATATTATCTCCACAAATGATAGGAGTACTCTAAATGAAATAAAAAATCTTCATAAGAGTTTTTAGCCATATGACTTCCTTTGCAGCTTCTACCATGCCTTTGGACTCTGCTTATGTAGATGATAAAGCAATTGTATGTTGCTTCTAAGAGCACCATGAAATTAACTTATCTCCCACATAACACAAATATCCATGTGTTGATCTTCTATCATCAGAGTTACCTGCCCAAACTGCATCACTATATATCTTGACTCTTGTATCTGAAGTAAACCCATAGTACAAACCTTCTTTAAGTGTGCCCTTGATGTACCTAAGTACTCTCTGTCTTGCAATCCAATGTTCCTTTCTAGGACAATGCATGAATTGAGATAAGTGAGGCCTTGTTAATGTAGCATAAATCTTTCTGCTCTCATTCCTCAAAAGAGAAAGAACGAGTGTCATGTAGACAAGCTACCTAATGGAGAAGCACAAATACCTTTGCAATTCCAACCACATAGAGATGCTTTCCTGAAGGCTTACATCTTGAACTTTGCCATATCAAAATACATTTGTTCTTACCATCCTCTTTCCAAAGTGCAATGAAAATTATGATCCTTTGCCCCACTCTGCTTTCAGTTTGTTAAGAATCCATGCTCTCTATCTGTAACTTGTGTGTAGAGCAAGAAGTATCTCTTGGAACTCATGCACTACAAACTTGAAAGTCTCACCATAAGGATAAGGAAGTGGTTGCAATGTTGGCCTTAGCAGAAGGGATCCCGAGAATATCCACAAGCAACAAGCACACACTGTGCATATAGACCATGCACATATGTGGAGATGCACACCTGCACCATACTCTTGGCCATAGAGAGAGAGAGGGAGAGATAGATAGATAGATGGATAGATCGATAGATAGATAGATAGATAGATAGATAGATAGATAGATAGATAGATAGATAGATAGATAGATAGATAGATAGATAGATAGATAGATAGATAGATAGATAGATAGATAGATAGATAGATAGATAGATAGATAGATAGATAGATAGATAGATAGATAGATAGATAGATATATATATATATATATATATATATATATATATATATATATATATATATATATATATATATATATATATATATATATATATATATATATAAAGAGAGAGAGAGAGAGAGAGAGAGAGAGAGAGAGAGAGAGAGAGAGAGAGAGAGAGAGAGAGAGAGAGAGAGAGAGAGAGAGAGAGAGAGAGAGAGAGAGAGATAGAGAGAGAGAGAGAGAGAGAGAGAGAGAGAGAGAGAGAGAGAGAGAGAGAGAGAGAGAGAGAGAGAGAGAGAGCAATGCTCTCTTGTGTGTGCAACTAGCATACTAGGTTATCTAGAGAGAGAGAGAGATAGATTCCCATGACTCAAGAAACCAAGCCTTCAAAATAGAAACCATATACTTATAATGATAATTATGCTGCAAAGATTAAGGAAGAGATAGATCATTTGATAGAAGTCGAATTTATCTATGAGATTGAGCATATTGAATGGGTATCACCCATTGTGGTAGCACCCAAAAAGAACGAAAAGCTACATGTGTGCATTAACCTAAAAAAAGTCAATGCAGCTGTTATTAGAGATAGTTATCTGCTTCCTATCACGAAACACTTATTAGAACGAGTAGTAGGCAAGGAAGTATACAACTTCCTTGATGGATTCTCTAGCTAGAATTAGGTGGCCATTGCTCTTGACAATCAACATAAGATGGCCTTTACTATAGAATGGGGTATATTTGCATTTTGTGTGATGCCCTTTGGGCTTACAAATGCACCTGCTACTTTTCAACGATTGATGTGTCAGGTCTTTAAGGAGTTCTTACGAAAGAACTTGGAATTCTATGTAGATGATTTATGTGCTCATGCCAACATTGGTCAAACATACATTCCTGAATTGAAACAAGTCTTTGATAAATGTTGAGAATATCAGGTCTGTTTGAACCCAAAAAAGTGTGTTTTCATGGCCAGGTAAGGCAAGATTCTAGCACACATCATGTCAAAGAATGGGATCTCTATGGATGGGGAGAAAGTTAGAGTGATTGCAGACCTACCTAGGATGAAGAACATTAAGGAAGTACATGCTTTCATGGGGCATTGTGGTTATTATTGATGCTTTATACACATGTATGCAATCATTCCAAAGCTTCTATATGCCCCTATGACTTAGTTTGAATGGAAGGATGAATGTGAGAAATCATTTAATGAACTCAAACACAATGGTTAACTACTTGAGGACAAAAACATTCCCTCAAGGAATGACTTCAGCAAGATAAAGAAGTCTCGAGTGGGAAGCTCAAGACTACACATGCATTGGCAATAATCTATACAAACAAGGAAGAGATGGATATCTAAGACAATGTGTTCATTGTTGGAGCAAGACAATCATCAATTAATGATTACTTGAAGCTTAGGAGTGAAGAAATGAAGAAAAGGCTGAAGCTTGAACTATAAAGTGAAGTGGAGGTTCAGGAAGAGATGATCTTTATACACATGTACATTCATCTTGAAAATGCTTCACATATACTTTGAAATAGTGTCGAATCCACACTCATATGTATATATACACTTGTATATAGACTTGATATATATGAGAGATGAAGAATATATGATAATTATATGATTCGATCATAAGTTGAATGTGTAACATCCATCAAATGAACTTCTTGTCAGAATAAAAGAAGTTTTCAAGAAGTTGCACCTCGATGTTTTTCTTCTTTCTCCTTCTGTGCTTAATCAATTGAGAAATACTTTTGTGTGTGCCTAATTCTATTGTTGATGCATCTATGGTCAAGGCTTGAGATTCTAATTGTAATCAGACTGAGAGAATTGTGTAGGAACATTCATATGTGTAACAGCTGATAAGTGACTCTTGAAACATGCACAATCTTGATGGTCAAATATTTGATTAGATCTCAGTCTACAATGTCAAGTTTTGCCCAAATAAGCATTCAAAATTTAAGTGGGAAGGTAACCAACCTATGTCTAAAAGCATTTGATCAAACAGGATCTAGATTGTGAGAACCATGTCTTTACAGTTGCATATGTGAAAGTTGCTTGCAAAGAAAGCCTGTTTCAGACATAGGTTTACTTATTGAAAGTAAGTTCTTTTGAAGAACTTTCACTTGGAATAGTTGCACAAACATTAGGAGAATGTTGTGTCAAAGTTCCTTTGAAGAACTTTCACTTGGAATAGTTGCGCAAACATTAGGAGAATGTTGTGTCAAAGTTTCATAGAGAACTTTAATCATTTCATCAATGAATTAGTGAGTTTTGTGAGGTAGACTTTTTTGAGTGAAGTCATAGCTCACAGAAGTATCAAGTGTTTATAATTTGGCAAAGATTGGTCTTGAGCTATGCTTGACATGGAAATGTTCTAAAATCAAGTATAGCTTATCTTTTGGAGATTAAACTTCTCCATTAGTGGTATTAGAGCAGGTTTTATCAAAAGTTAAGGAAAGGAAGACCTCGACTTTTGCAGACATACAAAATTCAACATATGAAGATTCAAAAGGACAAAGTGTGAAGGAAAAGCTAAAGGGAGACACATGAGAGCAATCAAAAGGATGCGAAGGAGTAAATTTCGAAGCAAAGATATATTCACCACTCATAAGGTTGAAGATTTGATAGTACAGATGAAGAAAGAATGGGAGATAGTCTCCAAATTGAGAAATTGGATAGAGAGAACTATCCATCTTGGTCTATGAGGATGGAAACTCATCTTATGAGCAAAGATCTGATGGGATACATCACAGGAGAAGAAGAGAAGCTAGAATATAAAGATCCTAGTGTTCCAACTAGGGAGGATCTTGTGGACTTGAAGGTTTTGATGAAGAAGGATGCTCAAACAAGGAGCATTATCTATATGATATTGAGTGATTACTTGCTTCCTCACATCAGAGGACTCGAAAGAGCAAGTGATATATGGAATGCTTTGGAGGAGCATTTTTAGAATACAACCAAATCAAGAAAGGCATCACTATGGGATGAATTTACCACATTCAAGAAGAAAGCCTCACAATCAATATCTGATTATGTGACAAAAATGAAAGACATTATTGATTCTTTAGGTGTAGTTGATGAAGACATTGAAGAAGATAAATTGGTAAGACAAATTCTCATAGGTCTGAGAGGAGATGAGAAGTGGAAGCCCTTCATATTATCAATAGAACTTTCATTAGATCATTTCACTCCTAATTTGAATCAATTGTTAGGACATATGCTAACTTTTGAGCATGATATCAAAGGAGATACTGATAAGAGTGTAGGTCAAGCAATATATTCCAAGGATAAGAAGAAGGCTAGCAAAGGAAAGCAACAATCAGTTGAAGATGAAGGTACACCAAGTCAAGAAAACTTCCTAAGAGGATGAGGAAATGGCAAAAGTAGAGGAAGAGGTAGAAACAAGGACAATGCCAAAGCTTATTGGATATGTGTTAAGACTAATCATCTAGCTCATGAATGTTGGCATAACAATCAAAGTGTTAGCAGATTTAATTAGAATTATAATCAAAGAGGTAGAGGTGGAAGAAATCAGAGAGAAAGCTTCAAAGGTAGAGGTAGTAGAGGCTTCTTTGGAAGGAATGGTGGAAGAAGCTTTCAAGGCCAATCTTACAACAATACCTACTACGATTATGCATCAAATCAGAAGGAAGATTTAACCCTAATCATGAATGCAACATGTGAAGTCCCAAGTGAAGACCAAAGAGTGTTTTATATTGATTCAGGATGTAGCAATCATCTGAGTGACAACATTGCTTTGATGACTAATTTGGAGAATAAAGTAATTAATCATATAGTTCAAACAGGTGATAATACAAAGCACAAGATGAAGTCTATTGGATTAGTGAAAGCCAAAGATGGAAGTACTCTTTTGAGCAAGGTTTTGTATGTTCCTAGAATTCCAAAGAATTTGATCAGTGTAGGACAAAGCGTAGAAAAAGGATATGAGGTGAGGTTCACTAATGATGGAGTTTATGTTGAAGATCCTAATCAAGAGTATAAGAAAATTGTTACATGAAAGAAAGAGGGAAGGCTTTTTACATTGAAGGTACAAGGTAATGTTGGACATGCCTTGTTCACATATGGAGAGCAAAAGATATTTGAGTTGGATCTTTGGCACAAAAGGTTTGGACACTTCAATGAAAGAGGTATTAAAGAAATGATTAACAATGGTTGAGTACTTGGATTACCTAATGTCACTCTAGCACAATGGTGAGTACCAACTGACAAGATTCACCTCATAATTGTCAATCCGTGGAGACATGAGGACTAGTATGAAGACTATGAGCAAGTGAAGGCACAAGTGTGTGAGTGAGAAGCACACAAGCATGCACACACATACACACACACACACGCACACAAGGCAAGAACAAGGAGAGGAACAATGGAGTTCTTTGCATTAGTCAAAAAGTCTCTTACATAAGCTCAATTCACAAACAATCTACCTCAAAAATGAGCTCTCTAGCTCTTTTTATAGTTTTCTCACTAGCTTTGGCCTTGTCCAGACCTAGTGTCCGGCCTAGTTAAAAATTAAGTTCTAGAGTCTATTTGAGGGCTCAAATGGAATCTAAAAATTATGACAATTGGTATGTAGCTAATTCTAATACTCCTCAAGCTCGAGGACTCCTCGGCTTGAACAAAATGGAGTCTATTCTACCAAAAACGGAATTTACAATGTTTGTGTAGTGATTAAAATCACTTGAGTTGTGAATGATCCATGGAAAAAATGATTAGGCCTTGTTGCCGTATTGTGCATGACTGCTCTATTGTACCTGTATGCTCTTCATTTGACCTGTGTGCCAACACCTAATGTTGTAGGTCAACACATGACAGACAGGTGTGAAGCATGTCAAATAGGTAAGGCTCATAAGCAATCATATAATAAACACGGTTTCATGTATTCAGAAAGACTGGAATTGGTGCATACATATGTGTGGGGTCCTTCAAAGGACTTTAGTATAAATGGTTCAAGATATTTTGTCATTTATGTTGATGATCCTACCAGGTGGATCACTATTTATGTGATCAAAGATAAGTCAGAAGTGTTTAGAACATTTAAACACTATCATGTATATGCAGAGAGGGTGATATGACAAAAATTGAAGAGATTAAGGTCAGATGGAGGGGGAGAGTATTTCTCAAATGAATTCAATAATTATTTGTGGAATTCAGGTGTAAAAAGAGATGTTACTTGTAGGCACTCTCCTCAACAAAATGGTGTAGCACAAAGGAGAAACAAAAATCTTATTGAGTTTGCAAGATCAATGTTAAAAGAGAAGAATTGCCCTAACTAGGTTGTAAATACAACCACATACTTGGTTAATAGGCTACCATGTAAAGATTTGCAGGGTATGACACCATATGAAGTTTGGTGGGGTAAGAGAATTAGATCATTGCAAAGTATTCGGTTGTTTAGCCCATGCTTATGTTCCTTCTCAATTAAGGCATAAATTGGAAGCAAAGGCTGAAAAATATGTGTTCATTGGTTATGATGACAAGCAAATTGGATACAAGTTGCGGAGTCCATCTACAAAGCAATTTCTTGTGTCAAAGGATGTAACATTTGATGAGCAAGGTACTTGGTATACAGGTACAAATAGTGCTTATGCAAGACTTGAAGAAGTATGGAGTCAAAAGAAGGGTAAATCAAAGGTCAAAATCTTTGATGAAGAAGAGAATGTTGAAGCTCCAATTGATGGTGAAGAATTGCCAAGGTTTGATGATGAATATGATGAACCAGAAACTTCAAGGAGTGCAGAACTTAAGAGATCATCAATGAATAAAAGGTAACCCATAAGGTATAGCTATGATACTTCATTCTTGACTACTAAAGACTATGCTTACATGATAAAAACAGATGAAGATCCTTCTACATACGATGAGGCAAAAGGAAAAGAGAAATGAGAGAAAGCTATGAAGGGAGAGTATGATGCACTCATTGAGAATTAGACTTGGGAATTAGTACCTAAACCAAGTAATCAGAAAGTGATTGGATGCAAATGGGTCTACAAAACAAAGAGGTATGTAGATGGAAGTGTGTCTAGGTATAAAGCTAGACTCATTGTAAAAGGATATGCACAGACAGATGGTGTGGACTATGATGAAACCTATAGTCCTGTTGCAAAGATGACAACCATAAGAACTCTCATAGCTATTGTTGCATGCAAAGGTTGGAAATTTTCTCAATTAGATGTGAAGAATGCGTTTTCGAAATGGTTATATTTCAGATGAAGTTTACATGGAGGAACCGGATGGCTTTAAAGATAAATTTGATCCAGATCATGTACGTAACCTCAAGAGAGCTTTGTATGGTTTGAAGCAGGCACCAAGGGCATGGAATCACAGGCTTGTGAAGTTCTTCAAAGAACTTGGTTTCCAAGCATCAAAGGTAGATAATAGCTTGCTACTCAAAGCAAGCGAAGATGGATTTATTTATGTTTGTATTTATGTTGAGGACATAATACTTATAGGTATAGATGACAAAGGCATACAAAGGCTTAAGAAGCAGATGGAGAAAGAATTCAAGATCAGTGACTTGGGAGATTTGTCATATTTCTTGGGAATGGGAATTTCACATATTCAACATGGAGTATATGTGACCCAAGAAAGGTATTTGAAGAATTTCCTAATCAAATTTAAAATGGAAGATTGCAAGATTGCATCAACTCGAATGGAAGTGAATAAAAAATTGAGTAGATATGGAGGAGAAGAATTCAAAGATATGAAGCTTTATCAGAGTTTGGTGGGTAGCTTGATTTATGCTACATTGACAAGGCCTGATTTATCATATGTAGTTGGAGTCCTATCTCAATTCATGCATTGTCTTAGAAAGGAACATTGGATTGTAGGTCAAAGGGTGCTAAGATATATCAAGGGCACACTTAAAGAAGGTTTGTATTATGACTTCACTTCAGATACAAGAATCAAGATATATAATGATGCAGATTGGGCAGGCAACTCTGATGATAGAAGATCAACACATGGGTATTTGTGTTATGTGGGAGATAAATTAATTTCATGGTGTTCTAAGAAGCAACATACAATTGCTTTGTCATCTATAGAAGCAGAGTATAAAGGTATGGTAGATGTTGCAAAAGAAGTCATATAGCTAAAAACTCTCATGAAGGGTTTGGATACCAATCAGAGTACTCCTATCATTTGTGGAGATAACATGAGTTCTTTGTATTTGGCAGCTAACCCTGTGTTTCATGCCAGGACTAAACACATTGGGATTCAATATCATTTTTTGAGAGAGAAAGTTATTGATAAAGAGATAGAAATCATGAATACTCCTACAAAAGATCAACTTGTAGATATGTTAACAAAGAGCTTGGATGGACCTAAGTTGCAGAGATTTAAAGATATGGCAAGAATAAAGAAGATGCAGGTAATCACAATTGATGATTGAGGGGGAGTTGTTGGAGCAAGAAAATCATCAATTAATGATTACATGAAGCTTAGGGGTGAAGAAATGAAGAAAAGGTTGAAGCTTGAAGTATGAAGTGAAGTGGAGGTTCAAGAAGAGATGATCTTTATATACATGTGAGAAATCATTTAATGAACTCAAACACAATGGTTAACTACTTGAGGACAAAAACATTCCCTCAAGGAATGACTTCAGCAAGATAAAGAAGTCTCGAGTGGGAAGCTCAAGACTACACATGCATTGGCAATAATCTATACAAACAAGGAAGAGATGGATATCTAAGACAATGTGTTCATTGTTGGAGCAAGACAATCATCAATTAATGATTACTTGAAGCTTAGGAGTGAAGAAATGAAGAAAAGGCTGAAGCTTGAACTATAAAGTGAAGTGGAGGTTCAGGAAGAGATGATCTTTATACACATGTACATTCATCTTGAAAATGCTTCACATATACTTTGAAATAGTGTCAAATCCACACTCATGTGTATATATATATACTTGTATATAGAAATGATACACATGAGAGATGAAGACTATGAGACTTATATGATTAGATCATACGTTGAATGTGTAACATCCATCAGATGAACTTCTTCAAACAAAGGCTTTAAGGAGGGAGGTTTAGTCTTAGTCTATACAGTGAAACAACATACGTGGAAGCTAGAGAAACATGGTTATGGACCTATGATTATAAACATGATTTAGACGAGTGGAGCAGTACAATTAGCCACTCTAGAAGGAGAGAATGCCTAATTATATTAGCGACTCTAGAGTCAAGCTTTATCAAGAACCTCTCACGGAGGATACACTTAGATGACTCACAATGGCAAATAAGCACAAAGATGAAGAGAGAATAATAAGAGAAGAAGCTCAAGTAGAGGCCTTAGAACACATTAAACATATGAAATTAAGAGGACAAGGACTAGGGCGATGTAACTTTGATGGTGATGATGACCTGATAGAACCACAGATTCTTGGCCAAGATTGGTTATATGACCACTCAGTGGACTTGAACCTTCAAAAATGCTCTCTTCAGCTCAAGATAGCAGGCCAACAATGAGTAATACCACGCGAGCTCCCTAACCATGCCCACTCAGAGGAAAGTGATCCCAACCCATATATAATGTATACGTAGGAGGACCAAAAGATCTTTGGACAAATCCGTCTCCAAAGACTACCCTAGGTCAGATGGGCACTATAGGGGGAGAAATGGGCACAATCAATGGCCAAATGGGGACCATCAATGAACAAGTGGGGAGCATAGTCTCCTCAGGCTCACCCTTCACACTTCTTGCATGCTTACCTAGATCTGGTGTACATAATTTCTCACCTCCTGATGGGCAGGTCATGCAAGTGTTGGACCTCCCTTCTTTTCCAAAGAAGTGTTCACCCGACCTCTCAACCACCACCATGGGAAAGTCAACCACGACTCAAATATCTCAACCGATGGCCACTCTAGATGAACCCTTGGACATAGTGCAAGTATACCAAAGAAACACACAACAAGAAAATATGGGTATCAATTGGGTTGACACCAGTTCAGTGCTAAGGTGAGTGATCCTTCTATAATTGTTATAAATAAGTGCTTTTATGCATTCATAGCAAGAGAACCCTATGTATGATACTCCCTTAAGAGGAATTTTTCCAATTGTTACTCTGTTGGCTGCTCTTAGTGTTTGAAGTCACAAATTCCATCCATTTTTAGAAGGTTTTTGTGAGCTAGTCAAGGTGCAAGTTATTTGTTTCGCATCAATTTGTTCTTGTTGTTGTTCCAATGCACCTATTGGATTTTATTGCATTGACCACAAGCCTAGAATTTCTACTTTAAATATCCAAGGAGCTAGGGCTGGTCCTATGCTGGTTTGTTGGACCAACTTCACCACTTGACAAATCCACTTTCTAAGCCTCTCCAAGCTTCTCCAACTTCTTTCATGATCTAAGTGCTCAAGGGTATGGGGACAAAGAGGTTTCCTAATCTATCATTGTTATAGTGGTGCCAAGGTAGGGGGTTCTTACCATGGTGGAAGGCCTGTCAATGTTTATCTCTTCATGTTGTACTCCCATCATGGTGATTGACCATTGGCTTATCTTTCTTTGTTGATGTATTTCCTTATTGATGGTTCACTGATGAGATTCTTCTAGTGTATGGTATTGTTCCTCCTATGGTTTTTTTATTTTTTCTTTATTCCTCTTTTTTTCTTTTTCTTTTATTTTTCTTTTGGAACAATGTTACAAAAAAAGAAGAAAGAGGTTAGTATCAATAAAATAGTTTACATATATCAAATGTGTCTCATGTGCCTAGGATTCTCTATTGTGTCTATGCATGGCCTTATAATGTGGCCCAATATTGATGCATACT
Organism: Ceratopteris richardii; assembly: GCA_020310875.1. Lineage (NCBI taxonomy): Eukaryota > Viridiplantae > Streptophyta > Polypodiopsida > Polypodiales > Pteridaceae > Ceratopteris > Ceratopteris richardii. Next base: position 21,944,539 of record CM035440.1, on the reverse strand, counting down.
ATGGAAATGCATGACCTTAATGGTGCAAAAGATGGGATTATTCCAAGGGCACATGGTTTTTGTAGGTTGAGGCTTTCGATGTTACATGAAAATGTTGATGCAATCTTTGTTTGGAGGTATCCATAAGATCTCAAGATAATGCAATCAATGGATGGTTGAATGAGAAATGATCATTCTTCCTTATAGGGATCCATTTTAGAACAATGTTTGACTGCATACGGATCACTTTTGGCCTCTTCATCTTTGGATGGTTTATTAAATTTTGTATCTCTCATGGTTGGCTCTTTGGTTCTATGGGGTCTATTGGTGCTTTTGGCTTCCAAACCCATACCCTTGATGATTCTCTTCTTACTATTTCCAAAGAGGTGAGTTGATCTTCTTTTGATCTTGGTGCTTGGTCCTAATCCTTACCTCTCCTTGGTTTCTTTGTTGAGACTTTTCTCGTGAGGGAGAGCATAGGGTTTTGTGTATGTAAGAGTTCCTTGGGTACCCACATGTGTAATTGCCCTTGTTGAGCTGGAGATAATTCCTTAGGCACCCAAATTTGTTGGATACCTTATGGTTGAGCTTGTCCTAGGTACTTGGTTCTTCTTTTGGCAAGTTGGCTTGCTTGGATAAGAATTGTTGGGGAAAAGCTGGTGGTTGCTTGCCTTTCATCACCTATATTTTTTTACTCTTGAAATTTGGTTTATGTTTTGTCCATATGCATGAGGAGCAAGGTTTTGTAGTAGTTTTTGTCACCGTGATGGCCTCCTTCCTGCCATGTGGCTGTAGTTGTCCTCCTTCCCTCTGCAAAATTGATTATATCCAATTGTGATGTTGAGACTTTTGGAAGAGAAGGGGTTCCTAGCACTTGCATGAACTGCCCAACAATAGATGAGAAATGGTGCACAATGGACTCTATAGTGCTTGCAAAGTGGGGGTTACTATAATAAAAAAGGCCCTTTCCTTCCAATTCAACTTTTAAGTATTGCTTGTTAACCCATACTTGAAGCAATCACTACCTCAGGTTTAAGTCAATTGCATGATCGTACAACCAATCCTACCCTAATATCATATGTTCTATGATGTCCTCGTCATAGCAAAATAGCAACTTTACTGTCAAAGGAACATCTTTTAAGAGGATAGGAATGGCCACCTCATTGATACAAGGGGTGTCCATGCCTCTTAAGCCCACTAAATAAGATTCTAATGCCTTAACTTCTATGCCCAATCCTTTACAACATGAGTACCTAATTACACTAATGGAAGCTCCAAAATCGATCAGCACTTTGATCATCTTATTTGTAGTGCCATGCCCTAGCTCAACCATGATGAATGTTCATCTATCTATTATGCCAGGATGTGTACTCTTTTTAGTGCACATAGTGATGTGATATCTTGATGCATTAGGATTGACATCTAGACCTTGTCGGCTTAACTTCTTTTGCCTAATGCACTCTCTAACCTGTGCCTGTGTTTTTTCTCTAACCCTTAACTCTTCTTCTTTTCGCTTAGTAGTGTTGGGTCTCATTAGCATATCGTCTATAAGAGGTTCTTGATATAGCTTGACTCTACATCCACTATTATAGCTTGGCAAGATGTCACCTTCTAGAGTGTCCAATTGAACAACACTGATAGTGGAAATTCTATTAATGACAATGGATCCATATCCTCATTTTTCCAATTTATGGGCATGCTACTTTAGTGTATAAACCAACACTAGGTCTCCCTCTTTCAATCCTTTATCCTTGATGTGTGCATCAAAGTATGCCTTTTGTCTTTTCTTTGTAGCATAGATGTCTACTGCTGCTTGTAGCCTGGTCTCACATAAGCATTCTAGATAAAATATTATGGAGGACAACGCGTGTCCATTCCACACGTGTTCTTGTGCTCCTTTTAAAGTTGAGATCAGGAAGTCTAATGGTAACATAACATTTTGTCCAAAGACCATCTGAAATGGGGTGGCATTGAGTACCATTTTGTAGGCAACTCGATAAGCCCAAATAGCATGATGAAGTTGTTTATCCCAATCAGAGTGTTTGTAATTATTTACTAGTTTTGTCAATACATTACATAGGATATTATTTGCACTCTCGGCTTGTCCATTAGCTTGTTGATAATGGGGGGTAGACTTCTTATGTATCATCAAGAATGCTTGGAGAATGTTTTCAATGATTTCGTTCAAGAAATGCGTTCCTCTATCATTTACTAACTCTATTGGTAACCTGTATCTGGTGAACACATTCTCGAATAAGAACTTAGCTCTCATTTGAGCATCGTTCTCTGTCGTGGCTTTGACTTCGACCCACTTTGTTCGATAATCTATGGCTACAATGTACTCTGCATGGGAGTTTCTAACGGGGGGGTTAATAGGACTTACCAAGTCTATAATCCACTTCAAGAATGTGCATCCTCCCATCATTGGCCTCAAAGGCATCTCATCTCTTTTGATTGGATATTATGCACGTTGGCTTGTGTCACATCCCTTCACATAGGTATGTGCATCCATATGAAGAGTGGGCCACCAAAGTCCTCAGAATAGAATGTTTTTAATTACTCGATCAGACCCGGAGTGTCCACCTACAACACCGCTATGTGCAATTTCTAAGAGATGCAGTCTTAAGTAACCATCTTTGCCTCTTTGATATAGGTTGTCTCCTATTAAGGCATAGTCCTCATCCTCTTGCTCCATGCTTCGTTTTCTTGCTAGACTAGTCTCGCTTGGTAGTGTTCTTGATCTCATAAATTCTACCAATGGAGCACTCCATTATGGAATTAATGACACATGATAAAGGGTGGAATACTCCACTGGGGGTCTCTTTTGGCAGACTAGACAATTCTTAATCCTGTTATGTGTTTCTTTGTCCATACTAGGCCAATACACTCCTAGACATTTCAAATTCTACAATGTTTGTTGTTTAGAATAGTGAACTCCTAGCAATCCTTCATGGGCTTGTTGCAACCAACTACTATGTTTGTCCTCCTTGACACAACATGCAAGTACACCTTTTGTATCTTATTTGTACATACTTCTTGCCAGTACTTGATATTTTTGTGATTTTATAATTTTATCTTTGTTCATTTTCAGACTTTTATTTGCGGTTCCAAAGGTTAGGATAGACACCGACTTGTTTTCCCATTTAGGAACAACTTCTAAATTGAATAGATACACGTTGGGCAATTCATCAGACACTCCTTGTGGTGAATCTCGTGAAGTGATGCAAGAATAGTGATCCGCCTATAGGTGGGTCCTCCCTTTCCTAATAACCACTTCAAAGTTGTATTCCATTACTACGAGGAGCCATCTTACTAAATGTCTAGTATTGCAAGGTTTATTGAACAAATATAATGATGCTTGATGGTAAGTGAAAAACTTGAACTTGTTGGCCAATAGATAGTGTCTAAACTTCTTCATGGCATACACCATGCCTAAGCCTTAATGGAGTTTGACGTCTATGGAAGCACGTGAATAACACACGGAAGAAGAAGCTTGGAGCACAACACACAATACTGAATGTATTACCACTAGAATGTACAAAGATAAAAGACCCGTTAGGGTTATAGATGTATATACAAGCTAGGGGAAAAACCTCCCAAAGTGGGGAAAAAGTGCCCCGATAGTCCTAGTGTGTTCACACGCATCACTACCTAAATATATCAACGAATCTCCCCTAGGAGTGATGCGGTGAACAAGGAGCTAGCACTCATGTATAAGGAAGTGCCAAGCTATGTGGAATCAATCCACAAAAGGAAGTAAGCCCAAAGCATTGCAAAAAACTTCAAATTTCTCCCTAGGTAGAGCCTTTGTGAAAAGATCTACAATGTTCTCCTACATGGGCACATATGCCAAGCTGATCTCTCCAGTAGAGAACCTCTTCCTGACACAATGATAGTGCACCTCAATGTGATTAGTGCAAGCATGGAACACAGGGTTCCTCACAATTGCCAATGTGATCTGACTGTCAGTGAAGATGGTGGTGGTAGAAGATTGACCAACACCCAAATTAGCCATAAGGTGTTCGAGCCACACACACTCAACATTCATTGTGAAAGTTGCCCTATACTCAACCTCACAACTAGAAGTGGCCATAGTATGCTACTTCTTGGTCAACCAAGATATGGATGAGCTACCAAGCATGAAGCAAAAACCACTAGTGGACACATGAGTGTCATAGAAACCTGCCCAATTAGAGTTAGAAAAAGCATGTAAATATGGCGATAGTGATCCCCCCTGGGACAAAACAATCCAAGTAGTTGGGTACCACTCAAGTAGCAAAAGATGTGGTTAACTGTCTGCCAATGCTTGACACCTCGGCAATACATAAACCTGCTCATCTCTGGGATAATGTTGGAGTTAGACATCTGTGGAAGCACGCAAACAGCACAAGGAAGAAGAAGAAGCTTGGAGCACAACACACAATACTAAATGGATTACCACTAGAATGTACAAAGATAAGTGACCTATTAGGGAAATACGCGTATATACAAGCCGGGAAAAAAAAGCTCCTAAAGAGGGAAAAAAATGCCCGGGAGGTCCTAGTGTGTTCACACACATCATTACCTAAATATATCAACAAATCCCCCTGGGAAGTGATTCGGTGAAAAAGGAGCTAGCACTCATGTATAAGGATGTTTTTATCACTCCACAAAAGGAAGTAAGCCCAAAGCTTTGCAGAAAGGTGTGCCTTTGTGAAAAGGTGTGCAATGTTCTCCTGGGTGGACACATATGCCAAATTGATCTCTCCAACAGAGAACCTCTCCCTTACACAATGATAGTGCACCTTAATGTGCTTAGTGCGAGCATGAAATCCTTACACCTGCGAATGCACTCTGAATGTTAGTGAAGATGGTGGTGGCAGAAGACTGACCAACACCCAAATCAACCATTAGGGCGTGAGCCACAGACACTCAACAATCACTGTGAAAGCTGCCCTATACTCAGCCTCACAATTGGAAGTGGCCATAGTAGGCTACTTCTTGCTCAAACAAGATATGCATGAGATACCAAGCATGAAGAAAAAACCACTAGTTGACACATGAGTGTCATAGCAACTAGCCCAATCAAAGTAAAAAAAAGCATGCAAATTTGGTGGTAGTGATCCCCCCTTGGGATAAAACAATCCAAGTAGCTGGGTACCACTCAAGTAGTGAAAGATGCGCTTAACTGTCTCCCAATGCTTGACACTTGGGCAATGCATAAACCTGCTCATATGTGAAACAACAAGCTGAATATCTGGCCGAGTAATGCATAAGTAAATCAAGCACCCAACAACTTGCTAATAGAGAATAGCATCAAATGCATCTCCAGTATCATGAAGACTCAATCGTAAACCTGTCTCCGTAGGGGTGGCAATATGTTTACAGTCTTCAAGGCCAAAATATTGCAATAATGTGTCAACATATTTCGTTTGACACAAAGCTATTTTTCCATCAACTTACATAAATTAAATGCCCAAATAATGATGCAAATGCCCCAAATCAGACATCTCAAATGAGGCATGCAAATCAGCCTTAAAATCAGCAATATGCTTCTCATGAGGACCAGTGAACACCATGTCATCAACATACACAACAATGATCAGAAGCACATCATTAGCATGCTTAACATATAATGTGCTTTGAGTTGGATTGTTCTCAAAACCATGTGCAATCATATAGGCATGTATCTTTTCATACCAAGCAAGTGGTGCTTGCTTTAAACCATGTAATGCTTTCTTTAACTTGCACACTTGGTTTTCATGCCCTTTGTGCACAAAGCCACGGGGTTGAAAAACATACACTTCTTCATGCAAGTCACCATTCAGGAATGCAGTTTTAATGTCCAATTGATGTACATTCCAACCATGATGAGGTGCAAGTGCACAAATGCTATGAACAGTAGTCATTTAGCATGTAGGTGCAAAGGTCTCATCAAAACCAATGCTTCTTCCTATGCATAAGCCTATGCAACAAGCCTAGCCTTATACGTGTCAACTGTTCCATCCGGCTTATGCTTTAGCTTGTATACCCACTTAGTGCCAATGGCCTTCTTGCTAGGAGGAAAGTCACATAAAGACCAGGTTTTCAGACATTTTGCTTCATCAAACGAAATAGGTTTATTCTCATCATAGAGACTAGAGGCAACCATAGCATAGCAATTTGATGCAAAAAAGCACTATGAGAGCTAGAACGAGTATGATATGACACATGTGCATCTAATTTTTTGTTACGCAAAGTCTGCACTAGCCATTTTGGCATAGTTTTTGCCTCCTTAATATCTGCTCTCTCATCAACAAGTGCATCATGTAAATTTGCATCAGAAATGGAATGATCTACAACATCGGATGAAACCTATAAAGGTTGAGAAGTTGCCTCATTAGGACCACCACTAGACTATCCACGTGTAAAAGAGGCGTAGCAAACTAGCAAAATTCAAATGATCAAAGCGTGCATGCCAAAGTTTTGCATTTGACATAGCCTAAGAATCATGTACTGCACATGTTGAAGCATTCACAAATTTTTCATAGTCTATGAGCTTGTACAACCCACAACATAAAATGCCAAAAGCAATAGTCACATTGCCATCTGAAAGATCATGAACTGTACATATGTCATCAACAAATTTCACAACCAAGCCAATCTTGGATAATGCAAAAACTCATAAGAGATTTGTGGCACAAATAAAGCATCTAACAATGTAAAAGAACTACCATCATCAGTAGTTAGAATGATCTTACCAACTCCCATGATAGGATAAGAGGAGTTGTTGGTGCATGTGATAGTATTCCCTGTGGGGGCAGGTGCAAGTGAAGTGAAGAAACTGTGCTAGGAGGTAATATGTTTGGTTGCCCCACTATCAAATTACAAAACATCTGAGTCTACTACAGACATACACTACTCATGAGAAGATGGGTCAAAACTACAAAACAGTAGTAAATGCCCATTCGTCATTCTGCACAAGATTAGTGGACTCTGTTTTCAATGTAGAGGCCTCTGCAACAACCATTACGACCTCCTTTTTCTTTTCCTCATTAGCAATTAATTTTGGATAGCTCTTAATGACATGATCATTTCCTTTAGAGTATTTGCAAAACAATTTCTGCTTTTTTGATTTCTTCTCATCTTTGTCTTCCTTCTTTGAATATGCGGCATTTGTAGATTCTGCGTACTAGTAGATGAGCTCCATTTACCTTTGCCCTTTTGACTAGCCTGGAAAGCTTGATTTGCAACATGCATAAAAGACCTCTTATACCTAGACTAATCTTCTTGCAACAGAACAAGAACTAACTCTTCAAATATTAAGGCATTTGGATTGCCTTTCATCATCAAACAAAGATTAGAAGCAAAAATCTGATATGAGTCGGGAAGACCATTCAGAACAGTTTGCACAAGAGAACTATCAAGAAGGACTTCATCAACAGAAATCAATTGTTCCTTCAAGTCCTTGTTCTTTGTCAAAAAACTATCCATAGAATCACCCTCATTTATGTGCTCACTCTCCAATTGTTTTCGGAGGTAAGCAACACGAGCCTCATTCCTAGCCTGGTACAATGTCGTAAGTGTATCCCAAGCCTCCTTTGCTATTATGCAAGAGCGAATGTGAGGAATAATGACACGTTTGACAATGCCCTGGATGAAGCTTCTCTTATACCAATTGTTGGAGTTAGATGTCTGTGGAAGCATGTGAAGAGCATAAGGAAGAATAAGAAGCTTGGAGCACAACACACAATACTAAATGTATTACCACTAGAATGTAAAAAGATAAGTGATTCGTTAGGGCAATAGACATATATACAAGCCAGGGGAAAAAACCTCCTAAAGAGGGAAAAAATGCCCCAGTGGTCCTAGGGTGTTCACACACATCACTACCTAAATATATCAGACAACAAACTGAATATCAGGCTAAGTAATTCATAAGTAAATCAAGCATCCAACAGCCTGTTGATAGAGAACAACCTCAAATGCATCCCCAGCATCATGAAGACTCAATCGTAAACTTGTCTCCATAGGAGTGGCAATAGGTTTGTAGTCTTCAAGGCCAAAATGCTACAATAATGTGTCAATATATTTGGTTTAACACAAAGCTATTTTGCCCTCAACTTGCATAAGCTGAATGCCTGAATAATGATGCAAATGCCCCAAATCTGACATCTTAAATGAGGCATGCAAATCAGCCTTAAAATCAATAATATGTTTGTCATGAGGACTAGTGAGCACCAAGTCATCAACATACACAACAATGATCAGAAGCACATCATTTGCATGCTTAATATATAAGGTTCTCTCAATTGGAATGTTCTCAAAACCATGAGCAATCAGATAGGCATGTATCTTTTCATACCAAGCACGTGGTTCTTGCTTCAAACCATATATTGCCTTTTTCAACCTGCACACTTGGTTTTCATGCCCTTTCTACACAAAGCCACGGGGCTGAAAAACATACACTTCTTCATGCAAGTCACCATTCAAAAATGTAGTTTTGATGTTCAATTGATGTACATTCCAACCATGATGAGCTCCAAGTGCACAGATGCTATGAATAGTAGCCATTCAACAAGTAGGAGCAAAGGTCTCATCAAAATCAATGCCTCTTTCTTGAGCATAACCCTTTGCAACAAGCCTAGCCTTATACCTATCAAATGTTCCATCAGGCTTACACTTTAGCTTGTATACCCACTTAGTGTCAATGGCCTTGTTTCCTAGAGGCAAGTCACATAAAGAATGGGTATCATTCTTCATTATAGCATCATATTCAGATTGCATAGCAGCCATCCAATTTTCAAAATTTTGTGCTTCATCAAATGAAATCGGCTCATTCTCATCATAGAGACTAGGGGCAGCCATAGCATAGCAATCTGATGCAAAAGAAGCACTATGAGAGCTAGAACAAGTATGATATGATAGAGGTGAATCTAATTTGCTATCACGCAAAGTCTGCAATAGTCATTTTGGCATAGTTTTCGTCTCCTCAATATCGACTCTCTCATCGACAAGTGCATCATGTAAATCTGCATCAAAAATAGAATGATTTGCATCATCACATGAAACCTGTAAAGGCTGAGAATTTGTCTCATTAGGACCAGCACTAGACTATCCACCTGTAAAAAGAGGCAACAAAGTATCATACATGTCTTTGGAGCTAACTAATATCTCCTTAGTACATGAAAGTAATGGTTGAATAGCATCTTCCACAACAACAACATCATGGCTAACTAAAATGTGTTTTGTCTATGGATGATACAAACAATAGCCTTTGCTTTCAGAACTGTACCCAACAAAATACATTTCAGTAATTTATCATCCAATTTCTTGCGTTGTTGTTCATGCACTAATGCATATGAAAGACAACCAAAAACACTAAGGTGAGCAACAAATGTCTTACGACCATGCCAAACATCATATGGAGTGATAGACTGAAATGCTTTAGTGGGACACCTATTAAGTACAACATTCTGTTGAGGTGGATACAACACTATACACTGATGTTTTATCCCGCGTTCAACAAAAAATGCATTAAAGTCAGAAGAAATATATTCCCCCCTTGATCAGAATGGAGGGTGCCCGTTTTACATGCTGATAGATTTTTAGCCAAAAGCAAAAACTATTTGAAGCATAAAAACACTTCAGATTTTGCTTTCAATGGATATACCCATGCATGCCTGGAAAAAACATCGATGAAAGTCATGAAGTAAAGATAGTTTCTAAAAGAGGGTATCTGCATAGGACCACAGACATCATTGTGAACAAGCTGCAATTTCTAAGTGACTTGAATTGAACTATCTTTTGGGAACCAAGAATGCTTCATTTTGCCCAAAATACAACCTTCACAAGCATTTTTACCAAGTGCCTCAATTTTGGGTAGAGAGGACATTGTTTCAGATTTCTAGGCATAGCAAGCTAGCAAAATTCAGATGAACAAAGCATGCATGCCAAAGCTTTGCATCTGACAAAGCCTGAGAATCATGTACTGCACATGCTAAATCATTCATAGATTTTTCATAGTCTATGAGCTTATACATCCCATGATATAAGATGCCAGAAGCAATGATGATATCGCCATTTGAGAGATCATGAATTGTACATCTGTCATCAATGAATTTCACAAACAAGCCAATCTTGGCTAAAGCTAAAACTGATAACATATTTTTCTTCATCCTTGGCACAAATAAAGAATTTGACATTGTAAAAGAACTACCATCAACAATAGTCAGAATGATCTTACCAACTCCCATAACATGATAAGAGGAGTTGTTGGCACATGTAACATTATTCTATAAGGGCAGGCTCGAGTGAAGTGAATAAACTACATTGCGAGGTAATATGTTTGGTTGCCCCACTATCAAAGTACCAAACATCTGAGTCTATTTTAGACATACATTGTTCATTAGAAGATGGGTCATAACTGCAAATAGTGGTAAATGTCCATTCTTCATTCTGTACAAGATTTGCAGACTCTGTTTTGGGTGTAGAGGCCTCTGCAACAACCATTCTAGCCTCTTTCTTCCTTTCCTCTTTAGTACCAAGTTTTGGATCATTTCCTTTACACTATTTGCAAAACAATTTCTTCTTTTCTAGCCTCTTTATGACATGATCATTTCCTTTACAGTATTTGCAAAACACTTCCTTCTTTTCTATTTTCTTCTTGTCTCTATCTTCCTTCTTTGATTCTATAGAATTAGAAAATTTTTTCTTCCTAATAGAAGAGCTCTATTTACCTTTGCCCTTCTAACTAGTCAGGAAAGCTTGATCTACAACATGCATAATGGACTTATTCTGCCTAGATTGATTTTCTTGCAATAGAATAGAGATAACTCCTCAAATGTTAAGGCATTTGGATTTCCTTTCATCATCAAACAAAGAGTAGAAGCAAAACTGTGATATGAATCGGGATGACCATTCAGAACAATCTGCACAAGTGAACTATCATGTAAGACTTCATCATCAAAAATCAATTGTTCCTTCAAATCTTTGATCTTTATCAGAAAACTATCCATGGAATCTCCTTCATTCATGTGCTCACTCTCCAATTATTTTTGGAGATAAGCAATACAAGCCTCATTCATTGCCTTGTATAAAGTGGTAAGTGTATCCCAAGCATCCTTAGCTATTCTATAAGAGTGAATGTAAGGAATAATGGCACGTTTGATAGACAAGGCTATCAATGCATGTGCTTGAACATCTTTGCCATCCCAACAAATTTGCTCTACAGTGGGTGCAATAGGAATCGCAACATGAACAGGAACATGAATAATATCATAATCTTCAATGCTATCTACATCAGCTTTAGTAACTGTGTTTGCAGGTGAAATAGGACGTTTTTCAATGCCGTACACAATATTCCAGTTTCAATATGGTTGTCAACCATTTGAAGCTTCATCTTAATTGGTCTTAATGTATTTTTGCCCCATTGCTTCCACAAGGAGGTGGTCACAATCACAACACCAACACCTGTATCTAAGATAGCTTTGGTTGTGTAACCTTGGTAGGTGATTGGAAGATAAGTATTACCTTCTTCACCTTTGCTCATGTCTCCTATTTTTTCTAGAGATATCTCTAGGACTTTGAGCTTAGAGCCTACTTTGGACATATTGGAACCAAGTTTTGGAGCATGATTTGCCACATGTTTCCACAGCTTAGGTTTTACTTTGAGCAGCTCTTATAAGGTGAGATGACACTACACCATAGTGTTCTTCACCACTTCAATGTTTCTTAGAACCACTCAGTCTTCATTTCTTATCAATGTTGTGGGAGCTCTGATATGAAGAGAGATTCCCATAGGCTTGTGAATTAAGGCAACTAAAGAATTAGATTCAAAATCTAATCTTTCATCTTCTTGTTGCTTTGCTAGTCTCCATAAATAGATTGGGATGTCTTGGGAAAATTGATCATGAAGATCATCAATTTCAGAAATAGGAGGGGGATTACCCTTCTCATTGGCCCATTTCTCTTCTTGTATTTCATGCAAGAACTCTTGAAGTATTGTTCAATTGAAAGAGGTGTTCTAGCATCCATGGAATTAGGAACATAAACTCTCATTGGTGGTGATGTTTCTCTTTCAACAAATGGTTGATCCTATGGAGGTAAAGAAAAATGCAGCTTGTTTATCGATTGCTCTAATCTTTCTAATAAACCTTGAAAATGCAAACCTAGTTTGATCGAATTTGTTTGATTGAACAATTGATTAGCTTCGAGCATAACCTGAGCTACTTCTGCCATTTTCATGCAAAATTTTGTGCATTCAATCTCTAAATCTGCTCTAGGTAACTCTTGTCTAGGTTTGCAGCTATTGGACCTTCTTGATGTTGAGCATGGTAGGCCTTGAACACCATGTCCAAGCCTTCTAGGGTTAGATCTATGAGAACAAACCCTGGTTGTGATCTATTTACAATGAGTGGTGGGGTGGGATGAACTGGAGTGGATTGATTTTTGGCTTGCAAGGGGTTTTGAGATGCAATGTCGACAAATTTAATTTTTTCATCTCTCAAGCTTTCTTCTAGTTTGGATAAATTTCTAGCTTGCTTACAATTGGCCTTCTCCCTGGTATCCTTCCATGTTCTTGTTTTCCTCTTACTAAGCTCTCTTGATTCACTTGACTCTGGTTGTTTAGCTAGTTAAGCTTGTTTTAAGGCTTGTGCCCTAGTCATTGCATGTATAGGAGCCACGTTAATGCTACTTTAACTTGAATCCACCACCAGATCTACCACATTAAGGGATGTAACCTTGGGCTCACTAGAGGGGTTCCTTGGACAATCTTTCGGGAGATGTTCTTTACCGCACTCAAGACAAAAGCCTTATATTGTGATAAAGTTCTATCCTTGTCTCAGAGCCAGTAGGTGGGGACATTCACGAATGAAACGATCATCGTGGCATCTAAAACATGTTCCTGTAAGGGCTTGTGGTCTCATTTGTCTCAATTGGGGCTTGGGGTTAGGATTTTTGTACATGACATTGGAGTATTCTGGCTCCCAATTTGGTTCCATAGGTAGTGCCTCATATTGATACGGATAAGTCTCACTATGCTTAGGTGACTCTGTGTAATAAGCATGTGGACTATCTTCATGGGTGTAGTCAGAACTTTGAGCATGAGGGTCATTTTCTGAGACCAAAGGGGTCATGGGCATCAATGCTCCGTTAGGGTTCTCCTCTACCATTGCATACTTAACTGGAATCACATTGGAAAGAGGTGGTTGTTGGTTTCCTAGGACCGGTTGTGGCCTGTATGGTGCATGATATTGCTATTGGTATTGATATTGATATTGTTGTTGCGGCCTAAAATATAGCTATTGGTATTGGTTCTGATACCTAGCCTATTGGTAGGGTTTTTGATACGTTTGTCTGATGGCCTGCCTATGGTATGGACAATCATGAGGTATATGGTTGGTGTATTTTCTCTCAATAGTGCAATATAGAGCATTCAATTCTCTCATGTTCTGGTTTTGCAATTTCAGTGACAATCACGAGGTTGAGAAAATTTGAAAATCACAATTTTGACTGACAATCACGATGTTGAGACAAACTAAAAATCGTGATTTTGACTAACAATCACGATGTTGAGACAACTTGAAAATCATGATTTTGATTGACAATCCCGATGCTCAGACAACTTGAAAATTGTGATTTCGACTGACAATCATGATGCTGAGAAAACCTGAAAATCATGATTTTGACTGAGAATCGTGGTGCTGAACAATCCAAAAATCATGATTTTGAGTGCAATCATGATGTTGAGAAACCCCAAAAATCACGATTTTGAGAGCTCGACAATCACGATGTTGTGAGACAATCATGATGTTGAGACAACCTAGAAATCATGATTTTGAGTGACAAACATGATGTTGAAACACCCTGAAAATCGTGATTTTGACTAACAATCGCGATGTTGAACAAGCCAAAAAGTAGGATTTTGAATGAGAATCTCGATGTTGAACAATCCAAAAATCATGATTAAAATTGCATTCTAGAAAATGACCTGAAAATTGCGATTTTGAGAATGACCTGAATATTGCGATTTTGAGAACGACCTTGAAAATCCCATTTTTGAGAATGACCTAAAAATCACAATTTTGAGAATGACCTGAAAATCATGATTTTGAGAATGATTTTAAGTAGGAAATTCCAAGACCTTTGCGATGCTCAGTAAAAATTTGAATTTTCCACAAAATCATGATTTTCATCGCAAAATCACGATTTTCTAAGAATTTTGGGGAGAACTTTGAACTTCAGTGTTGAGGATTGTGTGTCATGCAGAGGGTTGCAAAAATCATAAAGACTTGTACACACAAACACTTTCTCTCCCACTCTCTCTCTTTCATAGCCACGAATGAAAAATGAGGTGAAAATGGGGAATATACAGTCAAAATTGAAAAATTTCTATGAAGATGAAGGTGGGAGAATATGGTGATGATGACGATGATGAAGGTGGAGAAAAAATCAAACAATTGACAAAAAATTAATACTTTTTACCTTCCAATGTTGCAAATCTATGATCTTACCATTACAACACTTGTCGTCGAGCAATGCTCCCCGGGAATGGTGCCAAAATTTTGTGTAGCCCAAGCGTGAGCACCACCTCCTTTACTTGCAAATCCACAAAGATGTGAGGAGGATAGGAAGATCTTGAACAATTTTAGTGATTAAATGTGAGTGACATGCACATACATGCATGCACGCACACATGCACAGGAGGCAAGATAACAAAGATAGGAACAATGGAAGCTTTGATTCTCAATAAGTCGATCACACTCTTCAAGAAGCTCTCTCTCTAACTTGGTAATTGAAAAGTGCTAACCTCAATTGATTAACCTCAAGAATGGGCTCTTTAGCTCCTTTTATAGTTTTTCGACTAGTTTTGGCCCTATCTAGACCTAGTATCTTGCCTACTTAAAAATTAGGTTCTAGGGCTTATTTGAGGGCTCAAACAAAGTTGGAAAATTATGAAAATTGGCATGTAGATAATTCTAATAATCTTCAAGCTCAAGGACTGCTCAACTTGATATTTACAATGGTTCTTAGTGATCAAAATCACTGTTTTTATATGGGTTTCTTATGAAAATATGACACATACTTGTTGGAGCTCCCTATATGCTCCCTCTTCTTGTGTGTCCACTTCTTTGATGTGTTCCTAAACCTTGTGCTTGAGCTTGAGTGCCAACAGGTTATTTGGACAATATTTTAATAAATTGTCTTTCCCACAATCCTTGCAGTACACTTCCACCTTCAATATAGGAGGTTGAGGGAAGTCTCTAATGAAGTAATATCCTCCACACCTATAGCAAGTATCATTTTGAAATTCCTTAGGGTGTTGTCCCCCCATATTTCTTTGTGTTGGTACAAATTTATTTCTACTAAACATGAATGTTGCAAGATCCATTTCATATTTTTAGGAAAAGGAGGTGAACAACTTGAAGTGCATAATGATTTTGTTTCTCTTTCACTTGGATGAGTATCTCGATGAGCTATTCTTTGCCATCTTGATTGAGTTTTTTTATGTTCTACCTTGAGTGTTCCAATTTCTTTCAAGCTAAAAGAATTGCACTACTCTCTTATCTCCTTGGAACAAGATTCTAGGATTTTTATAGAAATTGAAGGATGATTCCCCCCACAATTGAAGCATCTATTGTTCTTAAATCTTTGAGGATTATGTTTTTGTATTCCTAACGCTAAATGTTTAGCAATAGCTTTGGCTAACTCCTTAATATGTGGGATCTTATTGTCTATTTTTTCGAACAAATCACTTGTTAGTAAAAGTAGACCTCTATTGTCATCTATATCTATGTGTTCTTTTATGCACTAATTCAGGTCCTCATATGTTCTATAGTACATAATTCTCAATTGTGCATTTGCTAATCCTTCTATGAATAGAGATATTCTTTTATGAATGGATGGTCTCTCTTGGTCTAGACATCTATATAGGTGATTTTTAAATCTTCTTGCTGCAAATCTCACTATTTCATTAGGGTTTTCTTTAAAGGTGTGAACTAGGGTAGAAGGACCATGTTTGATACCTCTCTTTGAAGAGTCAACTATGGACTCCTCTAATAGTGATTCAGTGTTGGAAAAAGTCTCCATTGTGAGTATTTGAAACCACATAAGGACTAATTCTTTCAATGTTAATCCAAAGGCTTCATATTGAGTGAAGTAATCTTGCACTTCTTCAGCTCTTAGGATTTGTTTGAATTTTGCTACATGATCATATGGATCAATGGATCCATCATATATATTCCTCATGCTCTTTACTACCTGATGGCCATAGCCTCCTATACTTCCCTTGAAACCTTTTCCTATTATTTCTTCTTGGAATGTTGAGGTTCTCTCTATTTGTTCTATTGTTCCTCATGTTTCTAGCCTCTTAGAGCTGATTCATATTGACTCTTACTAGTGGAATATGTGGATTTACAAAAATGTATTCTCTATCCTCCTCTCTTTGTTCTTCTCTATTTTGATAAGTTTGCTTGTTGTTATGGTTTTGTACATTACTCCTATGATTCTGAAACTCCACATTTGAGTCAAGGTGTTCCTCGTCTCTTCTTTTGTTTGTGGACTTCTCCTAGAAAATATGGGTTTTTTTGGTAGGTATATGAACTTTTCAGTTCTTCCAAAAGTTTCCAAAACGTTTTACCTTATCCATTGACAAAGGTAGGAGACTCCCTAGGTTCAATGGTAATTCTTCAAAACCCTCAGGTTCATGTGTGATGGAGCATTTTGTGAATTTGATTGTGTTGTCCAATACACATCTCCTATATCAAGATTCATGTAAAGAATAGTATCTACTTGATCACGAGCCACTTTGATTACTTGTTCTTGGTGTGTACATATGGTCTACCCTCTAGGAGTTAGTAATTCTCTAGATTTTCATCTCTCAAGGTTTTTTTGTTGGCTTGTTCTCCTTGATCATTTATTTTTCTAGGTCATTTGTTAGAATGTATATTGTACCATCCCTCTTTATGTATGAATTAGGAATGGCTATTTCATTACTCTCTTTTCCCAAATTATTCATGGAAAAGGAATCATATGGTAGCAATATGTTATTAGATGAAAAATACACGCCAAGGAAAGAGGCTAGAGAAATAGAGTATACAATAGAACCTAATGATATGTGTATACACAAAAAACATGAAAATAATATATACCAAGAACTCAATGGTTTGGATGGAAAAATGAACGATATCCAAGCATATATGTTCATCATAAAAGAAATACAAACTAAAATGGGAACACTATTGGCTTCTATAAAGGAACTAAAAGGGAAGATAGAGAAAATATTAAATAAGCCTAGCCCAACAAAAACCCTTCTCTCTCAAATGGGATCCTTGTCGATTTGATCAAGGAACCCATCAATGAGTAGAGGAACGGATGCTCCATTAACCATCAAGAGAAATTTATCACTTAAGAATAAAACTAAGGATCTAATCACAAATCTTCAGCATACTACTTCCTTAAGGTCTAGCAGTATTCTTTTGTGAAAGATTATAACCACCACAATTTTCAAGTGAAGACAAAGATAGAAATAAATTTGTACTCTTGACCTTTTTGGAGAGATGGAAATCCTTACATCAACTTAAAGATACTTCCGAATCTTACCAAGTCTTAGAAACTAGATTATCCTTTGGGCCAAAAGCCTACAAGTGTTGGATGAGCTTGAAGTAATCTCAAAGGATTCCTGAGACTTGGAACTAGTTTGAAGAACTCTTCAAAAAGGATTTCTTAGGGGAGAATGAGCAAGAAAAAAATTGGGAAGAGAGGGAGAAGGTGCTTCAACAAGGATGTCCCCTCTCCTTTTACATATCTCATTATAGAGAAATAGTATGTAAGCTCCAAAACTTGGAGATTTCCATAATGTTAGGGGCTTTATTTGTGGCCTAGATAAGAAAATTAAACATGAAGGGAAGAGGAGTGCCCTTAAGAGTCTCAAACATGCAACAAAGTTATCACAAATCTACAAAGATTATGCTAGAACAAAGACAAAACCATTTCACCCTATCAGGGAGAATAAAAGAATTAAAAGAAATAAATGAAAATAAACACTTTCAAGAGAGATGACTTCAAGACTTGACTTTCATGGCAAAGACTTGACCCTGAAGTGAAGGAGAAAGCACATAATGAATATCTTTGCTTCAAGTGCTTAAATCCAAGACATTTAAGTAAAAATTGTACTGTAAGGGTGCAAACAGAAAGCCAACCATGAGTAAAAGGGAAGGAAAAGCAAGACTCCACCTTGTCCAAACTTTAAACATTGGAAATAGTAAAGTTTGGAAGAAAGTGGAAGTTATGCATGAAAATTTCATACACAAATGTTTTTCTTTGATTCTATGTGGGTCCGAAATCTATTTGAACCACATGACTCTATCAAACTCCATGACTCCATAAGAGTGGAAAGGGCAGAGTCATAACTGATGACTCGCCCACCCATAACTTCCTGAACTACTCACTAGTGAAGAGATTAATGTTGCTAGAGCATAAGTCTCCATATCAATATGTAGTGTCCATGATGCAAGGACAGGATAAAAAATTCTAGGACACTATGATTTGTGGTCTTGAAATCTAGTTTGAAGGAACAAAGATAAACCTAATTTCCAAAGCAGGCATATCAAAAGAATTGATGTGATGTTGGGTAGGGAAAACCTTTGGGGTTTATGTAGATCGCCAAAATGGAGTAATCGTTTGAATAATTTGGAATTTGAAAAAAATCTATTATTTGATTCAAGGAGAACGTGATGTGCTTACGACTCCCTTGATCTCAAGCATGGAACTAAAAAAGCTTGTAAATACTCATAAAGCAGAAGTTTACATGATACTTCCCATCAATGTAAATGATGTATATAATTTAAATCTAGTTCCATATGTCTCATCTCCTTTGTCTCATCATGAAAAGTTTAAAATTAAGCATTTATGAATAAATACCAGAGTGTTTTTCCAGAAGAACTTCCCCATGGTTTACCTCCTCCTTGTGGGCAAGTCGATCATGCTATAGACTTGCTCCCAAGAACTAAGCCTTTATGTAAATCCCCCCTACCAACTCCAATATTACCAACAAGTGAAAGTGGAAAAGAAACTGAAGAAATACAAGAGTAAAGGATTCCTTCAACCTCGTGAATCGCCTTGGGCAACACCTATTCTTTTGGTTAAGAAAGAAGGATGGGGCAATGAGATTGTGCATAGATTATCAAGCTTTGAATAGAGTTACGCCAAGGAATAAATATTCAATACCTCAAATAGATAATATAGGGAGCAAAAGCATTTTCAAAGATACATCTTTGTCAATGATGTCACGAAATTAGAATTAAACCTAACGATGTCTCCACAATAGCTTTTAGAACTAAATATGAGCATTTTGAATTCTTATTCATGCCTTTTGGACTAACTAATAGCCCCAATATGTTCATGACTTTTGCTTTAAATTAGAAGAGGAAACTAAAAAGAGATTAGGGAGAAATACAAAGAATGTTGATGATTCTTCCATCCCCTTCATATAGGACCCATCTTGTTGTTTTCTAGGACAAAAACCTTTGGTGTTTGAAAGGGGTATAATTTTTAAAACTTCTAATTCTTCTAGCTAGGCTATCTAGGGATTTTTTTCCCACTAACCATTCTTTAGGCTGATCATTGAAGTTGGCTGCACATCTTTCCTTCAAGATTTTCTAGAGAGCCTTGCTCCCTATGGCATTCCAAAGTGCTACAAAACATCAAATAGCTTTATCAAAGAGTACTGTAACTTGAGGAGTGTCAAATTTTATCTAAGGTTGGATCAACTGATCACTTTGAATTTATAAATAATCGTGATCCTTCAATATGCACTAAAATTAACCAATGATGGGAATTATTCTCTCGAGATTAAAAAGAAAGAACCTAAAGATACAAAAAATGAGATGAGAAAAGAGATGGGAATATAGGGCGAGTCAAGCGAGCCAAGAATGAAAGTTAAAGATTTTTTTTAAAAGGAAGTTGAGCAATAGCCTACCCTCCCAAACTTTAATTAATAGAAAGAACAATTGTACAAGCGAACGGGCCTAGCACCCATGGGACCCCCCAAATCCCACAAAGAAGGGGTTGCTTAAAACTTGCTAGAAAACATTACAAAGGAGGTTGGTAACCTTTTCGTCCCCCTCATGGGGAGCCCATTTCTTTTTAATCTTGTTGTTCTCGAGGATAAACACTCTATAATGCCTAAAAGGTGGGGGCTTCTTACAATCAGAAATTCTTTTGCCTAAAAGGAAAATAGATTTTTTGATTGACCATTCTTTAGGAGGGCTACCAAAGTTGGCGGCATACCTCTCTTTCCAGATCTTGTAGAGGGTCTCTCCTCTTATAGCATTCCACACTGTTGAGGAACAACCAATTGTTTCACCCAATAGCTCTTGCTTTCAATTGATTTGTCCCTACAACAACATGATTTTCTCAAAGGTATGCCAAAGAAATTAAAGATTTTTCCTTGATTTTCTTCATTTTAATTTAGTATCCACGTCTTGTAAAAAGAAAAAAGAAAAATTAAAGGGATCCCAAAAGATATTGAAAGTAAAGCGTGACGCTCTATTCTCAATCTTTGAAATATTCATGATTCTTCACAAAATCTTTCAAGTCGCTCTTAATTTAGAATTGAGAAGAGAGAATGGATCAAATTGAATAAAATAGTCAATCAAAACAAATAAATAAACAACATAATCATTACCAAAGTAGTTTTGGATTTCATTAGTAATGCTATGAGAACTCAAAGATTTAAAATTTATCGATGTATCCTTGTTTCAATGGTTTGGGCCTTTGCCGCTTGAGGTGAGGGCAGATGTTCAACCCTTGCTAGCTGCAATTGACATATGTTGGGCCTTATGCCAGTTTAAATTCTTTTTCCTTATCACTTTTGGGTGTTCATCATTGTATCACCTTCGGCCATTCTAACCCCTACTTTGTGGGATACAGGGGTCCCATGGGCGCTATGCCCGTTCACTTGTACAATTGTTCTTTCAATCAATTCGAGCAAAGGAAAATTAAGCTTCTCTTGAACTTCCTCTTTAAAAAAAATAAGATTTAAAATTTCCATAAAATCTAGGGAGACTCTTGATTGTTTGAGATGACTTCTATACATGTATACATACATACATACACACACATACATACATACATGCATGACAATGTGTCTTGGGCATTCTCTTAATGTGGAAACGTGAAAATTCTACTACTCCACCTCCAAGATAGATGGAGATGAGAGGCCAAGTTGATTGTAGCGCATCAATCCTCATCAAAAAATCTTATAAGCAAAATCATTATGTGTGAGCATGTGGGCCATGCCAAGGAATGCCCCTTCATGTGCTTCAAAGCTTCCATTGTTTATATACTTGGAAGTACATTCTTGTCATAGTTTCAAGGTCACAATTGTCATAGATTACAGGTAGAAGGCATATAGCACTATATAAAAATGACCCTTTAACCACTTGAAAGGTTTGATTGTTTGCCAAATCCAACATTCAAGGAAGGATGCATGATATATTTCGTTGTTATGATCCTCACTAGAAGTTGGAGACTCTCATGGGACCCATGAAGATGTCGCATGATTTCCAAAGCCTTTAAACATTGGAAAATAGTAAAGCTTAAACATAAAGAAGAAATAGTTCTCGAGCTTCAAAACTTGGAGATTTCCATAATGTTAGGGGCTATATTTGTGGCCTAGATAAGAAAATTAAACATGAAGTGAAGAGGAGTGCCACTAAGAGTTTGGAACATGCAATAGAATTATCATAAATCTATGAAGATCATGCAAAGACAGAGGCAAAACCATTTCACCCTATCGATGAGAATAAAAGCATTAAAAAAATAAATGAAAATAAGCACTTTCAAGAGAGATGACTTCAAGACTCCTTGACTTTTACAATGAAGACTTGACCCTGAAGTGAAGTCAGGGAGAAAGCAAAGAATGAAAATTTTTGCTTCAAATGCTTAAATCCAAGTCATTTAAGTAAAAATCCTACTACAAGGGAAGGAAAATCCTACTACTACATGGGTG
The DNA here is from genome assembly GCA_020310875.1 of Ceratopteris richardii. NCBI lineage: Eukaryota > Viridiplantae > Streptophyta > Polypodiopsida > Polypodiales > Pteridaceae > Ceratopteris > Ceratopteris richardii. Next base: position 21,922,587 of record CM035440.1, on the reverse strand, counting down.
CAAAAGAAAGCCACCCATGAGTGAAAGGGAAGGAAAAGGCAAGAGTTCACCTTGTCCAAACTTTGAACATTAGAAATAGTAGAGTTTGGAAAAAAGTGGAAGTTATGCATGAAGATTGCATACACCAATGTTGTTTGTTTGATTCTATGTGGGTCCAAAATCTGTTTGGACCACATGAGGTAGTCAAATGCCATGATTGCATAAGAGCGGAAAGGGCCATTGTCATAATAGATGACTCATCCACCCATAACTTCGTTAACCACTGATTGGTGAAGAGATGAATGTTGTCTGAGCAGAAGTCTCCATATCAATATGTAGTGTCCATGATGCAAGGACAGGATAAGTGTCACGAGGAAGGAGATAAGGAAGAGAGCTCACACACAGACTCTCACAATCAAAGAGAAGCACACACTTAGATTGGGGCAAGGAAGAATGATCCTCTTCTTCTTGTATTACATAAAAAGGAATGTACAAGAATGACCTCAAAACAAGAATACAACAAGTGCAATATATAAAGATCAATACATAAGGAAAAACCTAATGTCCATGAATGAGTGAGCTGACAAGGAACAAATGTGCCATCACTCTCGGTAGATAAATCTAATAAAGCTCAATGAAGTATCCTTGACATATACCGACGTGACCACTATGCATGTCAGAGAACAAAAAAACTGATACGTGTCATCTTGGATCATCACATGTTGAGCTTGATATCTCAACACTCCCCCTCAAGCTCAACGTCATGTCCTCTAATCTAAGCATCTTCTGAAACTTCTTCATCAGAAACCTGCTCATCTACTCTCACATAAACAAGATCAATATCACCTGCTAATACCTTCTCTCTGATGAAGTGATAATGCACCTCGATATGCTTTGTTCTAGCATGAAAAACATGGTTCCATGTTAACTGTATATTGCTAAGATTATCACAATAGATAGTGATAGGCTTTTGCACTTCCACACCTAAATCTACAAGTAGCATCTCCAGCCATGATGCCTCACATGCTGCCATTGTAGCACCTCTATACTCAACCTCTGTACTCGACAAAGCAATATTGGCTTGCTTCTTGCTGCTCCATGTAATAGTTGGACTCCCAAGTGAGAATTGAAATCTACTAGTAGATCCTCTATCCGGAATGCCACCAACCCAATCTGCATCGGTGTATCCATGAACTTGCAAATCTACACCAGCTTCATAAAACAATGCATAATGCAAAGTAGCACTCACATAACATTGAGTGTGCCTCAGAGCATCTAAATGTGGTTTCTTGGGAACCTACATAAATTGACTTTCAAGTCCAACAGTGTAGCTAAGATCAGGCCTCGTAATTGTGAGATATATCAATCTTCCCACAATTTTCATGTACATAGTAGCATTTTCCAGTGCTTCACCTGATGTAGTATTTAACTTCAAATTATGATCCAATGGCATAGAAATTGGCTTACAATTAGCCATACCATATTTTTGCAGCATATTCAAGGCATATTTCCTTTGTGACATCCACATACATGTTTTTGTATGTATAAACTCAATGCCCAAGAAATAACGCAGCACACCAAGATCTTTCATGTCAAATTCCTGCATAAGAAGTTGCTCTTTAATGCTTTCTTCATTATCACCAGTTGCATACAATCAAGTCATCAACATAAATAGCCATGATTGTGATGCCATCATCACCCTTCCTTGCATATAGTGAATGATCTGCATCACACATAGAAAACCCAATGGTGGTTAAGTAATCAACAATCCTTGCATGCCATGCACGAGGAGCTTGCTTTAGCCCATACAAAGCCTTTTACAACTTGCAAACATAATCTGGATGCTTTGAATCTTCATATCCTTATGGCTAGTCTTCTTCTTGTAACTCACCATGTAAGAAATCATTCTTCACATCCATCTGATGCAAAGTCCGTCCTTTTGATGTAGCTAATGCAACAAGTGTTGTGACAATAGACACTTTAGCTACAAGGCTGAATGTTTCTCATAATCAATGTCATATGTTTGTGCATATCCTTTTGCTACCAATCGTGCTTTGTACCTACATATGCTACCATTAGCATTGTGCTTCACCTTGTAAACCCACTTGCAACCTATGGGTTTCTTTCCTTGTGGCAATGGAACCAGCTTCCATGTATCATTTCCATAAAGTGTAGCCATCTCCTCATCCATAGCTTTGATGGAGAGTGTTAATCTCCAAAAGAACAAGTTATCCTTGAAGTTAGAGCACCTCTATATCAAGAATAACTTAAGACCTTTACCAATTTGGAGGATTAATACTCAACTACAAAAATCTTGAACAAACTGTGAAGAAGATGACTACACAGAAAGTCTGCTACACATAACTCACTCATTGACTTACCAAATGTGTAAATTTTTTGATAAAACTTTGTACAAGGTGTTGCCTATAGTTTGCACACCTCCTCCAAGTTAAATCATTCCAAAAGACTCAGTAGATCTTGAGAAAGGATCTCAACAAACAAAGTACACCACCTTAATACACTTGAAGAGAACATTCTAAATCACTAAGCAAAACTAAAAAATTCCGTGTTTTTTTGTCAATCGCAATTGACACCATCGATCGCGATCGACAGCCACGATCGATAGCTTCTGTCAATTGTGACCGACAGACCCTGTCAATCGCGATTGACAGACACTGACTGACTGCCACGTAGGACTCAATCGATGACCGACTGAAAATTCATGATTGACTCAAAAACTCGCGTTGCCACGTGTCCATCGTGACGGACACATCCTCGATCGACTGAAATTTTGTCGGAATTCACGAAAAAGTGTCGATCGCGATTGACAACATTGATCGCGATCGACAGGACCCACAACCAACTCTGTTGATCGCGATTGACACGGTCAATCACGAGTGACGTGTCGATCACGACCGACAGGCCCCCACGGACACCTCTGTCAATCGCGATTTTTTGGCTAAAAATTGTAGCGTTTTTGTTCCAAGTTTTGGGGGTAATATTGGGCCTATTTATCTATCAATTAACATTTTGTGAGGTCCCCACACGTGTGTTTTTAGAAAAATCCTATGAACTGTTAGCCTGTTTGAACCCTGTTTTAACTCCAAAACCTTGAACTGTCATAACTTCCTCATACGAAATCCATTTGCTGTGATTCTTGTTTTGTTGGAAAGCTCGTGGGGAGTACAAAACCAAGGGATTCCTAGAATTGTTTGCCATAAAGACAGAGGGCAGATTGATATCTAAAATGCATGAATGGAAGTGATTTGTTAAGTCATTTGAATCTAAGTCTTGAGCTAACTTTGGGACTTTCATCAAACGAAATAGGCTCATTCTCATCGTAGAGACTAGATGCAACCATAACATAACAATCTGATGCTAAAGAGGCACTATGAGAGCCTGATCGAGTATGATATGACAGAGGTGCATCTAATTTGCTATCACTCAAAGTCTGCACCAGCCATTTTGGCATAGTTTTTGCCTCCACTGAGAGCACTAGAAGGCGTCCAAAGCAAGGGCATTCCGCAAGCTTGAGAACGGGGTTCTTGAGCACCAAAGAGCAAGGGATCTGCAAGTGAGGTTGGAATACTCTCAACTCCCGTTGTCAATTCCTAGCTTAGGCTACACGTGAATAGTGCTAGAAGTAAGTGAGGGCAACGATAGACATAAGACAAGTCAAAGACTATCTAAGAAATCAAGTTCAATCCAAGAGATAACCTGTGTGTGACCGATAACTTTAAGGGAAAAGAACCTAACGTGGAACGATCAACTTAAAGTGCGGAAATTAACTCAAGTATTCCTGACGACGTGATATCAGACAAGATTATAAACACGATAATCAACTAAAAAGAACCAAGTGACTGATACAAATTGATCGGCAACGAGGTTGTACCTTGGGTAAAAATTGGGATTGCTCAATTAGGCATATGAACTGTTAGTCGGCCGCCGGATTGGGAATATGTAACTGAATCTTGTTCGCAAGAGTGAAAAGCTGTTACAAACAGTTTGTAAAAAAAAAGTTATATAAATCAAAGAAAGGCACGCCAGTGACGGTTCCGTGATGGATCACCAAACTGTCTGTCTGTGTGACTGACCGGGTCATTACTGTAGTGTATGTTTACTTAATCTCCAGTATTCTGAGTTCCATGTTCATCTCTTGTCTTGTCTGCCGTCAATAACTGTTTTGTTTGTTAACTTCATAGATGTTCGAGAGATCACCAGACTATCTGTCTGAGTGATTGGTCTGTAGCATTTATGTGTGTTGAGTTGAGTAATCCAGAGTACCTTGGCGACTTTCTGAGTGTTCTGTGTGTATTTGTGTTTCGGCTTAACGGTTGTCTGATGGTATTCATTGCGGTTGTGAGTCTCAACTAGTTCGCGGATCAAGGTGTTTCTTTTCTTGAAATGTTCTGCAAACATGTGGCTAAGTCTGTGCAATCGTAATAACTCTTCTGGTATCCGTGTTGTGTTAAGTTGTCTGTAGTATCTAGGTTCAGGTTCCATACGGTAAAGTTAAACTACAGTAAAGATTCCCTGGATTGCGTACTGAATCTTCAGTACGGTATATCTGAACACTGGGATTCTTTGTGTTTCTAGATATTGGAAGGAGTGTGGTATCCATTCTGTGAAGGTTGAATGAATACCCTTGTTCTGGTATGTTCAGTAAGTTATGTGCAGATGCAACCTAGCATCTTAGTGTATCCGGTACACGTGGTTGAGCTAAGACCATGAACTGTAATGTCTAAGTACAGCTGATTTTGATAAAGTCTCAGCATTAGTATATTGCTGGGTGCGAGCAGTGAGTTTGGGAACTAAGTACAGGGCCTCTGTCTAACAGACCCCTACCACTCCCAAGAACCCACTTAGGTGCTTAAATGCATTTCTGATAGTTAGTCTCGCGTTTAAGCGTTTAACACTGGCGCCGTCTGTGGGAAGGTGGTATCAAGATTGCCGTTTATCTGTCGAAAGTGTTATCAAGATTGCCATTTATCTGTGGGAAGGTGGCAACATATCGGATTGTTGCAAACTTGTTGTGAAAACATGACTGTAAATTTTTAATCGACAGTAACAGTACGCGATTAATACAAAAGATGATACATGCCGGTTACTCGATCCGGTGAAACGTATCCAAAGAACCGCCAGCCTGGGGTACTTAATTTACTAAGAACGACTCCGGGAGGTAGAAGTACAACTAGGCCTAACCCAGTTGTCAAGAAAGTAAAGAACGTTAGTAGTGATTCCGGTCATATTCTGGTGGAACGTGTTACGCCTCTGGTAAATTTCGGTACTATTTCGGCACAGTCTGTCGAAGATATAGTAAATCCACAATCTACCAGGACGTAGCCTGAAGTTAGTTTAACAACATTGGATAAAGATTCAAATCTGTTTACGACTAGAAACACTGTAGCCAAGGAAATTAGTGAAGGAGAAAAAACACCTTGTTTAGGCAAAGATTCAACACATTCCGGTGATATTTCGGTAACAGTTGCTGAAAAATCACAGTTTTTCGGTGATGGTTTACCCTTTCTCATTGAATCTTCAGCCCAGTCACCGCTATTGGGAGTAAGTTTCCCTACATTCGACATCAAGAAGGAAGGTAGCCTGTTCGAAACCGAGATTTGAAACATACTGAACAAGATTATCGAATCGGAAAGTGCACAGGTCGACGATATAGACTCCAATAGTTCAGATATTGAGCCCCGAGATACAGAAGATCGACACAATACAACCACCAGAGCCATGAACGGGCAACAATAACAATAGCAGCAACAACAACAACTATGTCCACCAAGGCCGACTCCAACCGGAGTAACGTACATCAAATTTGGTGAATTCCCAGGAGATGACCCGGATGCTCATGTACGCATGTTTGAGATAAGTTACGCAGTGCTCAATCATCCACCTGATCCGGTGTATAAGGCTATTGTTTTCCAATCGACATTGGTCAACGAAGCAGCTAGATGGCTTACAGAATATGATATTAACCATTTCGGCACTTATGAAGCAGTAAGAGATGCCTTTTTGCAGAGATTCAAGCTAAAGAAGAATCCAACCAAAATTTTTGACTACCTACAAAACAATAGACAGAAGGTAAATCAAACAGTACAGGAATACGCCACGCTATTCAGGACTCATTTGAGGCAGTTACCACCAGCACATGCCAACCTATCGAATGACGTTATTACTCAATGGTTCATCAATGGCTTGACTCCACAACTTAAACAGATTATGATCATACGCTGTGTAGGAGCTATGACGCTAGATGCAGTGATTGCAATGGCTTTGCAGTTGGAAAACAAGGTTGGAGGATTTACAGAAGATCTGGAGTGGTTAAAAGCAAATAGAAATATCACCGAAGACCTGACCAGACAGATGTACTGCACTACATGCAAGAATTCAGGCCATACTAGTGCCACTTGTGCACTTAATTAGTTGTTTTGTGCTATCTGTAACACTACCGGACATACCACCAAAAATTGCGCATATAATGCCAAAATGCAGGGAACAACAACTGTTAATGCAATTCTACAAGAACCTGGGCAGCCAGCCAATCACTATGTACCTCCGCAAATGAGAAACAACCAGCAACAAGGATATCGAAATTACAGAGGACAGAGAAATAATAACTACAATGCGGACCAGCACCGGAAAATCCCAATTTGCAACCACCGCGCTGTCATTTCTGTGGTGAATTTGGTCACATTAGAAGATTTTGTAAGGATGCAGCTGAGTATGATCAGATGAAGAAAGAACGTCAAAACCCAATTTGGCTAATATGGTACAAATTACACCAGTAGAAACGCACGCTGCAGTAATTCAGACCCGATCTGATAAACAGCTGCAACCAGCAGCAGAAATATTTGAACCAGGCATACGCGAACAACAAAGGATGTACGATAAAGCTAGTCAATGGACCACTGCAGAACCTCCAGTCTTCCCAGATCCTATTCCGGTGACCCAGACTCCGTTAACCAAGGAAGGAACACAACAACATGATTCTAATTCAGCAGCAGACACATCATCTTCAGCAGGCGCATCATCTTCAGAATCTGTGGAAAATACAATCCAATCACAAAAGGCCTGGGAAATTTTATCTAAAGCATCCATCACTCTTCCTCTGGGCCAATTACTTGCACTAGTACCGGGAGTTCGACAACAATTCCAACAGCAGTTCAGTCCTGTGCCTTCTTGTATTCCAGCAACAACAACAGTGCAACCGGAACCTGATTCTACGGTCGATCGTTCAGTTCCTTTAATTATGGTATGGTATAAAAATCATAAAATCACACAGGTACTAATTGATGGAGGATCTGGTGTCAACATTGCTACTGCTACACTGTGTAAAAAGTTAGGGTGGACCAACATCGAACCAATTCAGTTTTTTGTCAGAATGGCCGACCAGTCAAGAGTCCATCCCGTAGGACTTGTACGAAATGTACCAATAACTTTACAAGGTACAACATTTAAGATGATCTTTGTCATACTAGAATTACCGGAATCCACCCTTGATTATAATCTCCTTTTCGGCCGACCTTGGCTAAAGCACGCTAAGGTGATACAAGATTGGTCTGCACAGGAACTCACTTTCAAAGACAATAATCGTAATTACATTGTAAAATTAGATGCTATACAACCTTGCGAGTTGCATGCTAGAACGTATTTTGCGGAACCAGTCCATATGCTAGATGGGTTGTCAAATGATGAAGAAGAAGAGTTTGTGAAAAATAACATTGACTTGATCTCCCTAAGGAATTGTTGATCTACAATCTGTTGTAGATAATTGGAATCCTTCAGTTTGTACGGTGATGACTGTAACAGAAAAAGATATGAAAGAAGATAAGGCTACCATAGATGACGCTGATCTACAACAACTTTTTAAGTCAGCTGAGAATACAGAGAAGCCTCGACAATTTTATGTTCCAGAAGATCAACTGACCACTTACAATTTAGGTGATGAAGAAAATCCACGACCTGTTAAGATAAAAGAGAGCTTACCAGAATTATTTCAAGCAGATCTAATCCAACTACTTCGAGAATTTTCTGATGTATTTGCATGGGATTACAAAGATATGAAGGGTTTGGATCCACGCATCTATCAACACAGGGTCATGCTGAAGCCGGAAGCAAAACCACTTAAGCAACCCAGCTACCCGATGAATCCAAACTACACATCACAGGTAAAGGTAGAACTTGATAGGCTACTCAAAGTCGGATTTATTGTACCAGTAGAACATGCTGAATGGATCTCACCAATTGTTATTGTCCCTAAAAAGAATAAGCAGTTACGGATATGTGTAGATTACCGGAAACTGAACGCAGCTACAATGCCTGATCCATTTCCGCTCCCTTTTCTTGACACAATGCTTGATAGAGTAGCAGGACATGAAATGTATTCATTCTTAGATGGGTACAATGGGTATAATCAAGTTAGAATGGCTGAACAGGATATACCGAAGACCGCCTTCATTACCAACTGGGGTGTTTTCGCATGTACTGTTATGTGGTTTGGATTGAGGAATGCTCCAAGTACGTTCCAAAGGTGTATGCAGGAAATATTTTCTCCTTACCTTACCTCTTTTATGCAAGTATATCTTGATGATTTTTCAATTTTCGGTAAGATGATAGCACACCTGTTCCATTTACGGTGCTTCTTTGAAAAGTGCAGAGAATACAGACTCTGTTTAAACCCAAACAAATCCGTGTTTGTGGTTTCATGTGGAAAGCTACTTGGTCACATTGTATATGCACATGGCATACAGGTGGATCCAGATAAAATCACAGCTGTGTTAGAAGCACCTGTACCCACTACACCTAAGGAAGTAATGCACTTTATGGGCCAAGTAAGATGGGATGGTCGGCACCTGTGGTGGCTTGCTCATTTGGCAATACCACTAAACCGATTGATAACCAAGACCCCTCGACAATTTGACTGGACCCCGGACTGTCAAACTGCTTTTGATCGTCTAAAGGGATTACTAACACAGGTTCCAATCTTATAGCCTCCTGACTAGGATCGCCCATTTCATGTATTTGTTGATGCTTCAGATATAGCAATAGGAAGCGTTCTAATGCAACAAACCGATAAGTGGTTCAGACCAGTGTACTATGCAAGTCGAAGTTTGGCCCCTGCTGAAAAGAATTACTCTGTAACAGAAAGAGAATGTCTAGGTCTAGTATATTCTGTCAAGAAATTCAGGCATTATTTGCTGGGCCGTAAATTTACTTTTCATATAGATCATGCTGCACTTGTTTATCTGGTTCGGCAATAGCATCTAGGAGGTCGATTAGCGATGGGTTCTACTATTACAAGAGTTTGACTACGAAGTTATTCATCGGCTAGGCAGTTCACATGCCTTAGCAGATTTTCTGTCTCGCTTAGATTCCGGTGAAGCTCTGGTCGGTATAGATGACAGAACACCAGCAATTTATGTTTCTGAACCAACCCATGATGAAATTACAGACTTGCCTATGCCATCTACATACTATGATCAAATATTGACCTTTCTCACTGATGGATGCCTTCCATCTCAGACTTCTACGGCAATACGCAGGAAAATTGCAATTTTTAGCCACCGATTTTGGTTGATTGCTGGGGAATTATACTATATAGATCACACTGGAGTTTTACTTCGTTGTATTCCACCACATGAAGTTAACTCAGTCATTAATTTGGCTCACTCAATTCCTTCCGGTGGCCATTTTGCTGCAGACTTAACACACCCGAAAATTCTGCAGAATGGTCTCTAGTGGCCTACTATGTATAGGGATGTATTGCAGTTTGTCAAAAAATGTGATAATTGTCAGAGGTCTGGACAGCCATTACCACGTCATTATTTTCCGCTACAACCTGTCCTGCCATTGGAACCTTTCCAGAAGTGGGGTCTAGATTTTATCGGACCGATTACACCCCTAGCAATCCTCAGTAATAATCGTTATATTTTGACATATATAGATTATGCTACCAGATGGGCAGAAGCCTAGGCTTTACAATCTGCCACAGCTGTTGCGGTAGCTAAGTGTCTACTGAAGGATGTCTTTCCACGTTTTGGCTTACCGCTGGAACTTGTTACAGATCAAGGCACTCATTTTGTCAACAATCTAATGAAAGTACTCACACATTCGTTTCAGGTCACACATAAGTTTAGTTCACCATATTATCCTCGTGCAAATGGTTTGGCTGAGAGTACAAACAAAACTCTGTTGAATATGCTTCGAAAACTCATTTTAGAAGCACCGGAAAGATAGGATCAACTGCTACCTGCAGTATTATGGGCATATCGGACTACATACAAGGTAACAACAGGGTTAACCCCTTTCAAACTAGCTTATGGATTAGAAGCAATAGCACCGATGGAGATAGTTATACCAAGTTTACGAGTAGCAATCGCTCAGAAACTGCTACCTGAAGAATCATTGTCATTTCGGTTGGATACACTCAGAAAATTAGACGAGCATCGATGGCACAGTTTTTTGACTATGCAGGAAGTACAGCTAAGACAATCTCGAACACATGATCGATATCTAAAGACTCCAATTTTTTCGGTGGGACAACTTGTACTCTTTTACAATGCAAAGTCGAATTGTTCTGCTGGAAAATTCAAGTTGCGATGGTTTGGTCCCTACCGGATTTCTGAACAAGTGGGCCCAGCAACTTTTCGGTTGACTACGTTGACCGGAATTCCTCTTTCGAAAGTCATCAACGGTTCGAAGCTGCGGCCGTATCAACACACATCTAACCCACACTGAAACGTTTCACTTAGCCGCGTTTTTTTTTGGCGTTCTCTTTTCTTTATTTTCTTTTCTTTTTTGACATGCTTAATAAAATAAGTCTGTAAATATCCGCGTTTTCTTAACTTATTATGTCCACAGCCGCCCTGCCCTTGCCAGCTACTCATGCATGCACACCGAAGTTAAGAATTATCATTTCAATACCGCGCGATGATTAGTCATCCTTGATTGCTCTCCACTACAACGCATCTACTTAACCTTTTCCGTTTCGTCGAAAATCGCTATTGTGTTTGTGTGATTTGTGCTCTGTGTGCTTACCCTGTGCTTTGCGTGCTTGTGCTTACTGTCTTTGTGTGCGCCATGGAAGCTTTGGCTAACTACGCCGCCTTCCGTGATGGACTCCCTACCGACGTAGGAGAGTTCCTGCGCATTCGTGGGCTTAACAACTTCGCTAAACTGCCTTGGCATTCAGTGGAGTCCCACCCATTCTTCGCCCAAATCATTTCCGCCATCGCAAACACACCTGCCACCGAGCAGAGTTAGCCAATCACCTCCCTGCCATCCCGTAAATTGATCACCTTCTAAACCTTCGCTAAGTCGTTTCGACTCCCTTCGCAAGGTCGACATAATGGCCCAAACCTCCCTGTAGCAACCATGATACAATTATTCCCTAGGTATTCATCAAACGAATACGCGATTCTGTGTCGACCGGAACTAGAGAGATTTGCCCTTCAGTTTTTAGTAGCAATCCTAAACCTCCAGAAGCGAACTTACGGCATATCTCGCCCCTTCTACTCAGCCATAGACTTAGCTTCCCGAGAACCAATGAATTTTGCCTCATACTTTTTCCACCGCATTCACAAGGAATGCGTAGCAATTATCAAACAAGTGAACAAGGGAGGCATGTCAAGGTCCAGGTTGCCACACATTCTATCTTTTCTTTTTCCGGCAATACTCGCAGCACAACCACCTCCTCGAGGGCCTGTTCTAAGACATGAGGAATCTGTACAATTATGGGACGATGAAGAAGAAGATGAAGAGGAGCTGAATCAACTCTTTCGACGAAAGAGAATCAGAATAAGTTCTTCTGAAAGTGAAGCCCAGGGATCAGCCGAAGGAAACGAAGGGAATGACAAAGAAGAAGAAAAGCAAGACGAAGACACATTCCATGATACCGCCACATCAATACAACACGAATCTTCCGCGCAATCATCGTCAGAAAGACAACCTGAACAAGAAGATCACAGCGAAGCAGACACAAGCTCATCACAAGAAGCCTCCCAGCAGCAATCTGAGTAGGAACAACAAAAAGAAGGAGAAAATTTAATCAAAGAAGTTTTCGAACACCTGCTGAGAGCGGTGGAATCCACAACTGCTGATAACGTAGACACTACACAACCCACCGAAAAGGTAATCACCGCAACTACTGTTCTTCCTATCCATCCACCCGAACCCCCAGCCGAACCCATTATCCCTATCCAACCCACCCACCCCAACGAAGCCACAGCCTCTTCTTCATCATCACCTAACTACTCTCCACCGAACTCCCAACAACTCATCACGGCATCCTCGTCCCAACCTCGTCACCTTCCTCCACTCCCATCCATCCCCGTATTCTCTGAGTTAGAATCAGTGGGTCAGCTGCTGATCGCTTTATCACAACAATTGCCGCAACAATTGAAGCAAATCACAGACACTGTTCGACAAGACTTTCAACACAAATTGGAAGTAATGGAGGCAGATATCACTCCCCTCCAGGAGGAGTTACAGGCAGTAAAGGCTAAAAACCATGCACTAAATGCACAAATACAGCAATTACAGACCAGACTTCAAGAACAGGAACAAATTACAACTCAGCGAGATGAAGCCCTGGCAGCAACAAAAGAGAAAGAGGAACTGCTGCTTGTTGCCGATGCAGAAATGATTAAACTAAATCAATTACTCAAGGATAAGGAGGATGCCAGAGTCGCATTAGGAAATCTACTGGAAGAAACCAGAATGCAGTTAGAAGAAGTGGTACAAAAAGGCCAAGAACAATTCGAGCTGGCAGTGCAAACAACTGAAGAACTCCAGAAATGTAAGATACAATTCGACGAGGTAAACGACATTCTACGGCAAAAACTGACCAAGGAAGCTCAAACACAGAAACTGATAACAGATCTCCGAAGAGAAAGGGATGCATATTCGCAAACGATAGAGTTCCAAAACCAAGAAATCAAACAAAGAGAAAACCAGCTTGACAATCAAAAGGAAAGAGTAACTAATATGCAGAAGCAGGTTGCAGAAATGAAGATTTCAAGAGATGCGGCTTTATCCAATGATTTTTACCTACAAGAGGCTTTTCTGCAGACTCAAGCAAAGATTTTGCTCACCGAAGCTATAGCCTTAAGTTCTGTTAGAGTAGATGTGCAACTAGTAGAGCCAGAAACCCTCAAGAAAATGCTAGAAACTCTAAAGAAAAAGATAGCCCGCACCTTTAGATTAGCCAGAAATATGTACTTAGAAGGCATAATAGATGAACATTAATTCTATAAAAACCTGCGGGTTCGAGTCCACCGTGCGTGCCAGTGTTAGTCGGCCGCCGGATTGGGAATATGTAACTGAATCTTGTTCGCACGAGTGAAAAGCTGTTACAAACAGTTTGTAAAAAAAAAGTTATATAAATCAAAGAAAGGCGCGCCAGTGAGGGTTCCGTGATGGATCACCAGACTGTCTGTCTGTGTGACTGAGTGGGTCGTTACTGTAGTGTCTGTTTGCTTAATCTCCAGTATTCTGAGTTCCATGTTCGTCTCTTGTCTTGTCTGCCGTCGATAACTGTTCTATTTGTTAACTTCATAGATGTTCAAGAGATCACCAGACTGTCTGTCTGAGTGATGGTCTATAGCATTTCTGTGTGTTGAGTTGAGTAATCCAGAGTACCTTGGCGACTTTCTGAGTGTTCTGTGTGTATTTGTGTTTCGGCTTAATGGTTGTCTGATGGTATTCATTGCGGTTGTGAGTCTCAACTAGTTCGCGCATCAAGGTGTTTCTTTTCTTGAAATGTTCTTCAAACATGTGGCTAAGTCTGTGCAATCGTAATAACTCTTCTGGTATCCGTGTTGTGTTAAGTTGTCTGTAGTATTTAGGTTCAGGTTCCATACGATAAAGTTAAACTATAGTAAAGATTCCCTGGATTGTGTACTGAATCTTCAGTACGGTGTATCTGAACACTGGGATTCTTTGTGTTTCTGGATATTGGAAGGAGTGTGGTATCCATTCTGTGAAGGTTGAACGAATACCCTTGTTCTGGTATGTTCAGTAAGTTATGTGCAGATGCAACCTAGCATCTTAGTGTATCCAGTACACGTGGTTGAGCTAAGACCGTGAACTGTAATGTCTAAGTACAACCGATTTTGATAAAGTCTCAGCATTAGTATATTGCTGGGTGCGAGTAGTGAGTTTGGGAACTAAGTACAGGGCCTCTGTCTAACAGACCCCTACCACTCCCAATAACCCACTTAGGTGCTTAAATGCGTTTCTGACAGTTAGTCTCGCGTTTAAGCGTTTAACAGAACCTTAGATCAGGACGACACCTAGGGAGAGATAGACAGAGTCTTAGGTCTTCAGAGGCTCGTGTCAATCATACTACTAGGTCTTGGGCCCAACAGTTGAGCCATCATTCTCACTACCCTAGCTCTGAAACTAGCGAGTCTGAGATGTCCCACGGTATGGAGAGACCTACAGGAAGTTTAGGTGTGCTATATTTACATAGGGTAGAAGGCCCCTACAAGACACAACTGGAATACCTTAGGACCAACCGATTAGGTGCTAGCATCTATGAGGATGGCCTAGGAAGATCTGTGGTCCAGATCAAAAACCCAGATCAACCCATTGGACTAGAGCGTCTAGCAGTCAAGTTTGAAAATGGAGCATACTTGGACAAAGAAGGAACCATATATGTAGTCACTAGTCACCGAGATAGGACAGATGAATTCGGGAATGTGATCCCTGAGACGGACATATGTGACCTAGAGCAAGGGAACATAAGTGGAGAGCCTAAAAGCCCTCGAGGCAAATCAGTCCTCACTAGGATTATCACACCAGAATGGGTCCCCTAGGATAATAAGAGCATAGATCTGCTCTTGAACCGAGAAACTGATGAAGCCTTTTGGAGGTATAAGCCTAGTCAGTCAAATGAGATAGGTACGATCACGATCTATAAGTTCAAAGACCCCGATAGCCCAGGCAAAGTGACCTATATAGACAACACTTAAGAGAGGATCTTTGTGGTTACAGAACATGGTAGGCATGCCTACACTTGGAAGGGTGAATTTATTTTTTCCCAACTGAGATCAAATGTCTCTTATGGCCACCCAGGAGCTGGAACATCCCAAGCTCATGGAGCTCAAAGAGATAGAAATAGAGATAGACCTAAGGTGAGCTTTGCCAACCCAATAGGAAGAGAACGAACATGAATAGAAACAGATAGAGAAGAAATCAAGAGAC
Source organism: Ceratopteris richardii (assembly GCA_020310875.1). Classification (NCBI taxonomy): domain Eukaryota; kingdom Viridiplantae; phylum Streptophyta; class Polypodiopsida; order Polypodiales; family Pteridaceae; genus Ceratopteris; species Ceratopteris richardii. The sequence goes on along the minus strand of CM035440.1, from coordinate 21,907,395 downwards.
TTAGAGCCCCAAGGAACCTAAGAAATGCTGATAATTTTCCTTTGCCAAGACCGAGGGAACACACTAGAACCTTGAGGCCAACCCAGCTAGTTAAGTCCATGAAGAACTACTTCGATGGCACTAGAGACCCCTATGATCATGTGGTCGAGTTTAGGCAAGGCCGAACAAGTGGAGGACCTATTCACACAATACAATGCCTTTGGTCTAACCCTTAGGAACACAACCCTTACATGGTTTCAACCGCTAAATGAGAGATAGTTCAGGAATATAGACCAACTACTCGAGGCATTCATTACTGAATTCTCAAAGAGTGGCATACGACATAACACTTCCTCTCTGATTCACAGCTTCAAGAAGACACCTCAAGAGGCTGTTAGACTTGCAAGCAGAAGATTTAGGCAATATCTTGAGAGATGCCCTGTTCCTGAGTTACCCACACCATCCAAACAAGTGGCTTTATTCCTAGATGGATTGCTGAGTACAAAGTTAAGATCATATGTGTACTTGAAAGAACCTAGGACCATAGAAGAGTGTGTACGCATGTGCATCGACATCGAGGATAACCTAGGGGAGGAATTAGAACTTTCAAAAATCTACAAGGATTCAGATAGTTCTACTAGCCTCTCTTCCTCGCAATCCACATCTATTGAGGAACTCGCTGAGAAAGTAGCTCAGAAGTTAGGTGTCTCTAGCAAACAAATTCCAAGATTTGCCCCAATAAAGAGGTGCTATACTTGCGGTGGTGACCATATGGCGAACGTATGTCCCATTATGGCTCAACCCCAAGTGAATCCCAGTAGCCAATACTGCACCATAGAATGGAGATACACAAATCACACAGCACAAGACTGCCCATACAATAAGCAAGCAGTTAGGCAAACCTACCCTCAACCCTATCCACAACAGGGAAGATATCAGAACCAGTATCCACCATGATAGGCCTCAACAAAACTACCAACCACAATATCAAGCCCAGCAGAGACCTCAACCAGTGCTAGCCCAACAACCTCCTGCGCCAGCCAATGTGATCCCAGTAAAGTATGCAGCTGCAGAAGAGAACATGAATAGAGGCATAGTGCCAGTAACACCATTGCTTTCAGAAAGTGACCCCAGTGACCATAGCTTTGATTCTACACATATTGATAGCCCCCAAGCTTATTTCATGCAATCTCCTGAACATGGTGAGTCCTACTACAGTGAAGAACCGAGTGAACCTAGTTGGGAGCCGGAGTATGCCAATGTTATGTATGTAAACCCCAATGCTAGACCTCAACCTAGGTAGGTAAGACCCCCATTCCCTAGATGACCATGCTACACATGTCAGGGAGATCACCTCATTCGTGATTGCCCCATGCCTACACCTACACAACCCGAGTCAGTAATGATCCAGGGCTTTTGCCAAGATTGTGGAAAGGAGCACCTCTTGCGAGATTGCCCAAAGAACCCTAATAACATGCCAAAAATCACTCCTATTAACATCATTGGGTTGGTTGTAGACTCCACACGGAGTGTGACTTCCACTGCACCAGTGCAAGTGGTCACTAGAGCTCAAGCTGCACAACAAAACCAAAGCATAGGCCATGAAAAGAGTTCTAAAGCTAGTGAATCTGAGAGCATAACCAAGAAACGGACGAGAGCCTGGAAAGATGGCCGTGAGAGAATGAAAAGGCAATGGGCAAAGAAGATGAGTGAACTCGAGGAAAGCCTAAGAGAAACGAAAGTGAAGATAATTGAACTTACATCTCAACCTCCCTCTCACACTACCCCACCACCACCATTCCCATCTCCATCCGATCCACCACCTTCTAACCCGCGTCATGCAACCCCACCACCCCCTAGAGTAGGATCAGTATTTGCAGATCCCACTCCCAAGGACCTAAATATGGTGCTTAAGGCATATCAGGCCAGAATCCAAGAAGGGCCAAATGTAACTGATCATGAAAAGTGTTACCCTAGAGCAGAACTAGAGCTTGAACGAACCAAAATCAATGCTAAAATGGTGGAATTGGCTCAAACCATGTTTGAAGCTAGTCGCCTTTTTAACATCTCTAGTTCAGCTAAGACGTAGTTGCACTTTGATGGACTGCTAGAAATATTGGAGAGGCTAATTGCACAATCAGAAAAGGAACCCACCCCTCCAAAAAAGGGCAAGGCAAGTGAAAGAGTAAGCCTTCTTGCCCAGGAAGCTTATGTGCTTAACTCCACAGAGCCAAACACATCTTCTTCTATGAATAGGTATTCACCAAAACTCCTGCGAGAAATTCAAGAAGAGAAATGGGCTAAAGAGAGTGAAGTTCCTCCTCCCTTTGAACTTGTGGATGATGCGCATGACCAATTCCCACAAGACATCCCATCCATTTATGGAGAGCAAGAGAGTGCACAATCTCAAGAGAGATTAGACTTTGAGTCTAATTCTTTACACGAATTACTCCACTTCACAGGCCCATGGGAAGCTAAGTCTACTTGTATGAGAGCACCCACGGTCATGGTACGAAATGAAGACTCAATCATACCTAGGAACACAGAGGTAGTGAAGAATACTAAAGTGCAGTGCAATCTTTAGAAGAGCTACTCAAGGTTAGGCCAGAACTGTGGAAACATGTAGCCAAACAAGTCCCAGAGGTAGCTAAACCGCGTTCCCAGGTAGGTCCTCGTAGAACAGTGCCAAAAATTCCTCTAGATAAGATAGGAGATATGAGTGAAGGAGAAGAAGGAAACACATACCTCCCCATCACCCATCAAGGATACACAACCAAGGCAATTATGGACTCAGGTGCAGGAGTTGCAATTGCTACCACTTCCCTATGGAAGCGTTGGAGCAAGCCAGAACTCAGGCCCACAAGGATGAAATTGCAGATGGCTGACGGTCACATAGAGAGACCCTTAGGGCTATTAGAAGTAATAACTCTCACTACATGTGGTGTAGAGTTTGAACATACTTTTGCTATATGTGACTTTAGCAAGAACCATGCCTATGAGATGATTTTGGGAAGACCATTTATGCAACAGTTGCAAGTGGTACAGGATTGGGGAACCAATTCCTTGTATTTGCAACACTTAGGTGTTACGACCAAAGTGAATCTCAAAGATTACTCTCATAGAGATGTCGCTCCTCTCCAATGGAATTCCATCCATAGAGCAAAATATGATACGGAATCGGTGCATTGCATAGGATGAGGATCCTCATGGATGCATGAAGACACCCACTTATGGATGTGCAAAGTGGCAGTAGAAGAGGAGAAGAGAAAAAAGCCAGAGAGGTAGGTGCAAAGGAAACACATAGATCAATTCAAGACCTAGCCTATGCACCTGTAGTATTTCGTGACGAAGAATTTGAACCCCACCGCTGGGCGGAAATTCTAGCAACAATGGACGTAGCCATCAATGAAGAACAATGGACACCCCACTGTGACGAGGATGGCTATGACATTTGAGTTTTCTCAATAGAGCCAATCATGGGAGATTCGGTTTTAGAAGAATGTGAACCTAGCCCTGATGCATTTGAGGATGCGAGTGACTCCGATCTAGAGTCAATCATTATGGAACCACCTTTTGCATCAGATGAAGAATACTTCTATGAAGTAGAATTTCAACCCCAGAGACACGAAGAGCTTACTAATGATGTGAAGTTAACCACTCGAGTGACTGCCAAGAGCAAAGGTAAGAAAAGGAAGAAAAGAGAAGTCACACTAGGAGAAGAAGAATGTTTGTTTGAGGTTCCTGACAATTTCAAGAAGTATGAGATAGACGATAGGAGAGTCATGATAAGAATGCCTAAGCGTGAGGCACAATCAGGAGAGGCCTATGATAACAAAGAAACCACCAAGAAAATAGTTGTGGCCATAGAAGAAGGAGAAGAAAGATGCACTTAGATAGGACATGACCTGATGGAAGAAGAAGAGTATGAGTTGATAGCCTTTCTAAGAGAATACAGAGATGTATTCGCTTGGAGTTACAAGGACTTGAAATGTGTGGACCCTGACATATGCTCACACACTATCCCCGTGACCTCAGATGCCAAACCCTCTAAGCAAAAGCCATACACATACAATGATAACTATGCTGCTAAGATCTAGGAGGAGATAGATCGCTTGGTGGAAGCTGGATTTATCTATGAAATTGAGCACACTTAGTGGGTATCACCCATTGTAGTGGTGCCTAAGAAGAATGGAAAGCTACGTGTGTGCATTAACTTGAAGAAGGTTAATGCAACCACTATTCGAGATAACTATCCGCTTCCTATCATGGAGCATCTACTAGAACGAGTAGCGGGCAAGGAAGTGTACAACTTCCTCGATGGATTTTCTGGCTACAATCAGGTAGCCATTTCTCTAGAAGATCAGCATAAGACGGCTTTTGCCACAAAATGGGGCATATTTGCCTTCCAAGTAATGCCATTTGGCCTTACCAATGCACCTGCTGCATTTCAAAGACTGATGTGTCATGTATTTAAAGAATTCTTGAGGAAGAATTTAGAGGTCTATGTTGATGATCTCTGTGCTCATTCAAACATTAGACGGACTCATATACCTAAACTTAGGCAAATCTTTGACAAATGTAGAGAATATCAAGTCTGCCTGAACCCATAAAAGTGTGTTTTCATGGTCAGGCAAGGCAAGATTCTAGGACACATAGTGTCAAAGAATGGCATATCTACAGACGAGGAAAAAGTTAGAGCCATCGCAGAGCTACCTAGACCAATGAATGTCAAGGAAGTACAAGCTTTCATGGGGCATTGTGGTTATTATCGACGCTTTATACACATGTACGCCATCATTGCCAAGCCTCTGTACGGACTTTTGACTAACTTTGAGTGGACTGATGAATGTGAAAACTCTTTCAACGAGCTCAAAAGAAGATTGTGTGCAGCATCAATCTTGACCACACCAGATTGGAACAAGCCATTTCATGTGCACGTGGATGCATCCAATTATGCTATTGGATGTGTACTCGCACAACCTACTGGTGAAGGTAATATGGATCTTCCAATTGCCTATTCTAGTAGATAGTTGAATGCAGCTGAACGAAACTATACCACCACTGAACGAGAAGGATTAGGCATGGTGTATGCGGTTAAAAATTTTAGACACTATTTGCTTGCAAACAAGTTTATTTTTTATTACTGACCATCAAGCATTGTTATATCTTGTGAACAAGCCATGCAATACAGGCAGATTAGTAAGATGGTTTCTCTTGCTAATGGAATATGACTTTGAAGTTGTGGTGAGGAAAGGTAAGAATCACTTGAGAGTGGACCACCTCTCAAGACTCACATCAGGAGAGGCCCCACAAGGAGTATCAGATGACCTTCCTGATGCTTACTTTTTTAATTTGGAAGTGCTACCTCATTGGGCCAAGACACTAGTGCCAGTATTGACATACGAGCCTAAACATCCAGTAGTAAACACTCAAGATAGAGAGATAGTAAAAGCCCAAAAATACCAGATCATGGCAGGAAGTATGTGCAAGCATACAGATCAAGGGATCGTAGCTTGTTGTGTGGAGGAGGATGAGTACGCAAAATGGTTGCAATTAGCACATGTAGGTGCATTAGAGCAACATTACTCAAAGCAACAAACCCTGCAGACACTAAGGAGACTCGGAGTGCATTGGCCAACTATGGAAGCTGATGTCCATAAATTGTGCAAGGAATGCCCGATCTGCTTCACTAAACCACCCGTGGAGCATGCCACTCTCTATCAAGTGTCCATAGTGCCAGATTGGAGTGAACCACTAGTAGCTTTCCTCAGGACGAAAACATTCCCTCAAGATATGAACCTGACGAGGCAAAGAAGTTTATAACAAGAAGCCCTAGACTACTCGCTTATTGGTGATAATTTATACAAGTGTGGTAAAGATGGTTACCTGAGACTATGTGTCCATGAGAGTGAATATCTCAAGATCTTGGAAACTGCTCACCAAGGTGTAGCAGGAGGACATTTTGGACCAGAGCGGGTGATTAAAGCAATCCTATTTGCAGGCTTGTGGTGGCCGACCCTTCACATGGATGCACATACCTATGTGAAGAGGTTTGATGTTTGCCAACGAACTTAGTATCCTATACGCAAGGATGAGATGCCATTGAAACCTATGATGGGTGGACATGCATTCTCTAAGTGGGGAATAGACTTTGTAGGCCCTATTAATCCCCCAGCCAAGGGTTCACATGCCGAATACATTATTGTGGCCACAGATTATCTAACCAAGTGGGTAGAGGTTAAGGCTACGACAAAGAATGATGCTCAGATGACCGCTAAGTTCTTATTTGAGAATGTGTTCACTAGATACGGGCTACCTATCGAGCTAGTAAGTGATAGAGGCACTCACTTCTTGAATGAAGTTATTGAAAATCTTCTTCAAGAATTCTTGGTAGTACACAAGAAGTCTGCCCCCTATCACCCACAAGCTAATGGCCAGGCTGAGAGCACAAATAAGATTCTATGCAATGTGTTGACAAAACTAGTGAATAATAAACGCTTTGATTGGGACAAATAGCTACACCATGGTGTTTGGGCATACAGAGTTGCCTATAAAACGGTACTCCAAGCCACACCCTTTCAGATGATGTTTGGTCTGAATGCAGTGCTACCATTGGACTTCTTGATACCTACATTGGGAGTAGCACAGGAGCATGAGTGGACAGGCCATGAGCTCTCATCTAGAATGGTTTACCTTGAGCGATTAGGAGAAACAAGACTGAGAGCTGTCGCAGGAATATATGCAGCTAAGAAAAGACAGAAGGCATACTTTGATGCCCACGTTAAGGATAAAGGCTTGAAGGCAGGAGATCTAGTACTAGTCTACACATTGAAGCAACATGCACGGAAATTAGAGAAGAGAGGCTACGAACCTCTGATCATAAATAGGATCTCAACTAGTGGAGCCGTTCAATTAGCTACACTAGAAGATGATGTTCTCCCTAGTTACATTAGTGGATGCCGAGTGAAACTATATCAAGAACCCCTCACAGAAGAGATGATAACTCGACTCAATACTGCTAAGAAACGTAAAGAAGAGGAAAAGCGAATTCGAGAAGAAGCACAAGCAGAAGCATTGGAGCGAATCCGAAAGATGAAGTTGAGAAGACAGGGTAGAGATCAGCCTAGGACAGATGACTATGCGGACCCAGGATATCATATGGCTATGTGTGAAGTCTCAAGTGTAAGTCCCCATAGAATAGTTGACTGACGTCCTTTTGTAACCTTAGAGATAGGACAAGGGAAGAGTGCAAGGACTCTAAAGGCCTTGATTGACTCAGGTGCAGCCAGTAGTGCTGTTAAACTTTCTTACTGTCAAGAGTTGAACTTAAATGTCAATCTAGTGGAAGCATATCTCATAGGATTGGGAGGAGTGGAAACGCCTTGCATGGGCGAGGTGGAACTTCCCCTCTACATTCAAGATGTTTTATTGACAGTTAAAGTACTAGTGTGTCAAGATGAGGATCTCACTGAACCTCTTGTCTTGGGTCAAGACTGGATCTATGATCATGCAGTCAACCTAAACCTAAGAAGTGGACTTCTTCAGATGTGGGTAAATGAGAGTCGAATTACAATTGAGTTAGACAATAGAGCACTCAAGGAACTAGGAAAGGCACACACTCCTAGTCCTTCTAGGAGTACACATGAAGATGACCATGCTATTCTTGTCCAAAAATATGTGATGCAGAGGGATCAGTATCTCAACAAAGAAGTCAAGGATACGACGGAACCCCCTTCTTTTCCAAAAGCCACAAGGATGCAGCAACCAAAGACGGATCAAATGCAGAAGAAGCAGATGACTTATGTTCAAAGTCAAAAGAAAGTACGAAGCAAGGTGTCCCAGCCACCAAAACAAATGTGGGTGCAGAAAGGCAAGCATCCTATGGTGGTCAAGCTACAACAACTAGCCCAACTCCCTATTAGTGATCAACGACACGACACTAATAAGAAGTCTTCCAAAGATTCTTCTTTGAAAGTAAAGTCTATCTGGGTAACCAAGAAGTCGATGAAGGTTGACCCACAATCAAGATAAATTTGGGTGCCTAAGGCTTGCTTGCAGGCACAAATAGCTACACAGAGAACACACCTTGTACAACATGGTTCACTCACTCGAACAGCTGACACCCACTCGTATACATCACGCACGAACACATATTCACCCATGAGCACGAGTAGAATCACTTGTAAATGGGTCCATAAAAAGCCTCATTTCCAAGCAGAAACTCTCACAAAGCCCTCGAGAGTCTCCACAAAACCAAAACCAAAAGCCATCCATTATGTTTGGCATCTTGTAATAAACCCCCCAACCCCCATTTGTAAATTCATCCCCACCTACTAACTACATCACTCTTACACTACATCTGTCCATTTAGCTCCTAGGACTATCTAGTCACTAACTACACACACGATCACCGAGCACTTAGTGGTCTACTAACCTCTCACTAACCTCATGTTAATGTTGTAACGGGGACAAAAATTATTCTATCTTGTCCTTTACAATGTTAACACATGCTTCTATATTCTCACAGAGCCAGCAAACAAGAAGTAATATGGTCGAGGCTACAGAAACTAGCTCCTAGGCAGGCACCAACCCTCAGATCGTGGACATTGAAAGTCTCCCCATTGAGGAGGATTTGAAGGAAAGACCATTGGCATTGAGAGCATTACATGCCATACCTGTTCAGAATCCTCCCCAGGGGCACACAATGCCAGTCAGCAAAAACTCGCATTGGTTCAATGACGTGGCAGGACCTCTTGGAGAAGGCACTTATTTGTGGGAGGCAGAAATAGAGTTCAACGGACGCTGGGGTTGGTATCATTTCTTTAGCAGAGAGTTTGAGAGGCTTCAAAATAATGAAGGATTGAAACCGATATGGAAAAAGGCAGGACTATATGATTACTTCAAAGCCCAGTTATCGAAGCCATACTTTCTAAGGTGTTCTTACTTGATCACCCTCACTCCCAGTAAAGAGAAAAAGGGGTATATCACCTTTGTCCTACCATCTCTTACAAGAGGTAATGAACTGAAACGCTTCAAATTGACAAACAATTTGGTGAGGGAAGCTCTCGATATGAAAGGCATGCATATCCCCATAGAGAAGGAGACAATGGTCCCAGCCAACATGAAGAACAGGAACCTGGCTAAACTGAAGGACATGGTGGCAATGACACCAACTATTGCCATTCACCTCCGAATGTGCATGCAACATTTTGCATTCCCTGCTCAAGAGAGATTCACAATGCCACCCAAGAAGATATGGTTCAGTTTATACTTAGCGAATGCCTTCAATTTGACAATCAACATGCCTCATTGGATTATTGACCAAATACACTTGGCACATCAACGGTGGTATAAGAAGCAAAAGTTAGTACTTTATGGATGTTGTGCTCTCACAAGGATTGTTTACCGATGCTTGGCATATGATGTGCCAATTCAAAGGGCACTAGTTTGGACCAGGGTGCAGGAATTTCAACAAAGACTATCAGCCGCAGGGCCTCCATCCAAGAAAATGAGGGGAGCACTTCAGATGCCCTGTGCACAGGCCCGCGGTGCTACACTGACACCAGAGACAACTCCACGACTTCGAAGGCGAGTGCAACCCTTTACCATCAGACTACCAAGGAATAGTGCAGAAGGGCCTCCATCCAAGAAAATGACTATCAGCCGCAGGGCGTCCATCCAAGAAAATGAGGGGAGCACTTCAGATGCCCTGTGCACAGGCCTGCGGTGCTACACTGACACGAGAGACAACTCCACGACTTCGAAGGCGAGTGCAACCCTTTACCATCAGACTACCAAGGAATAGTGCAGAAGGGCCAAATCTGGTATTTCCACCTATACCCACCGACTTAGAGTTCCCTCATGGCTTTACACTGGAAGATCTAACTGATGAGGAGGTAGCCAGAATAATTAATGCTACTAATTTGGAAGTTGAGGCAGAGCAAGCAAGCGGGCAACAGACAGTCACGGACCAACCCCAATTAATCCGACCAGAAGTTGTCGAAGTAGATGAAGGTGAAGAGGAGACTACAGAAGAGGAGCAAGAGGATGAACAAGGACTATCCGACGAAGAAGAGCATGAATATGAGCAAGAAGTTGTACCGAAACTAGAAGGTGCCCCTGCTTATATGAAGCAATTGAAAAGACTATATGACACCATCAACCGAGCTCAAGAACAACACAAACTATCCCTGGCAGCACAAAAGGCCCTAGTGAACCAGATCTTGGAAGATGAAGGTGGGACGAGCAATACAAGGCAACCCTTGACATGATTGCTGATGCATTGGGGGTCCCTGAGACAATGCATACCACTCTCGCACACTCACGAAGATTGAAGCAAAGATACGACAGACATCCCCCTAGACCAGGGAAACAAATGAATATCTTGGTATCAGAACCACAGGGCACTACACCCACCACCACTGGCACAACCCATACCATTCACCACACTGATGAAGCCCATACCTCAAGCGCACCCCCGTCACCCCTTTACCACCCTCCCCTCCAACTCCACCACCTTCACCTCCCACTACCAGTGTCACCACCACTTTCACAGCCTCACAGTCCACTTCCCATACTGAAGCACAGACTGTGAGTCAACCCTCACAATTTGCACAACCTATCACCACCCCTATTGTAAATACTACCACTGACACTGTAATTCTAACTATTGCCACTGAAAACCCCATTCCCCCGACCACACTTCCTGGCGGTTCATATTCACAACTGCACACACCACTTTGCACCTTCACAACCATCACCACACCGATAATTCCCATGTTCACAATCACCCCCACAACTGCATCCACGTATGACTTCATGGAAATATCACCCACTTCTGCACCTCTCCCTCCCCCGGTATTTCCACCATTTCCCATTCCCCCACCACCCACTTCACCCTTCTCAAGCACAGCATACACACTCCCATTCCCTTTTCCCTACCCTCCTGCATCCAACACCTTTCTAGCATCTACTCCTGTTAAAAATGTATTTAATAAATTGTACCAGTGCATGTCTCAATTACAACAGCATTACCAGCACCTAGATGCTCAGAGAGTGGCAGTACAGATATAGTCTATGTCTCAATTGGAAGAAGTCATCATCAAATCGGATTACTTCAGAAACCTCTCCCATCATCGGTGGATTGGCACGTCCAAGATTTGTATGTTCCATTCTGCGTATTAATGGCAGATTATAATGCTGAAATAAAGCAGCGCACAACAAAAGAACCAACCTCGGCAACACAGTTTGCACCAGATGACATTCCTGCAAGTGCCACGCACGAAAATATATTTCAACCTACTTGGAGGATACGCCTACTTGAAACCTACCCTGAGATGGTACGCACTTGGAATAATATGCCTTTATACATCAAGTATAACCCATGCTACTGCCCTGTCTTTCGACGAAGGTCTTGGCCAGTGTTGTGTCCTCAACCCCAAGGGAAAGGATGTTGAGAGGTGCTTATGGTGTGCTCAGATCACCTCAAACTAATCGACTTGTATTGCTTGAGCCTCAATTGTACCTTTAATTCCACTATCTCGTACACACTCGTACGTAAGCACTATCGCTCTCCCAAACCCTCTTATTCTCATGCACTCATCCACACACACATATATCCGACCCCTCTCTCATGCATTCTCCCTTTCTCACACTCTTCCCTTGTGGTCACTAAATGCCACGATGAAATCGGACAAACCATCTTTGGAATCTCGACAGTCATAGAGATTTTTCTTTTCTATAGGGACACAAATCAGGGAGCGTCGTACTCTGGAAAGATTTGAAGAATCTATAATCGATATGCAGAAATTGATCGAAGACAATTTCCATCGAAAAAATGTTAGTTCTATCCCAAGAAAAAGAACCAAGTTTCTCACAAAGAACATTTCCATGGAGGAAACACACCCATCACATCATCACATTCCCAAAAATGTGGAGGCGCTATGCTTAGTAGATTGGTATCGCTATTGAAGATGTGGAAATCTATGCTGATCTAGCTCAATGGATTCACCTCATCTCAAGCGATGGTGGACCTCCTAAGATGTAAAGTCATGCATGGATTAAGGACACACTATGGAAGCTCGGAAGGGGCACACAAATCTGGCTCATCCACATTTTATCTTTTATTCTTCCATTGTCGTCTTCATACTCTGAACTTCTCATGGACAAACAGTATATTAGGTGGCACTATAGTCAATGAGCGATGCTGGAAAACGTTGTATGTATAGATGGCAGAGGCAATATTCAGCCCTCAATCCCTTCTATTGGCACACAAACTAACTGACCCTCACTTTCGATTTTCCTTAACCCCTCTACACGCTCCTCCGCTACCTGTATAGCCCATGCAAAACCTTCAGCATAAATATTCCATTTATTAAATGAGCAATCAATATTTAAGAAACATATGCAGCATGACACACACCTAATGGTATTTACAAATAGATATACATGTGCGTAGCATACAGTCAGGACACCGATATGAAATAGGTGCCATTCGCTTACAAGGTGGAAGCGATGAGGAGGAGCCGCGCATATACAGATGATAAGATGTTTGAAATTTTGCACATTAGCATCATTGCAATAGGGCTGCTGCAAACTACCAGAATAGAAATGAGGACAGAACTTCAACAAACCTACCTTTCTCCTATGAGTCGAACTCACAAGCAATGGCGATGGAGGAATCTCGGGAAGAGTATTACTTGATGCATGGAATGTCATTGCGTTGAGTGCCTCTTATTATCCTCGAATTAAACTAAGGACAGCATCGCAAGAAATATGCGCTGAGGCATTCAAGTGCATCTGCATAGGTAAATGGATCCAAGAACCCCCAAAGCTCTCACGATTGTGTATGCCCATTTGCACCCGAAATTGAATCGATATTTGACCGACTTCTAAAGGGGAGAACTATGTTTCTGTATAAATATATTCTTGCATGTACATGGAAGGCATATTGTCATGTACTGCGACCCTATAGCTGACTAAGGCCATTACATTGAGCATATCAGAGTGCAGACGAAGTGCAGGTAAGAGATATTCTTGAAATGAGTGGCCTCATCAAAGTCCTCTTCCTACGGCAACCACTGGACTGATGAACAGAAATCCTTAGCAAGAGCATATAACCACGGAGAGACCATACTGAGTGAAGAATCAAAACAGAATAAACAAATTTCCCACACCAAGTAGCAGACGATGAAAAACTAAACCACATAGATGTGACGAAGAACAGTCCTTTGTAGTTCTTCTACAATAACTATCTTCACTGACAGAGCTAATATCAAGCACAACAATCCTCAGCAAAAGCGTCGCTGAGTAGACCTTTGGCTGCGATTCTGTTTCCTTTCCCCGGAATAAATAATCAATTAAGTTAAAACGATGAACAATGTATTATAACCTTACTGATAGATGCTTGCGCCAGTACAATGACACCTTTCGATGGGGAACAGTGCATATTCTTTTATAAAACTGTGCACATACCTTGATCATCAAAATTGATCGCCTCCGTACTCTTCTGTGCCTTGAAACAATTTGTGAGGAGCCCCCCCCCCCTTTTTACATCTCCATCATAAGAACTTCTCAGCCATCGATTAAAACATAATGAACATGTGTTCACAGTTTGCTTGAATATCCATTACAGCAATCTTTGATATGCTTCTCTAATGGGACGGTAGCTTTCTCATCTCCACAAATGATTCTCTAGATTGTGCTTTCTCCCCTTCGTTTCCAATAACTGTCCTCCTTCAGTCCAGCCAGCGGGATCTACGCAATAGCCCCCTTTGATGATGGATCCTCCTCCAAAAAAAACTCAGCAACCCTCGATTCCAACGTTGAACAGACTTGTTTTCTCCTTCGAACCCTGTAGCCTCCTCTCTCTCCATCTGACCAGCAGCCCCCCTCCTTTATGCCTTCGAAGATTCCCCTCCAGATTGTTGTGCATGGATGCTCAGCCCACCCCCCCCCCGATTGCAGGTAAAAGAAACGACCTCCTATACACCTGTACCCACCAAAAAACAAGCGAAGAAAAAACTGCATCCTTTTCCTTCAACGCTCTTTTGACAGTTTCCCAAATGGACCCTGTTCGCATCAATTCCAACCGTTGAAAAGATGGTTCATTGCACTAGATCTGTCACCCTGCAAAGTCTGCAAAAGGAAACGACCTAACAGCCTTTGTTTTTTTTTCATTTCAAATATCATTTGCAACTTTTAAATTCTAAAGGAGTTCACCAACTATTGTTGTACTCTCATCACCATGCGGTAGGCCACGAATCCTGTTGAAAATCTCCAAAACTATGCATTTTCCACCCTTCCAAACCAAATGTAGAAAAATACTTCCTTGATATATCCTTCAATTGTGATTTTGTTCTCCTAATCTCCGTGCACTTAAATAACTTTACAAGCTTACTAGCCCTTTCCGTCCAATGATTACCATCTTTATCAAGGGGTAAAGTTTCGCTTCCACTCAATCACTTTCCTTCTTTGTTTTCTATATATCGGCGTATGCAGAGATAAAGTTATAAATGGAATAGATTTTGGTTTCTCTAGGCATCAATAGCCACCCATATATTTTGCAGAAGAGAAACATGTTAGAACATAAAACTTGACCTTTTGACGCGTTAACATACTCCCCTTCACTAATGTGCGAAGTCGTCCTCGAGGAGCCAATTAGCACCTGCAATATGATCCAAACAGCCATGAACATGTCAGGTTATCACTAGTTTGCATACTTTTCCATCGAGCCATTACTCCAACGGAATCTGCACTCATTGAAGCTATTAGTGCTAAAAAAAAATCACTCATGAATACATACAAATTGTTAACTTCAAAATGATCCAGGAACATGCACATATCTGCAACTCCAATTCCAACATGCATCAAATTGCTCATGCATTCCATTATGAAAATAGTCTCAACCAAAATAACACATGCATACCTTTCCATGTTTTACACATGCAGCTGTCATTGCGAACAAAACAGAAACGGAAATACCAAAATAACAGCAACGACTGAAATGAATTCAACAAGAGATGCAACATACCCAAAATGCATACCCCTTTTATTGACCTACTATTCGCTATGTACACATATTCCATGACCAGACACTCCCTAAGAATCCCCATCGTCGTCCCACAAGAGCCATCGAGACCCGAGTACAAGCCAAGATCTACATAAAAACCCTAGAGTGTCCCACACACTGGAAAACCCTCGGATAGAGCACACAAGTTATAAAGCAAGACCGTTGCATTACCTCGCTAAAGGTCTCATCTATAAGTACACATACAGTATCCGTGCCTTTGAGAATGTTGATTCAGAGTGAGCTGATCTGTCGCAAGCCACCATATACCAATCACACAAGAAAATAACGTTCCCTTCCAGGCGATCATCGCCCTCTCCTCTCTCTCTCTCTCTCCCTCAGGAGTGGGGAATAATTTCATAGGTAAATTTTTATTTATAATCACACGTTGGCCTGCATTGACATTGAATGCGATTCGTGGACCTGACCACCCGGCCAGGTTGATTCCACCCATCTACCAATGCAACACAGTGCACAACACAAAAACACATAACGATAGACGAGTAACATATATCAGCTAGCCCATAACGAAGCTGGATGCGGCTCGTGGTCGTGACTACCCAGCCACGATGGCTCCACCTACCTACCAACCCGTTATGGTGCGTAACTAAGACACAAACATATACATCCCAAGCCTATGGCGAAACTAGCTACGGCTCATGGTCCTAACCACCCGGCTAGGATAAATCCACCCACCTACTAGCTCACCATAGCGCGTTGGTACAATCACAACACAATGTTTTTTCCTTTTCTTTTTTTTTCTTTTCTCTTTTTTTTTTTCATAGTTAATTAATTTGCCCAGTCCTGAGAATTAGGGAGAGGAAGAAAGGGATTTTCCCCACTTTTCCCACACAGACATGCAAACATACACACTCCAGCCTTTGACAAATCAACCATCTCTTCACTCCATTCTCTCAATTATAGACACTACATATGTATTCATCGATTTGACTTTTCACTAGGTAACTACAACCGGCTATGCCTTGGTCCCTCATATACCTATCCTTAGATGATCTAGAATGTGGTTCTCCTGGATGTCTCATATAGCCTCACCTCGTACTCGCATCCCGCCGACTTCCCTAGGGTGAGTCAGGCTCAACTTCAGAAGCTCCGTCATCACTTCCTATCGTTAACACATCTGCCCAAGCCCAAGTGATATCATTCTCTTCGTTAGGCATTTCCCTCGAAGGGTCGAAATAGTAATATCGATCCCCCGCCCATCCTACATGTGGGGTCAGGTATTCCTCAAAACACTCAATATAAAACATAACATCCAAACCCTGGTTTATGAAACATACCAGCCAGTGCGCTTCCTCCACATCATATTCCGTCTCAAAGTCATCGACCTCTATGTCCATGCGGGCGAATGTTTGGTCCGAGAAATATATCCTTAGCTCGTACAAATAGAGTTGAGTTATTTGATCTGCCATTTTGTTACTTAGCTCCTAACAGTCTCTGCGCAACACAAAAAATAATTAGAAGTCCAAAATTCTTGAGCTAGCAAGGAATAATATTTATGACACAAAAATCATAGCTTACATATGCACATATATATATCTATATAACTATACATCTATGTACAAGGAGTCTACTACGTCCCTCCGCTTGGATCTCGTTTGGCTTCTCCCGTCCTAATGTCACTTGAAATATGGTTTAACTCGAAGCGCGTTAACCTTCACGGGAGCACATTCTTCTCCTAAATCTTGAATTTGCATGGAACCATTGGAGTTGAGTTCCACCACCTTAAACGGTCCTGCCCATCTTGTCTGTACCTTTCCTGGGAATTTATAATATTTGCTATCATAGACTAGCACCAAATCCCCTTCTTGAATCGCATAGGTCTTGAGATTCTTATCATGCCTCTCCTTACGTCTTCTCTGAATAGCTTCCAGACTTTGCTGTGCAATGAGTCTCTTTTCTTCTAGCTTGACTAGTTGTATGTACCTCTCCTTCAATGACTCTCCCTCTCCCATCCTGGCCTCAATGGCCACTCTTAATGTCGGAACTTCTTTTTCGGTGGGAAAGATGGCTTCCTCGCCATATACTAGGGAGAACGGAGTGCTCTTAGTCGTCACTCGGTAGGATGTTCGATATGCCCACAAAGCTTCCAAAAGTCTCTCATCCCAGTCTCGCCTATGTACAGCTACTGTCTTTGTCAGAATCTGTTCAAGAACCTTGTTGGTAACCTCCACTTGTCCATTCGCCCTCGGGTAATATGGAGTGCTTTTCCTATGTTTGATCTTATATAATTCCATTAATTCCTCGATCAATTCGTTGACAAAATGTGTTCCTCTATCACTTACTATCTCCAACGGACATCCGAATTGGGTGATGATTTGTTCGTACAAAAATTTAGCTACATCAACAGCTCGGTCAGTCTTTAGAGCTTTGGCTTCTACCCACTTGGTAACATAGTCAGTGCAGACCAGGATATACCTATTGGATCTACGTCTTGAGGGAGGATCAATAGGCCTCACAAAATCAATTCCCCATTTTTCAAAAGGCTTAAGAGCCATCACTGGCGTAAGAGGAGTAGCATGTGCTAACGTTGGTTTGCCCATTCTTTGGCATTTGTCGCATTTCTTGCACTATGTATGAGAGTCTTTGAACAACATTGGCCACCAATACCCGGCCAATAAGATCTTTCTTGCCGTCAGCTCACCAGCAAAATGCCCACCACAGGGTTCATCATGTAATGCTCTCAACACTAGGGTTGCTTCTTCTTCCTCGAGACACCTCCGATAAATGCTCTCATGGACAAAATATTGATAGAGCTGCCCCCCAATGATGCTATGGTGTTTTGCCAGTGCTAATAGTTTTTTCTTCTCTCTCTTGCTTGCTTCCGGCGGGTATTTAGTGGTGCACAAGAAATTCACCAAGTCGGCATACCAAGGTACCTTAGCATCAACCTGAAATAGATGTCCATCAGGAGCATCGTCGGGCACACCAGAGATTGGCTCCTCATTAATAATTCGAGATAAATGGTCGGCCAATATGTGCGCTTTGCCTGGTTTGGTTACCACTGTGAACTGAAATTCTTGTAGGAGTAGCATCCACCTCATCAATCGCCCTGATAGCTCAGGTTTATTAATGATATACTTTAGGGCTTCGTGATCCACATATAACGTGAAATGCTTTCCCATCAGGTAATGCCGATACTTGTTTACCGCAAAGATCATCGAGAGGCATTCCTTTTCTGTAGTTATGCAGTTTCTTTCCGTGCTATTCAAGTTTCGACTTGCGTAATAAATAGGGTGGTCCAATTTCCTTTCATCGGCTTGACATAGCACTGCTCCAATCGCAGTATGAGAAGCATCTGTGTGCACATGAAATTCTTTCGTCCAGTCGGGTGCTACCAAAATCGGTGCATTTATCAATCTCTCTTTGATCAAGTCGAATGCAACTTGACACTCTCTAGTCCATTGATATTGTTGGTCTTTCCTCAAAAGATTCGTCAGTGGTGCTGCTATTGATGCAAAATTTAATATAAATCGTCGATAATAATTAGCATGCCCCAAGAATCCTCTGAGTTGCCGCAAGTTTTGAGGAGGTGGAAGTTGTCCGATTTTTTCTACTTTATCCTCGTCAACCGCAATCCCTCTTTCGGAAATAACATGTCCCAAGAGCAATCCTCTTCGTACTCCGAATGTACACTTTTCAGGATTTAATGTGATGCCTTTTTCAATGCTTCTTCTTAAAACAGCTTCGATCCTCTCCATCATGTTTTCATCGTTGCCTCTGATTGCAAAATCATCGAGGAATATCTCCATCCAATCCTGCAAATAGTCTTGATATGCAGCTATCATTGCCCTCTGGAATGTGGCCGGTGCATTGCATAATCCAAATGGCATCACACGATATGCGTATGTGCCCCATCCCGTGGTAAAAGTAGTTTTTGATTGATCCTCTTCATGGATTTGGATCTGGTTGTACCCACTGAAACCATCTAAAAATGAATTTATGGGCAGCCACTCTGTCCAAGATTTGATCAGTAAACGGCAAAGGGAAGTGATCCTTTTTTGTGCGCTCGTTCAACTTTCGATAATCTATGCAAATACGGATTTTCTTATTTTTTTTCGGAACCACTACAATTGGTGATACCCATTCGCTGGATGCGATGGGATATATGAATCTTGCTTCCAATAACTTAGTCAATTCAAGCTTGATCAATTCCGAGTAGACTGGATTTGTCCGCCTAAGTCGTTGACATATTGGTCGGGTGCCTTCTTCCAAATCTATATAATGTTGGCAGATTCGGGGATCAATTCCTCTCAGATCACTGTATGACCATGCAAAGGCCTTGCTGAAATTTTTGAGTGCCAATTTAATGCAATCTCGTACTTCATCTGGTAGCTCTGACCCCACGCTCAAGAACTTCTCTGGAAAAACTTCCCATTTTTCCACCTGAGCTTCTCGCGAATATCCCTTATTCCTTGATGACGTTGTGATTGGAAAGTGTTCCCCGATCATGCGTGCATGGTTGGCCAGTAAATCATTGTTTTTTCCTTTTCAACCGCACCCAATTTCTTTAGTTCAGCTTTTGCAGTGGCTTCCTGCACTTTGGTCTTACTCTTCGCTTCTTTTTCCGATTCTCGACTTCTCCTTAGAAGCTCTGCTTCTAGCACTCTAACCCTTTCTCTCAACTGTTGTACTTCCATTGTCGAAGCTAACTCCAGTTTCAACTCTTCTTTTGAAGTTCCCTTCTCCACGGATTGGGTAGCTTTGCTTTCCTTTGCGTCTATACTCAACATGTAGCACTCAAATTTACTGGTATGTGTCAACCATCCTAGTAACTCCTGGTCTGAGTCATCCTTGTAAACTAGTGGATCTTTGTACTCGCCCACTTTTGCGTGTTGGAGTTTGGACAATTGCAAGTTAAATCCATCCTGTAAAAGGTCCTTAGAAGTTTCCGTGCGCAAGGCAAATCTTACCCGCGCCATTTCTTGTCTAACCTTTTCCTTTGCTTTCTGCTCCCTTTCGTCAGCTGTTGTCGATTTCTTGCCGGTCAAGTTTGGAGACACTTGAAGTTGTATTCGATCAGCCTTCGGTCCAATTGTGATGAATCCTGTGCGCCAATCGTGCACACATTCGGCTTGCACCAGCCATGACCGTCCAAGTAGGATCGAGAAGGTGGCCTCTGAGGTCCTTGGTCTTACTATAAGATAATCAACTTTAAATTCTAGACCGCCCACAACTGTGCTTACATTCTTTAAAAGACCCGCAGGCTTCACTTGTGTTTGATCTGCCATCCTCAAGGACATCGGAGTTTCTACCATGTGGTTGAGGCCCAAATCTTTCATCATGAACTCAGTCATAAGGTTGACTGCGGCTCCACTATCTAACTGAGCCCCAAGGACTGCATATCCTTTAATCTCGACTGTCACAGCTGGAGCATTCGAATCGATTTGCATCGTCATACTTTGAATCATACCTTGAACCTCTTTATCTTGTCTCTTTTTATCTCGAGATTTCCTCGGCTTATTAATATATTCGTTGTAGAATTGTTTCCTATATGCAGGTAAACATTTCAGCAATGTGCCAATGTCCAGGGCGACTTTCGTGTCAGCGAGCAACTTTACAATGTCCACTTCCTCCAAACTCTGTCTTTCCTTCCTACATTTTGGAGCCCTTAATCTTTCGGGGAATGGTGCTATGCCTTGCACAAACTCCTTGGTCACTGGTGGAAGGATCTCGATCTCTTCCCCATCCTCAAGCTCTTGCTACTCAGCAAATGCTCCAACTTGGTTTTCTACCTCTCCATGCTCAGCTATCTTCTCTTGGCTTGTTTTTCCGCTTTCACCTTGAATCTGGATTTTTCTTCAAATACTCTTGAGTTCTTGTGACTACCGCCACAGTTGGCTCTTTATGAGGTTTCTTGGCCTGGTCAGCATCCACAAAGTGCATTGACGAGCTAGAGCCTTCTTGAGGGTTCAGTGTCTTGAGCACTACTCCGATTGTAGGAACGTGCTCTTGAGCTCTCGTTGTGGAATGCATCTGAGTATCAACATAATTCGAGGACCCTACTGGTCCCTTATCCTTGCCAGTGGAAGCTCTTCGTTTTGGACAATCTTCATCAAAGTGGCCCTCTCCACTACAGTACCTACATAGTGGGGTATAATCAATTGGTTTCTTTTCGTTTGGGCATCTAGATTGTGTATGGCCAAAGCCATGGCACCTCCAACACTGGATTGGACCATCTCTTCTTTGATCACGTGCGGCTCCTCTCGGATAGTCTCCTCCTTGACCCTGAGCACCATATCCATAAGTCGGTCTGTTTTCCCAACGAGATGTAGGTGGGACACTTTGAGCGGGCAATCCCGTGTAGGGTCTTTCTCTTGTATCTCCCGATTTCATGGTCCTCTCTTCATAAGCTCTCTTGTTGTAACATCGGTCCTCCGTGTGATTGGTCCTTTTGCAAAAAGTGCAACGCATTCTAGGTGGCGATCTATCTGAGAATACTCTTGAGACTGTAGGGCATTCTGAAGCCAAATGGCCGTAACCATGGCACTTTCCACACCATGTATTCGATCTAAACACTTGGTTGGGGTTTGTAGTTACCTCTAGTTTTACTGTGTATGTTTCCTGGGTCATTGTGGTAGCTTTTATAGCTTGTGTGACCAACTCCAATATTCGTTCTTCAGTTAGCACAGGCTTTACCTCGCCTGGCATGCTAGTGGCAGCTACAAAAGCTGGGGTCGTCAATGCGGGATTCCCTTGGCCAGGATCTTTCATTGGTATGTTACCTGGGCCTCCCATTGGCTCGTATAAGAGCTCCATCTTCCTCTGTTGGCATAATTGTACTTCCTCCCAAAGCCTTGCTTGTTCCTTAGCATCTATTAAGGTTGCCGGTCTTGTCAGGCTGATATGCTGCTGCGCCGTAGGATCTCTCAATCCCGAAATGAATCTTCTTTTCAATGTCTCATCATTCGGGGCATTCACGCCCATCTTTCTTACCAACGTTTCCATTCTCTGAATGTAGTTATCGATGCTCTCATTGACTCCCTGTCGCAAGTAATCCATCTGTTGGGCCAATCTATCTTGGAAGCCTTGTCGTCGAAACTTTGCCAAGAAGGCTTCCTTGAGCATTTGATAAGTTCCACACTCTTGTGGTGTCAAATTCCCATACCAATTGGCTACCTCATCACGAAGAATAGCCGGAAAAATCCTCAACCTTTGACCCTTGTCAACTACCTCATTGGCCTCACAAGTAACCTCAAACAGCTGGATAAAACTATCCGGATCCTCGTCCCAAGCACCTGAGAACTTGGTGAAGTCCCCCAAATGAACCGAAATCCGCTGAGCCATTTCAAAGAGAGGTGTGATATCAATATCACTTCGATCCCAGAAATTTAGCGCACGCGGCCTCAGGATCCCTCCTTCAAACTTTTGCACTTGATTCGCGACTCTCCTACGAGAGTACACGTTTTTAGCAGATTTCTTCGAGCTAGTTGAGGTTGACTCACCTTGCAATTCCCACCTCTTCCTTTCTCTTTCAAGGGCCCTTCTCTGAGCGCATTCCTCTCTTTGCGTTTGCGTTGCTCCTGAGGATGAGCTCCCCTCGCTCATGTACTAGATCTTGGGTCCGCAAGCTCGGCCAACATGTGGCGCTAGGCGAACCTATGGCACTCTCTTATAGAGACGTGCCAAGCTAATTCCCGGAAAACGCACCAAAATGTTGTGTCCTCAACCCCAAGGGAAAGGATGTTGAGAGGTGCTTATGGTGTGCTCAGATCACCTCAAACTAATCGCCTTGTATTGCTTGAGCCTCAATTGTACCTTTAATTCCACTATCTCGTACACACTCGTACGTAAGCACCACCGCTCTCCCAAACCCTCTTATTCTCGTGCACTCATCCACACACACATATATCCGACCCCTCTCTCATGCATTCTCCCTTTCTCACACTCTTCCCTTGCGGTCACTAAATGCAACGATGAAATCGGACAAACCATCTTTGGAATCTCGACAGTCATAGAGATTTTTCTTTTCTATAGGGACACAAATCAGGGAGCGTCGTACTCTTCAAAGATTTGAAGAATCTATAATGCGATATGCAGAAATTGATCGAAGATAATTTCCATCGAAAAAATGTTAGTTCTATCCCAAGAAAAAGAAAAAGACCCAAGTTTCTCACAAAGAACATTTCCATGGAGGAAACACACCCATCACATCATCACATTCCCAAAAACGTGGAGGCGCTATGCTTAGTAGATTGGTATCGCTATTGAAGATGTGGAAATCTATGCTGATCTAGCTCAATGGATTCACCTCATCTCAAGCGATAGTGGACCTCCTAAGATGTAAAGTCATGCATGGATTAAGGACACACTACGGAAGCTCGAAAGGGGCACACAAATCTGGCTCATCCACATTTTATCTTTTATTCTTCCATTGTCGTCTTCATACTCTGAACTTCTCATGGACAAACAGTATATTAGGTGGCACTATAGTCAATGAGCGATGCTGGAAAACGTTGTATGTATAGATGGCAGAGGCAATATTCAGCCCTCAATCCCTTCTATTGGCACACAAACTAACTGACCCTCACTTTCGATTTTCCTTAACCCCTCTACACGCTCCTCCGCTACCTGTATAGCCCATGCAAAACCTTCAGCATAAAATATTCCATTTATTAAATGAGCAATCAATCTTTAAAAGACATATGCAGCATGACACACACCTAATCGTATTTACAAATAGATATACATGTGCGTAGCATACAGTCAGGACACCGATATGAAATAGGTGCCATTCGCTTACAAGGTGGAAGTGATGAGGAGGAGCCGTGCATATACTGACGATAAGATGTTTGAAATTTTGCACATTAGCATCATTGCAATAGGGCTTCTGCAAACTACCAGAATAGAAATGAGGACAGAACTTCAACAAACCTACCTTTCTCCTATGAGTCGAACTCACAAGCAATGGCGATGGAGGAATCTCGGGAAGAGTATTACTTGATGCATGGAATGTCGTTGCATTGAGTGCCTCTTATTATCCTCGAAATAAACTAAGGACAGCATCGCAAGAAATATGCGCTAAGGCATTCAAGTGCATCTGCATAGGTAAATGGATCCAAGAACCCCCAAAGCTCTCACGATTGTGTATGCCCATTTGCACCCGAAATTGAATCGATATTTGATCGACTTCTAAAGGGGAGAACTATGTTTCTGTATAAATATATTCTTGCATGTACATAGAAGGCATATTGTCATGTACTGCGACCCTATAGCTGACTAAGGCCATTACATTGAGCATATCAGAGTGCAGAGATATTCTTGAAATGAGTGGCCTCATCAGAGTCCTCTTGCTACGGCAACCACTGGACTAATGAATAGAAATCCTTCGCAAGAGCATATAACCACGGAGAGACCATACTGAGTGAAGAATCAAAACAGAATAAACAAATTTCCCACACCAAGTAGCAGACGATGAAAAACTAAACCACATAGATGTGACGAAGAATAGTCCTCTGTAGTTCTTCTACAATAACTATCTTCACTGACAGAGCTAATATCAAGCACAACAATCCTCAGCAAAAGCCTCGCTGAGTAGACCTTTGGCTGCGATTCTGTTTCCTTTCCCCGGAATAAATAATCAATTAAGTTAAAACGATGAACAATGTATTATAACCTTACTGATAGATGCTTGCGCCAGAACAATGACACCTTTCGATGGGGAACAGTGCATATTCTTTTATAAAACTGTGCACATACCTTGATCATCAAAATTGATCGCCTCCGTACTCTTCTGTGCCTTGAAACAATTTGTGAGGAGCCCCCCCCTCCCCCCCCCTTTTTTACATCTCCATCATAAGAACTTCTCAGCCATCGATTAAAACATAATGAACATGTGTTCAAAGTTTGCTTGAATATCCATTACAGCAATCTTTGATATGCTTCTCTAATAGGACGGTAGCTTTCTCATCTCCACAAATGATTCTCTAGATTGTGCTTTCTCCCCTTCGTTTCCAATAACTGTCCTCCTTCAGTCCAGCCAGCGGGATCTTCGCAATAGCCCCCTTTGATGATGGATCCTCCTCCAAAAAAAACTCAGCAACCCTCGATTCCAACGTTGAACAGACTTGTTTTCTCCTTTGAACCCTGTAGCCTCCTCTCTCTCCATCTGCCCAGCAGCCCCCCTCCTTTATGCCTTCGAAGATTCCCCTCCAGATTGTCGTGCATGGATGCTCAGCCCACCCCCCCCGATTGCAGGTAAAAGAAACGACCTCCTATACACCTGTACCCACCAAAAAACAAGCGAAGAAAAAACTGCATCCTTTTCCTTCAACGCTCTTTTGGCAGTTTCCCAAATCGACCCTGTTCGCATCAATTCCAACCGTTGAAAAGATGGTTCATTGCACTAGATCTGTCACCCTGCAAAGTCTGCAAAAGGAAATGACCTAATAGCCTTTGTTTTTTTTTCATTTCAAATATCATTTGCAAATTTTAAATTCTAAAGGAGTTCACCAACTATTGTTGCACTCTCACCACCATGCGGTAGACCACGAATCCTGTTGAAAATCTCCAAAACTATGCATTTTCCACCCTTCCAAACCAAATGTAGAAAAATACTTCCTTGATATATCCTTCAATTGTGATTTTGTTCTCCTAATCTCCGTGCACTTAAATAACTTTACAAGCGTACTAGCCCTTTCCGTCCAATGATTACCATCTTTATCAAGGGGTAAAGTTTCGCTTCCACTCAATCACTTTCCTTCTTTGTTTTCTATATATCGGCGTATGCAGAGATAAAGTTATAAATGGAATAGATTTCGGTTTCTCTAGGCATCAATAGTCACCCATATATTTTGCAGAAGAGAAACATGTTAGAACATAAAACTTGACCTTTTGACGCATTAACAGCCAGAGTACAACAAAATAGTTTTGATAGTCAAAGGATGTGAGAAGTGGTTAAATTATGTATACTTGGCACCACCTAAAGGCCAACCCACGGTAGCCTACATGATTTCGACGATTCGGCATTGTGGAGTCAGATTCAAGAATGTACCAGATATCATGGCACAGATGTGCCTCAAAATATTTGAGTTAATGCTGATCACATTCAGAGCCTTTCGAAATGTCAAAGAACCTCACCTCTCGGCTCTTGGATTCAATGAAGGCAACCAAGATCTCGCCTACGATATGAGCATGACACCATCTATCAATGTCATCTATGCGTGGCATGCTCGTATCAAGTATCTACCAGCCTGCTTCAAGCAAACATTTGAGGAAATGTTTATCACAGGGTTCTGGGAATATCATTCCGAGATATTCATACCCAGACCATCTCATTTATTACAGTTATGTGCTGTGGAATAGGCTTTACATTCAGAGAAGCTACATATGCCACATCCGGAGGTTCCTGGGCCAATAGACTAGGATGCCCTACTCACCAACTTGGCAAAAGGACTCAGATGATCAAAACACCACCTAGCAACAGATGTGGTGGAATATTACATCCAACAGTCCACTCAACAAGGGTATGTCAGAGATGACATACGCGAGAGAGGGGGGAGTGTTGGCAGTGGTCAGGGAAGTCAAGGACTTACAAGACAAGGGAGCCAACGAGAAGAGCCAAGCAGGCAAGGCAGTCAAAGAAGATCTGGCAAGTAGGTCATCATGTTTCATGAACCTGAAGGTCAAGGACAAATCACAGGAGCACATCAAAGAGGTGGACACACAAGAAGAAGGAGCAAGTAGGGAGCTCGAGGAAGTGTATGTCAAATTGTTAGAAGAAATCCCTATAAAAATAGTGATTTTCATCACTAAAAGCCATTGTAAATACCATTTCATATTTTTGTAGCTCCATTTTGTGCAAGCCAAGAAGTCCTTGAGCTTGAGAAGCTTTAGAAGTACCTACCTATCAATTTTCACATTTTTTAGACTCCGTTTGAGCCCCCAAATAGGCCCTAGAACCTAATTTTTAACTAGGCCGGACACTAGCTCTGGACAGGGCCAAAGCTAGTCAAAAACTATAAAAAGAGCTAGAGAGCTCATTTTTGAGGTTAGCTTGTTGTAGAATTGAACTTGTAAGAGCACTTTTGAGTAATCTAAAGAACTCCATTGCTTCTCTCTCTTTGTCTTACCTTATGTGCACGCGTGTGTGTATGTGTGTGCATGTTAGTGTGCTTCTCACTCACACACTTGTGCCATCACTTGTTCGAGGTCTTCATACCATCCTCATGTCTTCCGGGATTGACATTAAAGGAGGTGCTACTCATCACTGAGCTACAACCACTAAGGCTCAAAGAAGGATGACCAAGTGTCAAATTCTGGAGAGAATTCATCAATCTTCCTAGAAAAATGAATTAATGAACAGTAATGACCAACCAAAAGGATTATGTGAGAATAAATGTGCTCACACCAATAAGTGTATCAAGGAGTAAATTGACAACTGTATAGTTGAGACAACCAAAAAATCTAGAAAAATTTTGCTAGAGTATTCCCTTCAAAATAAGCATATGACTCCACTGCATATAATTAGTTACCTGAAAGAAGTCAACTAGGCTTATTGAGCACCTATGAACAACTATCATACATCTCCTATGGTGATGCTGGGTAAGTCTTCTACCTGCATCATTCCTCCTTCATACTTGACGGCGGGTCTCGAAACTATTTCTGAATTCGTAGAGTTTACTATTCGTGCTACTGACCTATTTATGCCATCAAGGTAAATGGGTACTCCATGTTGGTTGGTGGACACGTACTGTAAGGATGTCTGATATTCTCCATCTATGGTGGAAATAAAGCTCTCCCTTGGGGCTGAATCGTGCATGTCCTCAGAGGCCATGGGTAATTCCTCTCTTGAGTCACTAGATGTGTCTGAATAGATTGAATGAGAATTTGGTTGGGTAGCACTTCCTACCGACAAAATGATGCTTCTTCAACTGCATAACACTCGTCTGGATCTCAAATTCATTCACCGCTCAAGTCCTATAATTTCTTTATTCTCTTCCCAATGTTTTTGTTTCTCTCACTTTTCACTTTCAACTTGTTGGGGTTTTCCATGGCACATGATACTACTTTTCCTGTTACCAAGTCTGGATGATACACGATGCTGGATTGGGATGATATGATACCTATTGGTCTCCTCAATACACAATACTAATATGGGTGATACTAACCCAAGGTGATACAAGATACCACCAAGGGTGATAGTTGATACCCAATGATACGATACTGTTATATATGATACGATACCACTGAGTTCCATGATACACGATATTGCTCCCCTTGACGATAGTATCACGATGCCTCAAGGAGGCACTCACAATACGATATCTCGCGAGCATCGCGATACTAGGGAATTTTGGTATTGCAATACCAAAACTCGACCGATCACTCAAGTCCTCACTCCTCTTCACTCTTGACCCACTTCAGGTGACAAAATCTCACTCAACTCCCTCTATTCTACCTTGCGACACCGGTATTGTGCTAAATCACGTCTGTGAGTGTTCTTTTAATTTTTTGAGATTACTGGATTATAGTGCTCACCTCCAAGAGTATATCTTCCAAATTTTTCCCTTAACCAACTGTTACACTCCAAGTCCTCTACAAGACAAGATGCATGATACTACACGTTGCTCTCCCACGATACTGTTGATATATTTAGGTAGTGATGTGTGTGAACACACTAGGACCGTCGGGGCACTTTTTTCCCTCTTTAGGAGGTTTTTTCCCCCGCCTTGTATATACGCCTATTGCCCTAATGGGCTACTTATCTTTGTACATTCTCTAGTAATACATTTAGTATTGTGTGTTGTGCTCCAAGCTTCTTCTTCTTTCTTGTGTTGTTCACGTGCTTCCACAGACGTCTAACTCCAACAATTGGTATCAGAGAAGGTCGTCGCTTCATCTAGGGCACTATCGACACTCCCCCGATTGCAGTCTCAGAATCGCACGAATTTTGATGAGCATACTCAGCGTGTTTTCGAGATCAAAACAGCTTCGTATTGTGGTGCCAAAATCGCGATTTGAGCTCGTTACCACATTGTACCTAGGAATGAGGCTCGTGTTGCTTACCTCCGAAAACAGTTGGAGAGTGAGCACATGAATGAAGGTGATTCTATGGACAGTTTCCTAATGAAGATCAAAGACTTGAAGGAATAGTTGATTTCTACTGATGAGGTCATACCAGATAGCTCACTTGTGTAGACCGTTTTGAATGGTCTTCCTGATTCATATCAGATTTTGCTTCTACTCTTCGGTTGGTGATGAAAGGCAATCCAAATGCCTTATCATTTGAGGAGTTAGTCTCTGTTCTGTTGCAAGAAGATCAGTCCAGGCAGAACAGGTCCATTATGCGAGTTGCAGATCAAGCTTTCTTGGCTAGTCAGAAGGGCAAAGGAAAATGGAGCTCTTCAACTAGTAAGCAGAAATCTGCTAATTCTGCATATTCGAAGAAGGAAGATAAAGATGAGAAGAAATTAGAAAAGCAGAAATTGTTTTGTAAGTATTGTAAAGGGAATGATCATATCATAAAGAACTGTTCAAAACTAGCTGCTAAAGAGGCAAAGAAGAAAGAGGCTGGAATGGTTGTTGCAGAGTATGCTAATCTTGTGCAAGAAGAAGAATGGGTGTTTACTACTGTCTGTAGTTTTGACCCATCTTCTCATGAGCCGTGCATGTTTGCAGTAGACTCAGATGTTTGCCAGTATTTTGACAGTGGGGCGACCAAACATATTACCTCGCAACGCCGTTTCTTCTCTTCACTCGAGCCTGCCCCTGCAGGGAATACTATTACATGTGCCAACAACTCCTCTTATCCTGTTATGGGATTTGGTAAGATCATTTTGACTAGTGCTAATGGTAGTTCTTTCACTTTGTCAAATGCTTTATTTGTGCCAGGGATCAAGAAGAACTTGTTATCAGTTTCTGCATTAGCCAAGATTGGCTTCGTTGTGAAATTCGTCGATGACAGGTGTACAGTTCATGATATGTCAAATGGAGATGTGATTATTGCTTCTGACATTTTATGTCGTGGGCTATATAAGCTCATAGACTATGAAAGATCTGTAAATGATTTGGCATGTGCAGTAAATGATTCTCAGGCTACGTCAGATGCAAAGCTTTGGCATGCACGCCTTGGTCATCTGAATTTTGCTAGTTTGCTACGCCTGCAGAAATTTGAAATGGTGTCCTCTTTGCCCAAACTTGAGGCACCTAGAAAACATGTTTGTGAAGGCTATATTTTGGGCAAAATGCAGCATTCGTCCTTTCCAAAAGATGGTTCAGTTCGGGCTACTCAGAAATTGCAGCTTGTACATAGTGATGTTTGTGGTCCTATGCAGATACCTTTTGGGAATTATCTTTACTTCCTGACTTTCATCGATGATTTTTCCAGGCATGCATGGGTATATCTATTGAAGGCAAAGTCCGAAGTGTTCATGTGCTTCAAACAGTTTTGGTCTTGGCTGAAAATCTGTCAGCATGTAAAATGGGCACCCTCCGTTCTGATCGAGGGGGGGAATATATGTCTTCTGATTTTAATGCATTTCTGGCTGAACATGGGATAAAACACCAGTGTACAGTTCCGTATACAGTTGCTGAACGAAAGAATAGGTCACTCATGGAAATGGCAAGGTGTATGGTCAAGAGTTAGGCTTTACCACATCGTTTCTGGCTTGAGGTTGTCATGTGTGCAGCATATGTACTAAACATGTGTCCCACTAAAGCGTTGCAGTCTATCACTCCATATGAGGCTTGGCATGACCACAAACCATCTCTTGCTCATCTACGTGTTTTTGGTTGTTTGGCATATGCATTAGTGCCTGAACAACATCGCAGAAAATTGGATGATAAAGCAAAAAAATGTATTTTTGTTGGGTGCATTTCTGAAAGTAAAGGATATCGTCTGTATCATCCATAGACTAAACGCATTCTGGTTAGCCGAGATGTTGTTTTTGTGGAAGATGCTATTCAGCCATTGCTTTCATGTACCAAGGAGACATCTGTTAGCTCCAAAGACATGTATGATACTTTGTTGCCTCTTTTTATAGGTGGACAATCTAGTGTTGGTCCTAATGAGGAAACTTCTTAGCCTTTGGAGGTTTCATGTGATGATGCAGATAATTCCATTTCTGATGCAGATGTACATGATGCACTTATTGATGAGAGAGCTGATATTGAGCAGGTAAGAACTATGCCAAAATGGTTGGTGCAAACCTTGCGTGACAGCAAATTAGATGCATCTTTGTCATATCGTACTCGTTCAGGCTCTCATAGTGCCTCTTTTGCATCAGATTGCTATGCTATGGCTGCATCTAGTCTTTGTGATGAGAATGTGCCTGTTTTGTTTGATGAAGCACAAAATTCAGAAAATTGGATGGCTGCTATGCAATCTGAATATGATGCTATAATCAAGAATGGTACTTGGTCTTTATGTGACTTGCCTCCTAGCAAAGGGTTATGAACAGGAAAGAGGCATTGATTTTGATGAGACCTTTGCACCTACATGCCGTATGACTATTGCTCAGAGCATCTATGCAGTTGGAAATTAAAACAGCATTTCTAAATGGTGACTTGCATGAAGTAGTGTATGTTTTTCAGCCTTGTGGCTTTGTGCAAAAAGGGCATGAAAACTAGGTGTGCAGGTTAAAGAAGGCATTATATGGTTTAAAGCAAGCACCACGTGCTTGGTATGAGAAGATACATGCCTATCTGATTGCACATGGTTTTCAGAACAGTCCAACTGAAAGCACCTTATATGTTAAGCGTGCTAATGAAGTGCTTCTGATCATTGTTGTCTATGTTGATGACATGCTGCTCACTGGTCCTATTGAGAAGCATATTGCTGGTTTTAAGGCTGATTTGCATGCCTCATTTGAGATGTCTGATTTGGGGCATTTGCATCACTATTTGGGCATTCAGTTTATGCAAGTTGATGGTGGAATGGCTTTGTGTCAAACGAAATATATTGACACGTTATTGCAGCATTTTGGCCTTGAAGACTGTAAGCCTATTGCCACTCCTATGGAGATAGGTTTACGATTGAGTATTCATGATGTTGGAGATGCATTTGATGTTGTTCTCTATCAGCAGTCTTTTGGATGCTTGATTTACTTATGCATTACTCAGCTAGATATTCAATTTGGTGTCTCACAGATGAGCAGGTTTATGCATTGCCCAAGAGTCAAGCATTGGCAGGTAGTTAAGCGCATCTTTCGCTATTTGAGTGGCACTCGGCTACTTGGGTTGTTTTATCCCAAGGGGGAATCACTACCACCATATTTGCATGCTTTTTCTGACTCTGATTGGGCTGGTTGTTATGACACTCGTGTGTCCACTAGTGGCTTTTGCTTCATGCTTGGTAGCTCATGTATATCTTGGTTGAGCAAGAAGCAGCCTACTATAACCACTTCCAGTTGTGAGGCTGAGCATAGGGAAGCTTTCACAACGACTGTTGAGTGTGTGTGGCTAAGATGCCTTACGGCTGATTTGGGTGTTGGTTAGACTTCTGCCACCACCATTTTCAGTGACATTCAGAGCGCATTGGCAGTTGCAAGGAACCCCATGTTCCATGCTCGCACTAAGCACATTGAGGTGCATTATCACTATGTCAAGGAGAGGTTCTCTGTTGGGGAGATCAGCTTGGCATATGTGTCCACACATGAGAACATTGCAGACCTTTTCACGAAGGCTCTCCCTAGGGAGAAGTTTGAAGCTTTCTGCAAAGCTTTGGGCTTACTTCCTTTTGTGGAGTGATTTCCACATAGCTTGGCACTTCCTTATACATGAGTGCCAGCTCCTTTTTTACCGCATCACTCCCATGGGGGATTTGTTGATATGTTTAGGTAGTGGTGTGTGAACACACTAGGACCGCCAGGGCACTTTTTTCCCTCTTTAGGAGGTTTTTTCCCCCGGCTTGTATATATGCCTATTGCCCTAATGGGCTACTTATCCTTGTGCATTCTCTAGTAATACATTCAGTATTGTGTGTTGTGCTCCAAGCTTCTTCTCCTTCCTTGTGTTGTTTGTGTGATTCCGCAGACGTCTAACTCCAACAGATACTTGCTTCAGACAAATAACAGAGAGCTCAAATGATTTTGGGTTTTATGGCCTTGGATGGCCAAGTGCCTAAACTAAAAGGAACTAATTTTTTTCTTTCTTTTTTGAGTTTTTTGATGGAAGCTTATCTATACTAATCCTACCTCTCTCTCTTACCTAAACCCTAACTCTTCTCAATCCCTCACTCCTAGTCCTAGAAACTCATTACACACACTCCTAAATTGTGAAGTATTTGATGTCTTGCCACTAACTGAAGCTACCTTTACACATGTGATTCATTCACTTTGTAGCTATAACCATCACGAAGGCACCTTGATTGGGCTAATCCCTAGCAACGGTGCCAAAAACGTGTGTACCTAAGTTGTGAAGCCTTAGGGACTTGTGTTGACTAAGACTGTACCTCGTGTTGACTGAGATTGTACCTCAATTGCCCCACAAGTGCATATACTTGTGGATTAATACACGTTTAATTATCAATCTGAGAGATTAGACATATCAAGTGTATAAAGACATGTGTACACGTGATTTTAAGTTAATGTCAATGCTATAATGCATGTGACTTATGTCAGTTAGCTCTCCAACTCACTAATTCTCTGAAAATGCATGTCGCAATACCTGTTACAATAGTAGGCACAAATTTGAACTTTTCCCTCAGCTTCAAACTCTAAACATGATGAGTACTAGTTTCATTTCAAAGCTCTTGATGAGACACACCTAATGGCACTATTTTTCAATCAAATTTGACAAATGTACTTCAAGTTATGAACAAAATGGCGAGAAACACCCCAACACCTGCTCCACAACTCCTCAAGTCTCACACACACACTACAACACTTCAAACATGAAGGGAAGGGGTAGATGTTGGGTTTTAGGGTATGCATACATCCTCAATTGTGCATGGGATCCTCCCTAGACCATAAGAATAACTCTTTTTGTATCTACTTAGAATTTCACATAAAAAAACCCTCTTAGGACACTTTTTGATATTTCTCTTATACTAAGGTAGAGAAGCCTTGTAAATAGCCATCTCTCTTGCACACATAGGAGAGAAGACACGTAAAAAACCCATGCCCATATTTCTTGGGATTTGGTGGTTACAAAAGGAATATTTGCCCAAGATATGGTAGTTACACACATGCTTAAACCTCATTTTTGTAAAGAGAGGAGCTTTTGGTCGACGTGCTCTCATGTAATATCTCTTATGAATGGAAGAAGGCTCTCTTTTACTCCAACACCATTTACATTTATGTATTGTGTCTTTGTGAGTGTGTGAGAGTGGTGTGTGTGTGTGCCTATGCATGTCTCACCTTTGTGTGAGTAGAGTAGTTGTTATTACTTGTATTTTCCTCATAGACTAGGACTCCCTATTCTCTTTGTTTTCAAGCATGTGGCATAGCGTGGGGCTGATGCCAATGGCTTGAACATGTTGGAGGTAGAGGTGGATGAGAGGAGATTCACTCTTGAACTTTCCTTCTTGCTTCCATGCAAGATGGTGAGGGTTTAAGTCCTCTCTTGCTACAACTTCAACATTATTTGGCATCGCTGCCGGGGATGGTCGGCCTTGTATCACTTGGAGAGCTCAAGAACATGTGGTAAAGTATTGTATTGCAAATTTTTTGCTCAATTGTGTAGGACTTGCGTTCTTACATGACTCTTTCACCCTTCCATTGGATCATTTGCTCCCCATTTCTTGTTTTTAGTAGTGTAGTTTTAGTTCATTTTGGTTGTTGCACAAAAACACCCCCTAACCCCCTTGTCTCTCTCTCACATCTACACACTCCCACACGCTCATTGTGGCATCACTTTCCACACCTGTCACATGTTGTTTGCGTGATTTCCAGAAGTAGAGGGATGTGTACCTCCCTTTTTTTTCCTCCCTCTCTTCACCCCTATGAAAATCACAGAATGGAAATTAGAGAGCATATTTTTTCTTTCCCGCACCTTGGATGCTTTTTTAATGGACATAGTACAGTAAGTCGACTTGGGTTCTAGCTTGTATGTATGGGGGAGAGAAATTTCTCCCTCATTCTCTCTATTCTTAATACTAGAGCATGCATCGTATGTGTCCCACTCCCTCTTTCCCTTTTTTTGGGGTCGATACTTTCTTGCTCTCCTCCCTTCGTCTGTACCACTCATGGCCATGGCGGGTTGAGTTCCTCTCTCCCCACCTGCATGCATGCTAAGGCTTCCAAGGCTGGGTGGTGAAGGGTCATGGTGGGCTTCTGTCTATGGGGGAGGCACAGAAGGTTGAGCTGGTATTTTCTCCCAGACATTCTCTGTGCTTTAGCAAGTTGGGGGATTCGAGCTTCTTCGTACTGGAAGTTTTGCTACTAGCTTTTCCTCCTTCTTCGCCAAGCTTGACTCTCCCTTTCTCCACCTGCTGTTGGGATCGAGCTCCACCAAAATCTCCCATTTGTGTATCTTTACCCTCCACTTTAACTGAGTGAAGGGTCGAACGTCTTCCTGCCAGGTTTCTCTTACTAAAGGTCGGAGATTCGTGTGCTTCTTGATTTACTCCCCGAGATGAAGAGTCGAAGTCTATTGTGTGTAAAGATTTTGTCTCCCTATGCAAGGCATAACTCACTATGTGGGGGTTTGAACAATGTATAGGCTCCACCCTCTTTTACTATTGTGATTTTACACCTCCGACTTCAGGGGATTCGGTTGCTGAATGCGAGAACCATTGCTTGTGGATGATTGTTATAGGCAGCATCTGAATAATTACACCCTGAATGAGGCCTCTCTCTCTACTGGGGTGAAGGATGACAACCTTAGGACCCTTTTTCGCTTGTTTTGTTGAGGTCTTGACTGTACTAGGAGAGACTCTCTAATGCTCGATTTGGAGATTTCTTTTTGGCTCCAAGGTGTGTAGTGCTTTTCCCCATGTTAGGATGGCTATGCTTTTTTGCCCACACCCTATACCCTCCTTTATCGGACTTGGTACACAAATCTTTCGAAATTCCCTATTGTATGGATATATCTTTGAGAAGCCTCAGGGTGGAATCTAACTTCAATTATCCATTCTCTCCACTTCTGTTGGGGCTTAACTATGCCCTTCAATCTCTACTTTTTGATGCAGTAGGTAACTAACAGCGAAAATGCTTTTTTTGTGGCATCGATTACTGTCTGAAGCAAGTTGGCCCCCGAAGCCCCTTGCTGCCTCTCAAAGGTCTATTCCCTGAATGTATGTGGTTGTATGATATAAAGGCAAGATAATTGTGTATGCAGCATGATGTGCAGGCAGTAGAAGAGGTCCTCCAATGCAGAATTGGTTAAGGACTAGTGCTTGCATGTTCAGAAATCAAAGGCTTTGAATCTCTGCAAATGATATTTTGATTTTGTATGTTGATAACTAGCCCATGAGGAAGCACACTCTCTGTTGTTGCATTTGTTTTCGAGTATCTATGGGGACAATGTATGGTTGTATAAATGTTTATCTGCACACAAGGATGATTTTCAAACGTTGGTGAAAAATTGGTTTTAAGCTATGTAATGCTCCCCGTATGCTTGGCACGCCATCCCTTGATGGGTTCAGTATGACTCGCTATCGAAGTACTATGAAAGCTAGGAGCTATTTTCCAGTAGATTCTCTAAAGGAAAAATCAGACTCAGTAAAAAACAAGCTACAAACAGATTGCTAGGCCTGCAAGAATTGTAGTTGTGCTTATCCTATTTGCAGTGAGGGAAGGAGGTGATACCACACTACTCTCCTTTCTTTGTGGTTGATTTTACATTGGGAAGTACTATCATCAAATCTTTCTAGTAGTTACTCTTTTTTGTGATGATGCTCTTGTGCACAATGGCTAATGTCTCTGAGTATTTTCTCCTGATGTATTGTTTGTGCACATACCCATTGTGTGGGAGCAGGTCATGAAGGTCCTATTCTGTTGCTATCAACCTGTGCTGCCATTTGATCCATTGCCCCCCTGTCACTCTATGCCCTATAATTTTCTACCTTTCTTTGTGTACCTGCAAGTTTTTGGGCAGTTTTCAATTCAACATTTAATGGATAAATTACCGTGCCAGCAATGTTGTAAAAGCATGGAGGTTCATGATCCACCTGTAAATCAACGATAAACTCGAACATAGATTTTGTCTAATTTGTGGTAAATACTACAAGAATTTAAATGACCTCTATGCATGCTGAATCACACATGGCTGACACAATCCTATGCATGGTGATGATGTTCATCTTGTACACTATCTAGGTATGGGGCCAAGATTATTTGCTTTGGGGGTGTAGGTGATATCGCATTATTTCTCTCTTGTTTCCCTTTTTTGTGAATAAAGTAATTAGAGGTAACGCGCTATGGTTAATGACTCAAAACATTAGCATGGGAAGTAGTAGAAATGGTTCCCTACCCCAATCATGCATTCAAGAGGTGCTGACAGTTTTTCCTCTCAGAGTTGTAAGAAAAAGATATGGTTTCTATCCATGGATGACCTTGGCTTTGGAAATACAATTTGAGAAGATTCTTGATATTGTGGATGTTTTCATATTACTCTTGTATTTGTGTGCATTTCATTTCCCCACAAATTTATATGAAGGCTTTGAATTTGCATGGATCTCTCGGTTCACCATCATACTCTATAGTAATTCACACATGCACAGTTGAATTGATCTCCTTTGCAAAATGTTCATTATAGACTTGGGATGCGGTGACGAATTATGGTGTTACCTTTAGTCATTATTTCTTGAATTTTTAGGGACTGATAGATCCTTTTTTTGAAGATTGTTCTTCTATGTATATCATAGAGTTGAGGCTTGAAGTGATTTGCCGAAATCTGTGTGTTTGAAAGGACTTTGATTTAAGGATTGATCTGATCATTGTTGATGTGATTAACACATTCAGGCCTTAAACATGCCATAATAGCAGGTCTTGATTCTCAGTCATGTCTTCAATATTGATGCAATCATGTCTACTCCTATGATTAGGATGCAACCTGGAAGCATGCTCCTGGCTATTTTGTTTTCAGGCCACAATGAAACAAGGTGGTGTTGGGATCATTATATTTGGTGATCCATCACAGTGGATAGAGTTTTTGGGGTTCATGGTTTCATCTTTGCTGACCTCATACATGTGAAATAGCTCTTCATTTGCTCTTGTTCCTATAAAGTTGTTAATTAGAGGGAAACACTGTGAGGACTCAAACATGTTCTAATTAAGTGTGAAAGTCACAAAGGACTGAGTGATTGTTTTTTGCCAAGGAAGAAACTCACTGGTTTCACAATGCTCATGTGGCTCTCATTTAAGACTTGTTTTCTTAGGAGATTGGAAGCTTTGCATGTGCAAAACAAACCTTATGCTTATAGCTATTCTGTTTTGCTATTTTGCATTTATGTACTATACAGGATGTAGAAATATGGTGCTTGTATCACTCTGAGATCATCAATGCATCTTCACCATGGGTAGAGGCTTTTGGGATTTTGGTTTTTTACTTAATAACACCATAAATGCAGAAGGGATCTTCATTTGCTTAGAAACTTTTTACATAGATCTTTTGCTCTTCACCATGGCTTTGCGTGCGATCTATGAGCATAGAGAAGTATATCATTGTTTCCACCCCACCGCCGAGCCCCTTAACATGATGATCTGTCTAATGCTAGTCTCATATATATTCTCTCTTCTTTTAACTAGAGAGACTCTCTCTATATGAGACCTCCTCATGTCTCTTCTACCAAATGGTATAAAATACCCATGTGATGCCATGTGGCATCCTTCTCCAAAAGGTGATTCTAACCTTTTGAATATCATATGACATTTCCTTCCCCTTGAAAACATTTTCGTCCTCGAAAATGTGAATGAAATGTCCGTAATGGTAGAAGAAAGTGCTCGGACACCCTGAACCCCATGTACTCTATGTACATGGTCATCTCTGTGTGTTGTTTCCCCATATCCTTCCCCTTAAGAAATCTCATATGAGATCATCTCAAAGGTGGGTAACCATGTGAGTGGTGCCTACTATCTCCCATATACACTCCACTTTACAAACTATCACTCCCATGACATACATCATTATCACAATGATCTAAGTCCATATGATGTATCCTCTATGGAGTAATAATATGTAAAGCAAGTGTAAAAGTGTCAAACTTATAAGCTTGACTGTACCATAATGGAGATAATAAACCATAGAATCCTATGAAATCTAGAACAAAGTCCCATAACAAGTGACTCCAAACCCATCTAAGACAAAATGATAGATCGCCTTCATACCACTCTAAGTCTTCCTAACCTCGAGTGTACTCACAAGTAATAGTTTAACCTAACTATCTTGTGAAGTATGCAAATCCATCATCTAGCTCACGGTAGTAAAATGCAATCTCTACATTTCACCAACCAAGAAGTCTGTGCTTTTTCATCCCTTACCTGTGGACTAAGTTCTATTGGAAGAGCATCTATCGGCACTTGTGCAAACTCTAATATTTCTCTTCCCTTTAGTTTGCCATGTGAATGCAAAAAGCATTCCCTTTGAGATTCGGATAATCCCTAATTACCCATCCTCCTAACTGATGCTTACACATCATGCTCATGATGTAACATCAACTAAGAGTTTGGTACCCCAATAGGTTAGATATCTCCCTATCTCCGAGAAACCCTAAAGAGAAGAGTCATAACTCTACTCCCAGTCTAACTAATGTCAATAACTAGATCATCTCATCTAGTTAGAGACCATCATTGGAATAGCATGATTGCTCCTCTCTAGAGTCTCCATGTGAGACTCAATCTAACCATCATGATTAACTGATCTCCCTATTTTCTTTGATAGAAGAGTGCCACTTCTATCTAGACAACCAAAATGAGAAAGTGAAACTCTCTCCATGACTCTCTCTGTAATCTCCTCCAAGGAAAAGAGCTCTGGTAGTGGAATCTATTCCACTTTCCCTTTCCCTTTGGAAGAGATTCCTTATGAATTCATTTGCTCTACTCCTCCATAACTGAGAACACATATATAAGTTCTTTATAGGTTTCCCTTCCAAAATACTGGAGAATCAGACTCCCATGTGAAGGAAAATTACACTGAAAAGTCATAGTTTTCCCTTCCAAAATACTGGAGAATCAAACTCCCATGTGAAAGAAAATTTCACTAAAAAGTAGAGGAAACGAATTCCTTCTAAAATATAAACTAAGAGATGTTCTCTAAACAACTCTTTTGTCTAAAGGAAAACATACTCTATCCTTCTCCTTTGAAGAAATCATGTTTTCCTTTCCTTCTTTCTCTCTCAAAGAGTAGGAGCTAAAGTGAGACCGCTGAACTAAAGTGAGATCTCTCATAGATCTCTGAGCTGATTCCCACTTTCTCCTTTCCTTAAAAGAGAAACTCATGAATTTATTTAGTTCTCTCTTCCATAACTAATGCATAATACGTCATTACAGACATTACTATAAAGATGGAGAACAAATCTCCCATAAGTAATGAAGTTGTATGTAGTGAAGAGTGGAGAAAATAAATTCCTAATAAGGGTCAAAGCCCTCTGCTAAAATAGTCAGCAAGGATATGACATGATACCATAAACATATGTGTATCCATACCAAAAACTATCTCTGTCAACCATACTCTATGCATGGATCTATACGATCCAATCATACTGATGGAATCATCCTTCCTGAAAAACTCAAAATGAGTATGTGATACCAATGGTGATAAAATCACCTATCACATTCTCTACTCGAAGAATAAATCTTCTCTAAATTGTGAAGGATAACTCCCAATCCTAAGGAGATGTCTACTAAGAGCTCTCCTCTGATCTAGTGAGACATGATGCCATGAATGATGAGTCCTTTTCTCCCTGGCCATAGAAAAAAAGTGCTCAAAGGGAAGTCATTTCCACTATCCCATACTAGTGAAAACTTCTTCCAATTCAGGTTACCATACCTACACTAAACTGAATATATATATTCCATGTAATGGAATATAGAAGTGGACTCTAATGAATCCCATATCCTAAAATCATATGAGTGGACTCAAATGAGTCCCACGTCTTCGAACTAGTTAGTTTGGTTCTAATCAATATATGACAGTGGATATCCCTTTCTATTCCAAACCAACTTGTTCCTAGGTACAAAGACTAGGTCTAGGTACCTCTCTATAGATCCCGATATACATATATGTGTATTGGGTACCCCAGCTATTTCTTACTAAGGGATTTATGCTCAAAATCATAGAGCTAGTGTCATACCTCTGGCCTTTCTAATCATCACTCGAATCACATAAACACTCGTCGGTGCTGTCTCATGAAACCCATCTTTGTGATCCCATCTTATTGGTTTTCTTATTAGTGTAGCAAAAATGCTTCACTACTTGCTCAAGTGATGTGCATGAGTGAAACTAGTCACTCTTTGGGTATTCCTGATAATACCCCATAGTCTTCTAATCATCATGTGAGACTCTTGTGAAGATAAGTAAATCTTCACTAACTTGGAGATTATCAAATTGTATCTCCCGTGGCTCTATGCAACTTCCTATAAGCTATAGGATTTCTTGTGCACATTACTAATGGTGAAGATGTAGCTCCTTCCTTTAGAAATCCTATAGTCTAATTCCAAAAGGATTATATGTAGGGATCTTGTTGCTACTGAAGTTGCCTTATGTATAATACTATGATGGTACTAAGTCCATCAAATACATGCTTAGAAGCATGCCTATGCCTTATTGAAGTTTGCAAAAAGGGCATGTTACCATGCCATAATATTCTTACCTAAAGGCAAGTGTGTATA
This sequence comes from Ceratopteris richardii, assembly GCA_020310875.1. Lineage (NCBI taxonomy): Eukaryota > Viridiplantae > Streptophyta > Polypodiopsida > Polypodiales > Pteridaceae > Ceratopteris > Ceratopteris richardii. The sequence continues at coordinate 21,865,620 of CM035440.1, read as the reverse complement.
TAACGCCATGAGAGGGGAAAATTTTCGACAGCATTTCCCCAGGAAATGGAATCCCAAAAAAAATTATAACCAATAGCTCAGTGGCACATAGGTCACCCAATAACATAGGGCTTGACAGGCCCATGGCATGCACGCCATAAACTCATATATGGACTCCATGACCTGCAAAAACATAAAAACAAATGTTGGCAACCATTCTCTGTGTTGCCTAACCATATAGTTTCTGTATTCCTGTTTCCGGCAAACAATCAAAAGTGTGCTTCTCTCCCGTTGATCCATGCTTTTATAATTTAAACAATGATCAACATTTGATGTATGCAATCCAATCTATGCATGTACATACAAAACACCCCATAATATAAGATAAAATGCCTGAACCATAAAGCATACATCCCTGAATAGTATTGGTTTTGGAGTTGCATGCATCCAGTTTTTCTCGATGAGCTTTGAGACCTCTGTACCTTCCTCCTCAGGTCCTAACATACACTTTGAAGTGTCCGAAAACATCGGACCACTTCCCAAAACATAAAGCATGGTCAGATGATTACTAAAATAATGCAAATTTAGTCAAGAAAATGCATTAGTAATCCTTCTTTAGACCTAGCAAAACCACTTTAGGACCTCCAAATGTTGATAAACTGAAATATATAGCATGTGCAAAGAGCTCGAAGTGAAATTACTCAAATCGCCTTCCTGGTTTGAAAGATATGGCTCCCGGAAGGTAATTACCAAAAACTGTTTAGACTTTGCAGAGTTCTACAGACCTGCAAAAATACTTATTTTCCAAAATTTATTTTCATAGACTGAAATTAGACTTTGTGCTCTTCAAAACAAGCCATAGCACATCCAATTTGCAGTTGTTTAGCACAAGATATGGCCATTCCAAGTGGGACATGTCAAACTAGTGGACTGCTAGAGGGGCTGGAAAAAGTGTGAAAATGTGATTTTTGGGGTGCCCAAAAGCATTCTTCCATCATGCAAATACTACAATTCTCTCCATAATCTCAGAGAGTGGTATATGAAGATGCTTAGGCCTATTTTCACATTCCCAAATCCTCCCTTCAAGCATGCTAATTCGCTCCCCAAAAGAGGCCTAAATCAAGATTTTTTACTTTTATGTAAAAACTTAAATGGGAGCTCTTAGCAAGCTTCTAATCCACTCTAAATGTGGATTTATCTTGGATTTTATATAATAATCCATGGGAAGCCTCTTAAATTGTCTTTTTCCTTACTCCCAAAAGTGGAGTTTGATAAAATTAACATCTAAAATTTTCTCAAAATGGGTGGAAAGGGGGGTCTTTGAGGAACTAAAATTCCTCTTTATCTTCTCATTTTGATGAATCTAATGATTCTTCTAAGAAGTAAATATACTATAATCTCAGTATATATACTTTTTCCCATTCATCCATAGCTAGTGCACCTCTTTTTCCCTCTTCCAAAATGGGAATTTCTTAGATTCAGGTGCTGAAATTTTTTCTCAAACTGTGATGGAAGGGGATTTTGTGGAGCTTCAAACTCCCATCATACTGAGGTATATTTTAGATTTCTTGATTGTATATGGAATTCAATACACTAGACTATAGGTGTGCATGATTTTTCCCATCAATCTAAGAAAAATCCCCTTTCATTTCCCTTTCCCAAAATGGCTACTTGTCCAAAATAGCTCCTGAAATTTGTATAAAAATCATAAAAATAGGCTACTTTGGAGGTGCCTAAAGTATTGTATTTTGAGGGAATCCTTGACTCTAGGTGAGAGTACATATCTCATACTCTCCATACATGTAATGTCCCTCCAAAAGTTTGGCCTTCAAACCCTTCCTTGCCCTTCTCATTAGGCTTTGTTTCTTCCATGAATTTGACATCAATGAATTTTCATAGCAACGGGAAGTACGAACTATCCTTTTTCTCCTTCATGATGCATTTCCCAAATCCTCCTCAAGTTCTAAGGAATTGGATTGCATCCTCATCCAATATTGTCTTCGCAGCTCTAGTTGAGCACCTTATATGGAGATCTCTCTCCCTTACTCCTTATATGCTATGAATAAGCTCTTCTTGAGAAAGGGGGAGAAAAAGTATATTTTGTCACTTCTCCTCCTTGAAACAAGGGGTTCACCCATGGACGAGTGCTATGCCACTTCATCTGTATATGATGTATATAAGAGACACTTACCTCCAAGGAAGCGCACCACGGAATTCATTCGAAAGTAATTTGCTTACTCTGAAAGATAATGATCAACTCTATTTTGGATGTCGATCACGGCAGCTGGTCATGCTCTTGTTTTGGCTACCGGACATGGTCTTCATAGCAAATCAACACAAGTGCTGAACCGCCAGCGTCTCCCCAAGTCCGTCCATTACATGGAATATATGGCAAATGTGTTGTTTACTGGACATCTAGCAAAGATGGTAGCTTGGATAGAGTAGAAGTCTCTCTTCAAATCGGTGTGGGTTCGAATCCTATACCGCGCTGCGTTTGCGTGGATGGATCAAATCGCTCTGATAACAGTTTTACATAGCTCTTTTGCTCTTCGCCATGGCTGCTCTTGCGTACGATCTACGAACACAGAGAAGTATATCATTGTTTCCACCCAACCATCGAGCCCCTTAACATGATGATCTGTCTAATGCTAGTCTCATATATATTCTCTCTTCTTTTAACTAGAGAGACTCTCTCTATATGAGACCTCCTCATGTCTCTTCTACCAAATGGTATAAAATACCCATGTGATGCCATGTGGCATCCTTCTCCAAAAGGTGATTCTAACCTTTTGAATATCATATGACAAAACTGCTCGAATTTGTACAGGACAAAGAGGGGGATGACTCTGGCTCCTGATTTTCAAGGCTAACTATTGATCCATCTTTTGCTAAATGCTTCCATGATTGAGGAGATGAAAATGAGCCTTACAGGGATCAACACTAATTAGAAACTGAACATGTGCCCTAGGATTGTGGCCATCATTTCCACTTGCTCTGTTTTGTGAGATTTGATGTGTGCTTGGTTAAAAGTTCAGGTTTTGTGACTCTCTGACAGGAACAAAAAGCTCTTTATGGGGACTTCTCTCTAGGTGAGCAAGTCCTATAGGACTAGATGTCCTCTGAAGTGGAAACTAACAGTTGAACTACATGTTATATTCTATCTTTTTTCAAAAACAGTCTACTTGTTCTGTATGTTTTAATTTCAAGTTTGGGAGCTACCTAGGGAGGCTCTATCAGCTTTACAAAGAACTACATGGTGGGATGTATGCTAGGCCGACTACCCCCCAAGGGGATTGTGTCACTTAGCTCCGAAGATTGAAGGATTGCAGATTGAAGGACTAATGGCTTGCAGATTGGAAGATTGAAGTGCTGCAGATTTGAAGATCAATGAAGACCTCAAGAATTGCAGCCTGAAGACTTGCAGCCAGAACTTTGTAGACTACATAATTGCACATTTGCAAACCTGAAGCTTTTCAAAATTAAAGACTCAAACTTGGAATAGTTCAGTTATGTATGCTCTTCTTCTTTAGCTTTGTCGAGGTCAACAAAGACTAGAGGGGGGAGAGTGTTGGGTTGTAGGGTATGCACACATCCTCAATTGTGCATGGGAACCCTCCCTAGACCATAAGAATAACTCTTTTTGTATCTACTTAGAATTTCACATAAAAACACCCTCTTAGGACACTTTTTGATATTTCTCTTATACTAAGGTAAAGAAGCCTTGTAAATAGCCATCTCTCTTGCACACATAGGAGAGAACACATGTAAAAAACCCACGCCCATATTTCTTGGGATTTGGTGGTTACAAAAGGAATATTTGCCCAAGATATCGTAGTCACACACATGCTTACTTTTTGACTTTTCAAAAGAGCACATGGGGAATGGAGCTTATCCTATATATAGAAGCTCATTTTTGTAAACAGGGGAGCTTTTGGTCGACGTGCTCTCATGTAATATCTCTTATGAATAGAAGAAGGCTCTCTTTTACTCCAAGACTATTTACATTTATGTATTGTGTCTTTGTGAGTGTGTCAGAGTGGTGTGTGTTTGCCTATGCATGTGTCGCCTTTGTGTGAGTAGAGTAGTTGCTATTACTTGTATTTTCCTCATGGACTAGGATCCTTGACTCCCTATTCTCCTTGTTTTCAAGCATGTGGCATAGCATGGGGCTGATGCAAATGGCTTGAACATGTTGGAGGTAGAGGTGGATGAGAGGAGATTCACTCTTGGGCTTTCCTTCTTGCTTCCATGCAAGGTGGTGAGGATTTTGGTCCTCCCTTGCTACAACTTCAACATTAGATAACAGTCCTACACACAAATTTCAAGCATAATACACATGCACAAGCTCTTGGAGAAGAAGATAATCAACAAGAAAGAGGCAAATTCGAGATTCAGCTTTAGTTCTCAGAATGGCAAAAAGTATTTACAAAGACTTACCTAGTGACTTATATACATGTGCCCTAAAATTGGTCCTTTCACACAAGAGACTCGCACTTTTATTGAGTAACTCTAATCTCCTACTATGTTACAAGGATTATGTTACAATAATTGGGGTTTATGCATCTGGAGGACTCCTCGTGCATTTACATAGTTTCATGAGGTATTTCGTAGGAATTTGAAGAAGAGAAATTATGCCTATAATTTGAAAAAAATTTGGGCTCCCTTTTATGTGCTCTTTTCTCTGCAACAATGTGCTTGGTATGAAAAAATACATGCCTATCTAATTGCACATGGTTTTGAGAACAATGCAACTGAGAGAACCTTATATGTTAAGCATGCAAATGATGTGCTTCTGATCATTGTTGTGTATGTTGATGACATGTTTCTCATTGGTCCTCATGAGAAACATGTTGCTGATTTTAAGGCCGATCTGCATGCCTCATTTGAGATGTCAAATTTGGGGCATTTGCATCACTATTTGGGCATTCAATTTATGTAAGTTGATAGCGGAATAGCTTTGTGTCAAACTAAATATATTGACCCATTATTGCAGCATTTTGACCTTGAAGATTGCAAACCTATAGCCACTCCTATGGAGAGAGGTTTACAATTAAGTCTTCATGATGTTAGAGATACATTGGATGTTTTTCTCTATCAACAGGTTGTTGGATGCTTAATTTACTAATGCATTACTTGCCCAAATATTCAGTTTGCTATCTCATAGATGAGCAGGTTTATGCATTGAGTAGTTGTTAAGACTTGATAGGTGGTTAAGCGCATCTTTCGCTACTTGAGTGGTACCCGGCTACTTGGATTGTTTTATCCCAAGGGGGGATCACTACCGCTAGATTTACATGTTTTTTCTGACTTTGACTGGGTTGGTTGCTATGAAATGCATATGTCTACCAGTGGTTTTTGCTTCATGCTTGGTAGCTCATGCATATCTTGGTTGAGCAAGAAGCAGCCTACTGTGGCCACTTATATTTGTGAGGGTGAGTATAGGGAAGCTTTCACAATGATTGTTGAGTGCGTATGGCTCACAAACCTTACGGCTAATTTGGGTGTTGGCCAGTCTTCTACCACCACCATCTTCACTGACAATTAGAGTGCACTAGAAGTTGTGAGGGACCATGTGTTCCATGCTCAGACTAAGCACATTGAGGTGCACTATCATTATGTCAGGGAGAGGTTCTCTATTGGAGAGATCAGCTTGGCATATGTGCCCACACATGAGAACATCGTAGACCTTTTCACAACGGCTCTGCCTAGAGAGAAGTTTGAAGCTTTCCACAAGGCTTTGGGCTTACTTCCTTTTGTGGATTGATTCCACATAGCTTGGCACATCCTTATACATCAATGCCAGCTCCTTGTTCACCGCATCAATCCCAGGGTGGATTTGTTGATATATTGAAGGAGTGATGTGTGTGAACACACTAGGACTACTGAGCACGTTTTTCCCTCTTTAGGAGGTTTTTTCCCTCGGCTTGTATATATGCTTATAACCCTAACGAGTTACTTATCTTTGTACATTCTAGTGGTAATAGATTCAGCATTGTGTGTTGTGCTCCAAGCTTCTTCTTATTCCTTGTGCTGTTCACGTGCTTGCGTAGACCTCGAACTCCAACAAAAACATCAACAAGATCTACTATCTAGTCAATACATATTGTTTACTAGTTAGCCTTGATCTAGGTTCATATCTAGTCTTGTCTTGCTTTCAAAGTACATGCGCCAATGTAGAATAGGATGTTCATGACATAGATAATTATCTACTAAGAAGTGATGATTATCTATTAACAAAGATAAATAAGATGGGAATAAAGCTACTAAGCAAACATGAGTGTCATTTGAATGTTGATGTTATACTGATGTAGAAGTAGATTTAGCAAGATTAAAGAAGAACATAAAAGCAATCAAATTGAATGCAAGTATGCAAACAAAGATGGGGCATGAGGAGGGTGGAGTCATGAAAACAAAGTATCATCACATGCACTTTACTGTGATCCATTATTTTCCATGTTCAATGTTCCAACCTATGCACTTAGGAGTGGATTTTGCACTTGATGTTGTGTCTCTAGATTGTAACTCTTCACTTGAGTTCTCTTGCACTATTGACTCAAGTTCATTTTGATCAATCCAACATTATTAATTGGTACAATAATGTTTAGGAGCATTTGTTGATATATTTTGGTAGTGATGTTGTTAGCAGCGGACAAGGGACTGAAGGACTAACGAGGCATGGCAGTCAGAGAAGAGAGTCAGAAGGGAGAGAAGGCACAAGCAGACAAGGGAGTCAACGAAGATCTGGCAAATAGGCCAATAATTTTCTTCAGGAAGAAGTACGTATGAGCATTCACGCAGATTTTTTCAAAACCTCTACACCAATTAAAAGTGATTCTCATCACTAAACACCATTGTAAATACCATTTCATCTTTTTGTAGCTCCATTTTGTGCAAGCCAAGGAGTCCTTGAGCTTGAGGAGCTTTAGAAGTATCTCCCTGCTAATTTTCGTATTTTTTAGATCTCGTTTGAGCCCTCAAATAAGCCCTGGAACCTAATTTTTAACTAGGCCGGACACTAGGTCTGGACAGGGCCAAAACCTAGTCAAAAACTATAAAAAGAGCTAGAGAGCTCATTTTTGAGGTTAGATTGTAATTGAAACAAACTTGTAAGAGCTCTTTGAAAGTAATCTAAGAACTCCATTGCTCCTCACTCTTTGTCTTGCCTTGTGTGCGCGTGTGTGTGTATGTGTGTGCATGTTGGTGTGCTTCTCACTCACGCACTTGTGCTTCCACTTGCTCGAGGTCTTCATACCATCCTCACGTCTTCCCGGATTGACATTAAAGGAGGTGCTACTCATCACCGAGCTACACCAAATTTTGGCGCCGTTGCCGGGGATCAAGCTTTGAGGACGAGCGTGTGATGGTAAGACGTAGAGTTGACGCGTTGGAGTTGTAGGTATTTTCTTCACTTTCATCTATCTTCTTGTTTTTTCTTCACCATCTTCATCACCATCATCATCATCACCATCTCCCACCTCCATCTCCATCATCGCGAAAATTTCTGTTTTTTGATCATATCACCATCTCCACCTCATTTCCTTCATTCTACTTGTGAGAGAGAGCGAGAGAGCGATATTCCTTGCACTGTTTTTTGCATGTTTATTGTGTTTCTTGCAGGTATCATCATCATCATCCCCTCCAGCTTCCTGCGCAGGTACGAAACTTGTCGAAATTGTCTCGCGGTCGCAGGCTTCTGTCGATCGCGACTGACAGAAATTTTTGGTTTTTCACAAAATTGAGTGCACCACTAGAACAAGCACAAGGAGCACATCTTAAAACACTAAAAACATTAGAAAAATTCCGAGGTTTTCTGTCAATCGCGACCGACAGCCTCTGTCAATCGCGACCGACAGCCTCTGTCAATCGCGACCGACAGCCTCTGTCAATCGCGACCGACAGACCCTGTCAATCGCGATCAACAGACCTCGCGACCGACAGACTGCCACGTAGGACCCTGTCAATCGCGATTGATACCGTCGATCGCGATCGACAGCCACGACCGACACCTCTGTCAATCGCGATCGACACCGTCAATCGCGATCGACTGAAATTCAACGATTGACTGACTTTTACGCGTAGCCACGTGTCCATCGCGACTGATAGGCCCCCGATTGACTGAAATTTCGGCGAAAAATCCGGAAAACGTGTCGATCGCGATTGATACCGTCGATCGCGATTGACAGCCACGATCGACACTGTCGATCGCGATTGACACTGTCGATCGCGACTGACAGCTCCGACGGACACCTCTGTCAATCGCGATTGACAGACCTGTCGATCGCGATTGACAGGCTTTTCGGCCAAAAATTAGGGTTTTGTTTTTGTTCAAAATTGGGATAACTTTGGGGCAAAATAGTCAATCCATTAGCACTTTGGAGGTTCCTACACTTGAGATTTGGGAGAAAATCCTAGGATCCGTCAGCCAGATTGAATCCTGTCCTAACCCCCTAAACCCTGAACAGTCATAACTTCTTCATACGAAATCAAATTTTTGAGCTCTAGGGCTTGTTGGAAAGCTCGTGGCATCTACTACACGCCCTCAACTGTTTTTTATAAAGATAATGCGTTGATTTTCAGATAGGGTAATTTGAAGTTGACCATACCCAGGGGGATCAAAGTCAGGGGTCTTTAGAATTGTTTTCTTAAAAAATCACTATGCAAGTTTGTGTTTGTGCTACAGGAATGAAAATACTTGGTTCTGTCTTTGGAATTTAAATTTTTAAGCTAACTTTGGAACTTTTACAGATCCTTTGAGAGCATCGCAAGGCGTTCTAAGCAAGTGTAAGTGTAAGCTTGGGAACACACTTCTTGGGCACTCAAGGGCAACCAAGCAGGAAACAAAAGGTTGGAAACTTTTAACCCCCTCTGTCAATTCATAGTCTAGGCTAAGAACGACGAGAGGTAGGAGTAAGTCAGGGCGACGATAGGCAGGTATCAAGTTGAAGACTACCTAAAAAAACTCAAGTCCAAGCTAAAAACCTAATCTCTGTACTGTCGATAACATAAAGGAAAAGAACCTAACGTGGAACGATCAACCCGAAAGCACGAAGAACATTCAAGTATTCCTGACGACGTAAAATCAGACAAGACCGTAAACACGAGAAATAAATAAAAAGAATCAAGTGACTAATATAAAGTAACCAGCAACGAGGTTGTACTCTGGGCAAAGAATTGGGCTACTTAGATAGGCATATGAACCTTAGATCAGGACGACATCTTGTAAGGGAGAGACAAAGCCTTAGGTCTTCAGAGGCTAGTGTTAATCACACTGCTAGGTCTTGGGCCCAGCAGTTGAGCCACCACTCATACTACCCTAGCTCTGAGACGAGTGAATCAGAGATGTCTCAAGGTATGGACAGACCTACGGGAAGTTCAGGAGTGCCATACTTGCACAGGGTAGAAGGCCCTTACAAAACGCAGTTGGAATACCTTAGGACCAATCGATTAGGTGCTAGCATCTATGAGGACGGTCTAGGAAGATCTGTGGTACAGATTAAGAATCCTGATCAATCCATTGGACTAGAGCGCCCAGCTGTCAAGTTTGAAAATGGAGCATACTTGGACAAAGAAGGAACCATATACGTAGTCACCGGTCACCCAGATAGGACGGACGAATTTGGAAATGTGATCCCCGAAGCAGACTTAGGTGACTTGGAACAAGGAAACATGGGTGCGGAACCTAGAACCCCTCGAGGCAAATCTGTTCTCACTAGAATTATCACGCCTGAGTGGGTTCCCCAAGACAACAAGAGCATAGAGTTGCTCCTCAATCGAGAAACTGACGAAGCCTTTTGGAGATACAAATCTAATCAGCCAACTGATATAGGAACTATCATGATCTATGAGCTTAAGGATCCGGATAGCCCAGGTAGAGTGACCTACTTAGATCACACTTCGGAAAGGATCTTTGTGGTGACAGAAAATGATAGGCATGCTTACACTTGGAAGGGTGAATTCATTTTCCCCCAACCAAGATCGAATGTATCCTATGGTCACCCTGGAGCTGGAACATCCCAAGCTCATGGAACTCAAAGAGACAGAAGTAGAGATAGACCAGAAGTAAGCTTTGCCAACCCCGTGGGCAGAGAAAGAACGAGGACGGAGACGAATAGAGTAGAACCAAAGATACTTAGGGCTCACCTGAATCAGAGAAATGTGGATGGATTCCCTCTGCCGAGACCTAGAGAGCACACAAGAACTCTGAGACCGACCCAGCTAGTTAAGTCCATGAAGAATTACTTTGATGGCACAGGAGATCCCTATGATCATGTGGCGGAGTTCAAGCAAGTCTTGAGAGCTGAACAAGTGGAGGATCTATTCACGCAGTACAATGCCTTCGGTCTAACCCTTAGGAACACAGCACTTACATGGTTTCAGCCATTGGATGAGCGACAGTTCAGGAGCATAGACCAACTCCTAGAGGCTTTCATCGTAGAGTTCTCTAAGAGTGGCATAAGACACAATACCTCCTCACTGATTCACAGCTTCAAGCAAACCCCTCAAGAGACCGTGAGACTTGCAGGAAGAAGATTTAGGCAATATCTTGAAAGATGCCCTGTTTCGGAGCTACCTACACCAGCTAAATAAGTAGCCTTATTCTTGGATGGATTGCTGAGTACGAAATTGAGATCCTATGTGTATCTGAAGGACCCTAGGACTATAGAAGAGTGTGTACGCATGTGCATTGACATTGAAGATAACCTAGGGGAAGAACTAGAGCTTTCCAAAATCTACAAAGATTCAGATAGTGCATATAGTCACTCTTCCACGCAATCCACATCAATTGAGGAACTCGCAGAGAAAGTGGCCCAAAAACTAGGCGTCTCTAGCAAACAAATTCCAAGGTTTGCCCCTGTGAAAAGGTGCTATACGTGTGGTGGTGACCACATGGCGAATGTATGCCCCATTATGGCTCAGCCCCAAGTAAATCCTAGTAGCCAGTACTGCACCATAGAACGGAGATACACCAATCACACCGCACAAGATTGCCCATACAACAAGCAGGCAGTTAGGCAACCCTACCCTCAGCCATACCCGCAGCAAGGAAGATACCAGAACCAGTACCCTCCACAGCCATATGGCAGGCCACAACAAAATTATCAACCACAATACCAAAACCAACAAAGACCTCAGCCAGTGTTAGCTCAACAACCCCCTGCCCCAGCTAATGTGATTCCGGTAAAGTATGCTGTTGCAGAAGAAAACCTGAGTAGAGCTATAGTCCCTGTGACGCCCTTGATTCCTGAAAGTGACCCGAGTGACCATAGCTTTGATTCTACACATGTTGATAGTCCCCAAGCGTACTACATGCAGTCTCCAGAACATGATGAGTCCTACTATTGTGAAGAGCCGAGTGAACCTAGTTGGGAGTCCGATTACACCAACGTCATGTATGCAAACCCCAACCCTAGGCCTCAACCTAGGCAGGTAAGACTTCCATTCCCAAGAGGACCGTGCTACAGATGCCAAGGAGATCACTTCATTCGTGATTGTCCCTTACCTCCACCTACACAACCCCAGTCAGTGACGATCCAAGGCTTTTGCCAAGATTGTGGAAAAGAGCATCTCTTACGAGATTGCCCAAAGAACCCCAATAATATGCCAAAAATCACGCCTATCAACGTTATTGGATTAGTGGTAGACCCCATAGGAAGTGTCACTTCCATTGCTCCGGTACAGGTAGTCACTAGAGCTCAAGCATTGCAGCAAAACCAAGGGGTAGACCAGGAAAAGAGCCCAACGGCTAGTGAAACTGAGAGCATAACCAAGAAAAGGACTAGAGCGTGGAAAGATAGTCGAGAAAGAATGAAAAGACAATGGGCTAAAAAGATGAGTGAACTTGAGGAAAGCATAAGAGAAACCAAAGCCAGGATAACTGAACTCACATCTCAAACTCCCTCTCACACTACCCCACCACCACCTTTCCCATCGCCATCCGACCAGCCACCTTCCAACCCGCCTCACCTAAACCCACCACCCCCTAGAGTAGGATCAGTCCTAGCAGATCCCACTCCCGAAGACCTTAATATGATGCTTAAAGCATATCAGGCCAGAATCCAAGAAGGGCCAACCATAACCGATCATGAAAAATGCTACCCTAGAGCCGAGCTAGAGCTTGAACGAACTAAATTTGTGCCAAAATGGTGGAATTGGCTCAGACCATGTTTGAAGCTAGTCGCCACTTTAACATCTCTAGCTCAGCTAAGACGCAGTTACATTTTGATGGACTGCTAGAAAGAATAGAGAGGCTAATTGCACAATCAGAAAAGGAACCTGCCCCTCAAAGAAAGGAAAGGGTAAGAGAACGGATAAGTCAGCCTCTTCAGGAAGCCCATGTGCCTCCTCAAGAAGCTTATCTTTCCCCCCAAAAGGCAGATGAGCCTCCCTCGAAAGCTCATGTACCTCCACAGGTTGCCTACATTCCTTCTCAGGGAGCATATGAGCCTATTCAGAAAAGTAATAGAATAAGTAATCCCCTCCAGGAAGCTGGTGCTCCAAACATCTATGAGAGCGAGAAAAGAGCCAACGATAGAATAAGCCCTCCTTCCCAGGTTGCTTATGTGCCTAATTCTACGGAGCCAGACACTTCTTCTTCTATGAATCGGTTTGCACCAGACTTCCTACGAGAAATTCAAGAAGATAAATGGGATAACGAAAGTGAAGTCGCCCCTCCCTTTGAACTTGTGGATGATGCACACGACCAATTCCCACAAGACATCCCATCTATTTACGAGGAACATGAGAGTACTCAGTCTCACGAGAGAGTGGACTTTGAATCCAATTCCATATTAGAGCTACCCCATTTCACAGGCCCATGGGAAGCAAAGTCCACGTGTATGAGAGCACCCACAGTCATGGTAAGAAACGAAGATTCAGTCATACCTAGGAACACAGAGGTAGTGAAGAACACTAACGTGCAATGCAATCTCAAGTTAGAAGAGCTACTCAAGGGTAGACCTGAATCATGGAAACATGTAACCAAACAAGTACCTGAGATAGCAAAACCTCGTTCCCAGGTAGGATCACATAGGACAGTGCCAGAGATACCCTTGGATAAGATAGGAGATATGTGTGAAGGTGAAGAAGGGAACACCTATCTTCCCATTACTTATCAGGAGTACACCACCAAGGCAATTTTGGACTCAGGTGCAGGAGTTGCAATTGCCACCACCTCCCTATGGAAGCGTTGGGGCAAGCCGGCACTCAGACCAACGAGAATGAAATTGCAGATGGCCGATGGTCACATAGAGAGACCCCTAGGATTGCTAGAAGGAATAACTCTCACCACTTGTGGTGTCGAGTTTGAACATACCTTTGCTATATGTGACTTTAGCAAAAATCATGCCTATGAGATGATTTTGGGACGACCATTCATGCGACAGTTGCAAGTGGTACAGGATTGGGGAACTAATTCCTTGTACCTGCAACACTTAGGTGTGCCGACCAAAGTCAATCTCAAGGATTACTCTCATAGAGATGTCCCTCCTATCCAATGGAATCCCATCCATAGAGCCAGAGATGACACGGAATCTGTGCATTCCATAGGGTCTGGATCCTCATGGGTGCATGAAGACACTCATTTATGGATGTGCAAGGTTGCAGTAGAAGAAGAGAAGAGAGAGAAAGCCAGAGAGGTAGGTGCAAAAGAAACACATAGATCAATTCAAGACCCAGCCTATGCACCTGTAGTTTTTCCTGATGAGGAATTTGAACCCCATGGCTGGGCAGAAATCCTAGCAACAATGGACGTAATCAATGAAGAACAATGGACACCTCACTGTGATGAGGATGGCTATGATATTTCAGTCTTCTCCATAGAGCCAATCATGGGAGAGGCAGTTCTGGAAGAATGTGAACCTAGCCCTGATGCCTTTGAGGATGCAAGTGACTCCGACCTAGAGTCAATCATTATGGACCCACCATTTGCATCAGATGAAGAATACTTCCATGAAGTAGAATTTCAACCCCAGAGGCATGGAGAGCTTACAAATGATGTAAGATTAGCCACACATGTGACCCCAAAGGAAGAAGGAAAGAAACGGAAGAAGAGAGAAGTCTCACCAGAAGAGGCAGAATCTTTGTTTGAGGTCCCAGAAAATTTTAAGAAGTATGAGATAGACGACAGGAGAGTCATGATAAGAATGCCTAAACGAGAGGCACAAGCAGGAGAGGCCTATGATAACAAAGAAACCACCAAGAAAATCGTAGTGGCCCTAGAAGAAGGAGAGGAGAGGTGCACGTACATAGGCCATGACCTAACAGACGAAGAAGAGCAAGAATTGATAGCCGTGTTAAGAGAATACAGAGATGTGTTCGCTTGGAGTTACAAGGATTTGAAAGGTGTTGACCCTGACATATGCTCACACACCATCCCCATGACCTCAGATGCTAAACCCTCTAAGCAAAAGCCCTACACATATAACGATAATTACGCTGCTAAGATCAAAGAAGAGATAGATAGACTGGTTGAAGCTGGATTTATCTATGAAATTGAGCACACTGAATGGGTATCCCCCATCGTAGTGGTGCCCAAGAAGAATGGCAAGCTTCGTGTGTGCATTAACTTGAAAAAGGTTAATGCAGCCACGATTCGAGATAACTATCCGCTTCCCATCACAGAACATCTCTTAGAAAGAGTGGCAGGCAAGGAAGTGTACAGCTTTCTTGATGGATTCTCATGTTACAATCAAGTAGCCATAGCTCCAGAGGATCAGCATAAGACAGCCTTTGCCACAGAATGGGGCATTTTCGCCTTCAGAGTGATGCCATTTGGGCTTACCAATGCACCAGCTACCTTCCAAAGGCTGATGTGCCATGTATTTAAAGAGTTCCTGAGGAAAAACTTAGAGGTCTACATTGATGATCTTTGTGCTCATTCGAACATTAGGCAAACCCATATCCCTGAACTCAGGCAAATCTTCGACAAGTGTAGAGAATATCAAGTCTGCCTGAACCCAGAAAAATGTGTTTTCATGGTCAGGCAAGGCAAGATTCTAGGACACATAGTGTCAAAGAATGGCATATCCACTGATGAAGAGAAAGTGAGAGCTATAGCAGAGCTACCTAGGCCAAAAAATGTCAAGGAAGTACAAGCTTTCATGGGGCATTGTGGTTATTACCGACGATTTATACACATGTATGCTGTCATTGCAAAGCCCATGTACGGACTTCTGACTAACTTTGAGTGGACGGATGAATGTGAGAATTCCTTCCAGGAGCTTAAACGACGATTATGTTCAGCACCAATCTTGACCACACCAGATTGGAATAAGCCATTCCATGTTCATGTGGATGCATCCAATTACGCCATTGGATGTGTGCTTGCACAACCTACTGGTGAAGGTAATATGGATCTTCCAATTGCCTATGCCAGTAGACAGTTGAATGCAGCTGAACGAAATTACACCACTACGGAGAGAGAAGGCTTAGGCATGGTATATGCAGTTAAGAAATTTAGACACTATTTGCTTGCAAATAAGTTTAAATTTTTTACTGATCATCAGGCTTTGCTATACCTCGTAAACAAACCATGCAATACAGGAAGATTAGTGAGGTGGTTTCTCTTGCTCATGGAATATGACTTTGAGGTTGTGGTAAGGAAAGGCAGGACTCATTTGAGAGCAGATCATCTCTCTAGGCTCACGTCGGGAGAAGCCCCACAAGGAGTAGCAGATGATCTTCCTGACGCTTACTTGTTTAACTTGGAAGTCGTACCGCAGTGGGCTAAGTCATTGGTACCAGTATTGACGTACAGGCCTAATCATCCAGTGGTGAACACACGGAATAGGGAGGTTGTGAGAGCCCAAAAGTACCACATCATGGCAGGAAGCATGTACAAGCACACAGATCAAGGGATCTTGGCTTGTTGCGTAGAAGAGGATGAGTACGCTAAATGGTTGCAATTAGCACATGTAGGTGCGTTAGAGCAACACTACTCAAAGCAACGAACTTTACAGACTCTAAAGAGACTCGGAGTGCATTGGCCAACTATGGAAGATGATGTCCAAAAGTTGTGCAAGGATTGCCCAATCTGTTGCACTAAACCACCTGTGGAACACGCTACTCTTTATCAAGTATCCATTGTGCCAGATTGGAGCGAACCTCTAGTGTCCTTCCTGAGGACAAACACATTCCCTCCAGACATGACTCTGGCTAGGAAAAGGAGTTTAGAACAAGAAGCCCTGGATTACTCACTCATTGGTGATAATCTATACAAACGCGGTAAAGATGGTTACCTGAGACTGTGCGTCCATGAGAGTGAATATCTTAAGATCTTGGAAACTGCTCACCAAGGTGTAGCAGGAGGACACTTTGGACCAGATCGGGTGATCAAGGCAGTACTATTTGCGGGCTTCTGGTGGCCTACCCTTCACATGGATGCACATACCTATGTGAAACGGTGTGATGTTTGTCAGAGAACTCAGTATCCTATACGAAAAGATGAGATGCCATTGAAACCTATGATGGGTGGACGTGCGTTCTCTAAGTGGGGAATAGACTTCGTGGGTCCTATTAATCCCCCAGCTAAGGGTTCTCATGCAGAATACATCATTGTTGCGACAGACTATCTAACTAAGTGGGTAGAGGTAAAGGCTACGACAAAGAACGATGCTCAAACAACTGCTAAATTCTTGTTTGAGAATGTGTTCACAAGATATGGGCTACCTATAGAGCTGGTAAGTGATAGAGGCACTCATTTCTTGAACGAGGTGATTGAGAATCTACTCCAAGAATTCCTGGTAATACACAAGAAGTCTGCCCCCTATCACCCTCAAGCTAATGGACAAGCTGAGAGCACTAATAAGATCTTATGCAATGTACTGACGAAATTAGTGAACAATAAACGCTCTGATTGGGACAAACAGCTACACCATGCTGTTTGGGCATACCGAGTTGCCTACAAAACGGTACTCCAAGCCACCCCCTTTCAGATGGTATTTGGCCAAAACGCAGTGCTACCCTTGGACTTCTTGATACCTACTTTGAAGGTAGCACAAGAGCACGAATGGATGGGTCATGAACTCTCTTCTAGACTTTTTGACCTTGAACGATTAGGAGAAACAAGACTGAGAGCAGCTGCAGGGATATATGCAGCAAAGAAACGACAGAAGGCATACTTTGATGCCCATGTGAAGGATAAGGGTTTGAAAGCGGGAGATCTAGTTTTAGTCTACACATTGAAACAACATGCAAGGAAGCTAGAAAAGAGAGGCTACGGACCCATGATCATTAACAGAATCTCAACAAGTGGAGCAGTGAAACTAGCCACTTTAGAAGGCAATGTTCTCCCAAACTATATTAGCGGATGCAGAGTTAAGTTGTATCAGGAACCCCTCACAGAGGAAATGCTAAGTCGACTCAACACTGCTAAGAAACGCAAAGAGGAAGAAAAGCGAATTCGAGAAGAAGCTCAAGCAGAAGCCCTAGAGCGCATAAGAAGAATGAAATTAAGAAGACAAGGTAGAGAGCACCCTAGGCAAGATGCATATGCAGATCAAGGATATGACGTAGCTATGTGTGAAGTTTCAGGCGTTAGCTCACATAGGATAACTGATCGACGCCCTTTCATAACCGTAGATATAGGACAAGGAAAGAGTGCAAGGACTGTAAGAGCCTTGATTGACTCAGGCGCAGCCACTAGTGCTGTTAAATTGTCTTACTGTCAAGAGTTGCAGTTAACTGTCAATCCTGTGGAAGCATATCTCATAGGATTGGGAGGCGTGGAAACCCCTTGCATGGGCGAGGTGGAACTTCCCCTCTACATTCATGATGAGGCAATGACAGTTAAGGTACTAGTGTGTCAAGATGAGGACCTCACTGAACCGCTTGTCTTGGGTCAAGACTGGATCTATGACAAAGCAGTCAACTTAAACCTAAGAAGTGGACTTCTTCAGGTATGGGTCAATCATAGTCGAATTACAGTAGAGTTAGATAATGGAGCACTCAAGGAACTAGGAAAGGCACACACTCCTGGTCCTTCCAGGAGTACACATGAAGATGACCATGCTGTTCTTGTCCAAAACTATGTGTTGCAGAGGAATGGTGGTTGCAAAAAAGGAGTCAGGGATGCAACGGAACTCCCTTCTTTTCCAAAGGCCAGAGGGAGGCGGCAACCGAAGGTGGATCAAAGACAGAAGAAGCAGAGTAATACCTATGTCGGAGATCAAAAGTACCTGCCCAGCAAAATGTCTCAGCACGGGAAACAAGTGTGGGTGCGGAAAGGCGAACACCCGGTTGCACTCAAGCCAACCACACGGGCAAAGCCTCTTATTAGTAACCAACAACACGATACTAATAAGAAGTCTTTCAGAAGCTCATCTGCTAACGTGAAGTCTGTTTGGGTGCCTAAGAAGTCGATGAAGGCCAGCCCACAATCAAGACAAATTTGGGTGCCTAAGGCTTGTTTGCGGGCTCAAATAGCTACACCAAGAACACACCCTACACAGCATGATCCATTCACTCGCACAGCCGGCATCCACTCGTTTTCAACACTCAGGAACACACCAAGGCCCATGAGCACGAACAGAGCCACTTGTAAATGGGTCCCTAAAAGGCCTCATTTTCAAACCGAGACACCGATAAAGCTCTCTAGAGTCTCTACGAAACCAAAAGCAAAACCCTTCCACTGCATTTGGCAGTCTCAGACTTGTAACAAATCCCCAGACCCCATTTGTAAATCCATGATAACTTACTAATTACATCACTATCACTTTACATCATTCCACTTAACTCTTAGGTCTACCGAACGACTAACCACACACACACTTGCACCGAGCACTTACTAACCCATTATTCGCTCCCGACCCTCATGTTAATATTGTAATGGGAACAACAACGATCCTCCCTTGTTCTGTACAATATTAACACGTGTTTGTATATTCTCACAGAGACAGGTAGCAAGAAGTAACATGGCAGATACGGTAGGAACTAGCTCCCAGGCAGGCACCAGCCCCCAAGTGGTGGACATCGAAAGCCTTCCGGTCGAGGAGGAATTAAAGGAAAGACTAGTGGCATTACGGGCATTACATGCCATACCAATTCAGAATCCTCCACAGGGTCATACAATGTCGGTGGGCAAAGCTTCACACTGGTTTAGTGATGTTGCTGGACCTCTGGGGGAAGGCACATATATGTGGGAGTCCGAGGTAGAATTCAATGGACGTTGGGGCAAATACCATTTCTTTACCAGGGAGTTTGAAAAGCTACAGAACAATGAAGGACTGAAGTCGATATGGAAGAAGGCGGGGCTTTATGATTACTTCAAGTTCCAACTACCAAAGCCAGATTTTCTAAGGTGCTCATACTTAATTAGTACCCTCACTCCCAACAAAGACAAGAAAGGATACAGCTCCTTTGTGCTCCCATCACTCACAAGGGGCAATGAGCTGAAGCGTTTCCGCTTGACTATCAACTTGGTAAGAGAAGCACTCGACATGAAAGGTATGCACATCCCAACAGAGAAAGAGACTATGGTTCCAGACAATATGAAGAACAGGAATCTGACGAAGCTGAAGGACATGGTTGCGATGACACCTACAATTGCCATTCACTTACGCATGGTCATGCAACATTTCGCATTCCCCGCGCAGGAGAGGTTCACAATGCCCCCCAAAAAGATCTGGTTTAGCCTCTACCTGGCGGATGCTTTTGATTTGTCCATCAATATGCCCCACTAGATTATCGACCAGATTCATATGGCTCATCAGAGATGGTATAAGAAGCAAAAGTCTGTGCTGTATGGTTGCTGTGCACTTACAAGAATTGTATACAGATGTCTCGCATATGATGTACCGGTGCAGAGGGCTCTCATTTGGTCCAGAGCACAGGAGTTTCAACGCAGATTGTCAGCTGTGGGGCCTCCCTCAAAGAAGATGAGAGGCGCTGTCCAGATGCCTTGTGCACAAGCTCGCGGTGCAACCCTAACGCCTGAAACAACCCCAAGACTTCCCCGACGAGTGCAACCATTTACTATCAGGTTCCCCAGGCACAACACAGATGGCCCTAACCTTGTGTTTCCACCAGTACCGACTGATCTAGAATTCCCGCATGGATTCACTCTGGAGGATCTAACGGACGAAGAAGTTGCTAGAATCATCGACGCTGTAAATGCGGAAGTTGAAGCAGAGCAAGCTGGTGGACAGCAAATGGCCTCAGACCAAGCCCAGCCCAGCCAACCGGACGTAGTCAATGTGGACGATGAAGAAGAAGCACATGAGGAGGCACAGGGTGGACAATCAGAAGCAGAAGAACAAGAGTATGATCAGGAAGCCCTACAAGTACTGGAAGGTGCCCCCGCCTATACTAACGCATTAAAGAAGCTCTACGATACGATGAACCGAGTCCAAGAGCAACACAGGCTATCATTAGCTGCAGGTAAAGCCCTCATGAACCAGATTCTGGAGGAGGAAGGCGTGGACGAGCAATACCGTGCCACCCTGGAAATGATATCAGATGCTTTGGGAGTACCTGAAACGGTGCATACTGCACTAGCGCAATCACGAAGGACAGAGAAAAGATATGGAAGACGCCCCCCACGAACGGGAAAACGAATGAATGTATTAGGATCAGGACCACAAGGCACCCCCACAACCACTGGCACAGCACACACTGTTCACGACACCGAGGAAGCCCACACATCGAGTGCACCTCCATCACCTCCCTTGCCACCCTCTCCCCCACATCAGCCCCCTTCACCTCCCCCTGCCACTATAACCTCTAATGTCACCACCTCCGAACCCACTACACACACTAACGCACAAACCATCAGTCAACCCACATACTCTATTTCCACGGGAAACATAAGTCTAACCACAACCACGGTAAACCCCACTCCTCCGATCACACTTCCTGGGAGTTCACAATTACACACCCCTCTATACACGTTCACAACTCTCACCGCAACCACAATCCCCATGTTCACAGTCACTCCCACCACGGCCTCCACTTTTGAATCCATGGAGGTGTCACCCACCTCTGCACCTCTCCCACCCCCCATTTACCCACAATCCCCCATTCCCCCACCTCCCCCCTCACCCTTCTCTAGTACTGCATCCACACTTCCCTTTCCCTTCCCCTTCCCCTCTGCATTCAACACCATTTCTCCCACCATTCCTCTTAATAATGTATTTAATAATATGTATCAATGCATGTCCCAACTTCAGCAACATTACCAACACCTTGACAACCAACATACAAGGCTTTTCCGAAGCCACGAAGATCTCCAAGCACGATGTAGGGATCTTGAAGAGCAGAAGCAGCTACTACAACAACAACACGTGACCTTACAGGAACAATACGCACAATTAGTAGCCAACCCACCCCAAGCAGATGATGAAGAGCGACGACACATGGACGAGTTGCTACATTCTCAGATCACGGATAACCTGAAGCTTCGACGGAACTTGGGCCTCCTACGCAAGCATATGTCTACAGCGCTAGAGGAGAATAAACGATTACAGAAACAGAATGAAGAAAATCTGGAGGCGGCCATGGAGGGTTCCCCACAGGAGATTGACCCAGAACGATTCAAGGCAATTCCCTCTGAGAATATGAAAGTGGTGTTAGAAACTCATGCAGATCTAATGGAGGCGCATGCCGCCTTAGAAAAAGAGAGAGATGATTTGCTAAGGCAGTTGGCCACCCGACAGACATCACCCAGCAAAAGCACAACCGCAGAAGATACATCAGAAGAGATCACCAAACTCCGGGCCGAACTTGAGGAATTACGTAGCAAGGTCATGGAATATGAGCGTCAGCCCTCCCCTCTGGTAGAGCCCGAGCCTGACGATCTTGTGCCAATTGAAGTAGAAGAAACATTCGAGGATCCCTATGTTCCGATGCCAACACCCGGGGGTAAGCGAACAGAACAGGGCATGGACACAATTGAAATTGAGGCACCTGAATGGATGCAAAAATTAGAGAAAGTAGCCACGACGCATGATGACAGGGTAGCAGTCCAAATCGCATTGATGTCAAAATTGGAAGAGGTTGTAATAAAATCCGATTATTTTCAGAATCTCTCACACCATAGGTGGATCGGCCCATCGGATGACCTGTATGTTCCTTTTTGCGTGTTAATGGCGGATTATAATGCAGAGATCAAGCACCACACCTCAAGGGAACCCACCTCTGCCACCCAATTTGCACCTGACGACATCCCAGAAAGTGCCAAGCAGGGACATATTCGGCAACCGATGTGGAGAATTCGGCTGCTTGAAACATACCCGGAAATGGTAAGAACATGGAACAACATGCCCTTGTACATCAAATATAACCCATGTTATTGCCCTGTATTTCGAAGGAGATCATGGCCGGAGTACACACAAACAGTGCTAACGATTAAAGGATGTGAGAAGTGGCTCAATTATGTGTACTTTGCACCCCCGAAGGGCCCACCTACGATTGGATATATGATTTCGACGATTCGACATTGGGGGGTCCGGTTCAAGAATGTACCTGATGTCATGACTCAGATGTGCCTGAAGATTTTCGAACTTATGTTGGTCACCTTCAGGACCTTCAAAAATGTCAAGGAACCGCATCTCTCAGCATTAGGATTTAATGAAGGTAATCAGGACCTTGTATACGACATGAGCACAACCCCATCGATTAATGTTGTGTATGCATGGCACGCTCGCATCAAATATCTACCGGCCTGCTTCAAACAAACGTTTGAAGAGATGTTTGTCACGGGATTCTGGGAATATCACTCCGAGATATTCATTCCCAGACCATCCCATCTCTTGCAGTTGTTTGCAGTGGAACAAGCTCTCCATTCCGAAAAGCTACATATACCACATCCAGAGGTTCCCGGGCCGGTAGATTGGGATGCGCTACTCACAGATTTGGCCAAAGGATTGAGGATTGCCGAACATCACTTAGCGCAGGATGTCGTCGAGTACTACATCCAAAAACCCACACAACAAGGGTCTGTCAGGGACGACAGACGCGAGAGAGGGGGGGGTGTTAGCAGTGGACAAGGGACTGAAGGACTAACGAGGCATGGCAGTCAGAGAAGAGAGTCAGAAGGGAGAGAAGGCACAAGCAGACAAGGGAGTCAACGAAGATCTGGCAAATAGGCCAATAATTTTCTTCAGGAAGAAGTACGTATGAGCATTCACGCAGATTTTTTCAAAACCTCTACACCAATTAAAAGTGATTCTCATCACTAAACACCATTGTAAATACCATTTCATCTTTTTGTAGCTCCATTTTGTGCAAGCCAAGGAGTCCTTGAGCTTGAGGAGCTTTAGAAGTATCTCCCTGCTAATTTTCGTATTTTTTAGATCTCGTTTGAGCCCTCAAATAAGCCCTGGAACCTAATTTTTAACTAGGCCGGACACTAGGTCTGGACAGGGCCAAAACCTAGTCAAAAACTATAAAAAGAGCTAGAGAGCTCATTTTTGAGGTTAGATTGTAATTGAAACAAACTTGTAAGAGCTCTTTGAAAGTAATCTAAGAACTCCATTGCTCCTCACTCTTTGTCTTGCCTTGTGTGCGCGTGTGTGTGTATGTGTGTGCATGTTGGTGTGCTTCTCACTCACGCACTTGTGCTTCCACTTGCTCGAGGTCTTCATACCATCCTCACGTCTTCCCGGATTGACATTAAAGGAGGTGCTACTCATCACCGAGCTACAGATGTATGTGAACAGTTTCGGACCCAGATAGCACTTTCTTCCCTCTTTAGGAGGTTTTTCCTCTCTTGGCTTGTATATATGCCCATAACCCTAATGGGTTACTTATCTTTGTACATTCACTTGGTAATTCCTTCAATGTTGTGTTGTGCCCCAAGATTCCTCTTCTTCCTTATGCTATTTGTGTGCTTTTGCAGACATCAAACTCCAAAAATTAGTATTAGAGGAGGTCACCGCTTCATCTAGGGGCATCGTCACCACCCCTCTCACACTCTTAGATTCACACAATAATGATCATACTTAGGGCAATAAGGAGTTAAAAATAACTTTTCTAAGTGGCGTGAAAATTTTGATATGAGCTTACTTTGGCCTCCAAATGCACTATCGTAGTGCCTGTGCAGGCAATTTTGTCATATTGTGCTAAACATATCTACAAGTTTCGGTTTGCCAGTACAAGCACCTCAAAGTTTGTTATAGGTTTAGTAGAGTTTGATAGGGTGGTTATGTCCATTTTTCCAAGATATAATCATTTTTTTGCATTAGGGTACTTAATTAGTGGGCATGGCTGAAAGCAATGGAGTATTTCCATATGCTTGTTGTTGAGGATAGGTTGGATGCTACTAATTACCCATTGTGGTCATATATGATGCATCATGTATTGGTAGCAAATGGGCTTTGGAATATTATGCAGGGTGTTGAAAACAATCCTACTACACCTGCAAATACAATTATTGAAGGTGATGAAGATGGCATTGAAGATGATGACATTCAAATTTCTATTTGTGTTGTGTTGTTCATCTTTGCCAAAAGATGGTTCAGTTTGAGCTATACATAAATTGTAGCTTGTTCATAGTGATGTATGTGGTCCTATGCAGACACCGTCTTTCAAAAACTATGTACCCTCTATTATGATCGGGGGGTACATGTCTTTTTATTTTAATGCATTTTTGGTTGAGTGTGGGATAAAACATCAATGTCCAGTGTTGTATATACTTCAAAAAAAGTACTTGTTGAAGGAAAGAACACATCTCTCATGGATATGGACAGGTATATGGTCAAAGTTTAGGTTTTATCGCATAACTTCTAGCTTGAGGCTGCTATGTGTGTAGCATATGTACTTAATATGTGTCCCACCAAAGCCCTACAAACTATTACTCCATATGAGGCTTGGCATGGTCACAAGCCATCTGTTTCTCATTTGAATGTCTTTTGTTGTCTAGCATATGCATTAGTGCCTGAACAACAATGTAGTAAATTGGATGATAAAGTAGTGAGATGTATTATTGTTGGGTACAATTCTGAAAGCAAGTGTTATCTTTTGTATCATCCATCGAGTAAACACATTTTGGTTAGTTGTGATGTTTCTTTTGTGGAAGATGCAATTCAGCAATTACGTTCATGTATCAAGAACACTTCAATTAGCTCTCGAGATGTGCATGACACTTTCCTGCCTCTTTTTATAGGTGGACAATAAAGTGCTAGTCCGAATGAGGTAATTTCTTAGCCTTTACAGTTTCCACACGATGATGCACATCATTCCATTTTTTATGTAGATCTACATGATGAAATTGTTGATGGGAGGATTGATATAGAGGAGGCAAAACTATGCCTAAATGGCTCGTGTTGACTTTGAGAGATAGCAAATTAGATGCACCTCTTTCATATCATACTCATTTAGGCCCTCAGAGTGCTTCCTTTGCATCAAATTGCTATGTGATGGCTGCCTCTAGTCTTTGTGATGAGAATGATATTGATTCTTTTATTGAAGCACAAAATTCAAAAAATTGGATGGTTGTTATGCAATCACAATATGACAATATTATGAAGAATGGTACCTAGTCTTTATGTGATTTTCCTCTAGGGAGAAATGCCATTGGCACTAAATGGGTATATAAGCTAAAACATAAGCATGATGGAACAATTGACTAGGCTTGTTGCAGAAGGTTATGCTAAAGAGAGAGGCATTGATTTTGATGAGAGCTTTGCACTGACTTGTTGAATGAACACCGTTCATAGCACCTGTGCACTTGTAGCTCATCATGGTTGGAATGTACATCAGTTGGATATTAAAACTACATTTCTTCATGGTGGCTTACATAAAGAAGTGTATGTATTTTAGCCCTATGGTTTTGTGCAGAAAGGCATGAAAAAAATATGTGCAAGTTGAAAACAACATTAGATGGTTTGAAGCAAGCACCACGTGCTTGGTATGAAACGATACATGCATACTTGATTTCACATGGATTTGAGAAGAATCCAACTGAAATCACCTTATATGTTAAGCATGTAGATGATGTACTTCTTATCATTGTTGTGTGTGTTGATGTCCTGCTGCTCACTGGTCCTAATAAGAAGCATATTGCTCAATTCAAGTCTGGTTTGTATGTCTATTCTAGGGTGTCATATTTGGGGCATTTACATCATTATTTGTGCATTCAATTTTTGTAAGGTGATGGTAAAATAGCCTCATGACAAAACAAAATATATTGACACATTATTGTAGCATTTTGGCATTGAAGATTGAAAACCTATTGCCACTCCTATGGAAATAGGTTTATGGTTGCATCTTCTTGATGTTGGAGATGTATTTAATGTTGCCCTCTATCAGTAGGCTATTGGATGCTTGATTTATGTATGCATAACTCAACTTGATATTCAATTTGTTGTCTCTCATATTAGTAGGTTTATGCATTGCCTAGCTATCAAGCATTGGCATGCGGTTAAGTGCATCTTTTGCTACTTGAGTCGTACTCATCTACTTGGATTGTTTTATTCCAAGGGGGATCATTACTGCTATATTTACATGTTTTAATTACTCAAACTGGTTTGGTTGCTATGACACTTATGTGCCCACCAATAGTTTTTGGTTCATGCTTGTAGCTCATGCATATCTTGTTTGAGCAAGAAGTATCCTAATGTGGCCACTTCTAGTTGTGAAACTAAGTATAGGGTATCTTTCATAGTGACTATTGAGTGTGTGTGGCTCAAAAGTCTCTTGGCTGATTTCAATGTTGGTCACTCTTCTCACATCAACAACTTCACTAACAGTTAGATCGCATTGGTAGTTGGGAGGAACCCTATGTTCCATGCTCGCATAAAGCACATTGAGGTGCACTATCATTATGTTAGTGAGAGATTCTCTACTTGAGAGATCAAATTGGCATATGTGCCCACATGCGATAATGTTGCAGAACTTTTCACATAGGCTCTACCTAGGGAGAAGTTGAAGCTTTTTGCAAAGCTTTGGACTTACTTACTTTTGTGGATTGATCTCTTTCCACATAGCTTCACACTACCTTATACTTGAGTGCTAGCTCCTTGTTCACTGCATCACTCCCAGGGAGGATTTGTTGATATATTTTAGTAGTGATGTGTGTGAACACACATAGGACCACGAGGGCACTTTTTCCCCTCTTTAGGAGGTTTTTTCGCCTCGCTTGTAAATATATCTATAAACCTAACGGGTTACTTATCTTTTTACTTTAACTTGATAATTCATCCAATGTCATGTTGTGCTCCAAACTTCTCCTTCTTCTTCCTTGTGTTGTTCTGTGTTTCCATAGACATCAAACTCCAACAACATTTTCTCTTAGGTTTTAATTATTGATTATCGAATTTGACTCCATATGTGCATGGTTCCATCCCTCCTCTAGGAAAATTTACACATGTTCATGGGCGTAAAAGTTTATCCACATTCTATCCTTGCCCCAGTCATGAAATGGTCTAGTTTATCTTAGGCATGGTCTCCCAAGTAGTAAGGAAAAAGCACCTTCGTTTAGGAAGAGAAATGACTACAAAGTTAGCAACAAATACACATTTTTGAATTGTCATTTCTACCTTCTCCACGATGCCAATGGATTGCAATCCATTCTAAACTACAAGAGTAATGAAGAAGGGGAGATTCTTCATAATTGCTAATCCTAGTCTTCTTTTTGTTGAATTGGGCATCAACCATTACCCATTGATTTTCCCGTCTCGGATGTTGATAGACAATCTTAAGCTCTTATCATCTTCTATGAGGTGGAAAGTTAATTGCAAAGTCTTTCACATTATGCTTCTCATATTATGCTCATATTATGCTTCTCGAATTACATTTAGTGTATCACTCCTCACTTTGGGATCCCTCTTGATGAGTTGATATAGACACACATTTTGGTAGATACTCTTCAACATGTCTCTGCATCAATGGTTTCAGGTGTACACTACTCCTTTTTGACATTGAAATCCACAATGTTGTCGAAAACTTTCCTCAATTATGTTCCTCTTGTCCTCAAGCTTGGTCTTGTTATGCCTGTGTTGCATGATTGGTTGCTCTTTGACGGATCTTTTTTGCGTGATCAAGGTTTTCGGTAGTTTATCTTCCTTGGCGCAACAATGATCATATTGATTGGTGCAGATCTTTGATTCCTTGAACAATTTGTTGTGTAATGATCCCTTTCTTGCATGGGGGTAATCGTTTTTGAAGTGGACACCTTTTCTGCATGTGTTCATACTCCCCACAACAATAACACACAATTGGTATCGAGTTTCTTGTGTTACTTGAACTTGAAACTCCATTTCTTCTTGAGGGATCTATATAAAATGAATAGATGGCCGATCCTTATTGTCCAAAATGAGAGGTTAGATACACTTTTCTGGATGGGCTCACCCATTGAGTTCTAGGGGTGTGTGACGTAGAAATTCCTTTCAAAAGATAAGAATCTTTGGCCTCATGCTGCCCACTTTTTCTACAAAATTGACAGATAACTCTCTAAACACATTCACTTGTACTATGCCCATTACCATTGTAATATGTACATCAAATAGGTTTTGTTCCCTCTTTTCTGCCTTAAGATCTTCTAGTTCTCTTCGTTGGTGGACTATAGGATCCTCTTTCACACCCTTTTGGTTGCTCTTGTTGGTTCTACTCTCCAAAAGAAATGAGTTGCATCGTAGAGGACTCCTTTACCCTCACCCTCATTGGGTTTCATCTAGCCATATCCTTCTCTTGTATATTATTTTAATCTTCTCTTAGAATAGTTTTTTTCTCCATGCTTATTGTGACGTGATGAGACTCTACAATAATTTATAATAAAACTCACAAGATTTTTATCTCATCCTTCTTGTTTCATTTTGCTCTTTTAAGTGTTAGGAGGAATGACTACGTAAGGTGTTTCCTTCATCAAGAATAAAGTACCCTTCCCCTCCCCAAACTTCAATGTATGGACACTCAAATTTCATTACTCATGGAGGATATAGAGCAATGCAAGATCTAACAAGTGGACTTCAACTACCCATGATGCAAAAAGCACAATGTGTAGAGAAAGAATAAATCTTTTTTTCTTTGCTTATGTAGAGAAGGCATGCACATGGAACCGTGATAAAAGGATTTGGCATCCCAAAAAATAATCTTTCTTTGTTTGCCGAAAGTAACATGCTTTGAAAAGAAAAAAAATGATTACAACTTCCTCTCCGGAATCGGGAGAGGAACCATTCAGTGCCAAAGCATCTACATATCATTATGAGTCTGTTTGGGGAATACACAGACAAAAGAATTTCCCTTCAGTGGTGCGGCTTATATTTTCGATAGGTATTGAGATGGAGATATTAGTGACTTTGCACATTTTAGCTTTGACATATAAAACACTTGAAGATGAAAGTCTGCACAATTATGATAAAATTGTTGGAGTTTGAGGTCTATGCAAGCACGCAAAAAAACACAAGGAAGAAGAAGAAGCTTGGATCACAACACACAATACTAAAATCACTAGAATGTACAAAGATAAGTGACCAATTAAGGTTATAGGCATATATACAAGCTGGGAGAAAAAAACTCCTAAAGAGGGAAAAAAAGTGCCCCGACAATCCTAGTGTGTTCACACACCACTACCTAAATATATCAACAAATCCCCCCTGGGAGTGATGCGGTGAACAAGGAGCTGAAACTCATGTATAAGGAAGTGCCAAGCTATGTGGAATCAATCGACAAAAGGAAGTAACCCCAAAGCTTTGCAGAAAGCTTCAAACTTCTCCCTAGGCAGAGCCTTGTGAAAAGGTCTGCAATGTTCTCCTATGTGAGCACATATGCCAAACTGATCTGTCCAACAGAAAACCTCTCCCTGACATAATGATAGTGCACCTTAATGTGCTTAGTGCGAGCATGGAACACAGGGTTCCTCGCAACTGCCAATGCACTTTGACTATCACTAAAGATGGTGGTGGTAAAAGATTGACCAACACCCAAATCAGCCATAAGGCATCTGAGCCTCACAACTAGAAGTGGCCATAATAGGCTACTTCTTGCTCAACTAAGATGTGCATGAGCTACCAAGCATGAAGCAAAAACCACTAGTGGACACACGAGTGTCATAGCAACTAGCCCATTCAGAGTTAGAAAAAACATGTAAATGTGGTGGTAGTGATCCCCCCTTGGGATAAAACAATCCAGGTAGTCAGGTACCACGCAAGTAGCGAAAGATGCACTTAACCGCTTGCCAATGCTTGACACCTGGGCAATGCATAAACTTGCTCATCTGTGAGACAGAAAACTGAATATCTAACCAAGTAATGCATACGTAAATCAAGCATTTAGTAGCCTACTGATAGAGAACAACATCAAATGCATCTCCAGCATCATGAAAACTCAACTGTAAACCTATCTCCGTAGCAGTGGCAATGGGCTTAGAGTCTTCAAGGCCAAAACACTGAAATAATGTGTCAATATATTTTGTCTAACACAAAGCTATCATGCCATCAACTTGCATAAATTGAATGCCCAAATAATGATGCAAATGCCCCAAATCTGACATCTCAAATGAGGCATGCAGATCAGCCTTAAAATTAGCAATATGCTTCTCATGAGGACCAATGAGCAGCATGTCATCAACATACACAAAAATGATCAAAAGCACATCATTTGCATGCTTAACATATAAGGTGCTCTCAGTTAGATTGTTCTCAAAATCTTGTGCAATCAGATAGGCATGTATCTTTTCATACCAAGCACATGGTGCTTGCTTCAAACCATATAATGCCTTAATCAATCTGCATGCTTGGTTTTCATGCTCTTTCTGCAGAAAGCCACGAGGCTAAAAAATATATACTTCTTCATGCAATTCACCATTCAAAAATACAGTTTTAATATCCAATTGATGTACATTCCAACCATGATGACTGCAAGTGCACAGATGCTACGAACAGTAGTCATTCAGCATGTAGGTGCAAAGCTCTCATCAAAATCAATGCCTCTTTCCTGCGCATAACCCTTTGCAACAAGCCTAGCCTTATACTTGTCAATTGTTCCATTAGGCTTATGCTTAAGCTTGTATACCTACTTAGTGCCACTAGCCTTCTTGCCAGGAGGCAAGTCACACAAATACCATGTACCATTTTTCATGATAGCATCATATTCTGATTGCATAGCAGCTATCCAACTTTAAGAATTTTATGCTTCATCAAACAAAATAGGCTCATTCTCATCATAGAGACTAGAGGTGGCCATAACATAGCAATCTGATGCAAAAGAGGCACTATGAGAGCCTGAACCAGTACGATATGATAGAGATGCATCTAATTTGCTATCATGCAAAGTCTACACCAATCATTTTGGCATAGTTTTTGCCTTCTTAATATCCGCTCTCTCATAAACAAGTGCATCATGTAAATTTGCATAAAAAATGGAATGATCTGCATCATCACATGAAAATTGTAAAGGCTGAGAAGTTGCCTCATTAGGACTAGCACTAGATTGTCCACCTGTAAAAAGAGGAAGAAAATTATCATACATGTCTTTGGAGCTAACTCATGTCGACTTAGTACATGAAAGTAATGGTTGAATAACATCTTCCACAAAAACAACATCACCCCTAATCAAAATGCATTTAGTCTGTGAATGATACAAATGATAGCCTTTTCTTTCAAAATTGTTTCCAACAAAAATACATTTCACTGCTTTATCATCCAATTTTCCGCGTTGTTGTTCAGACACTAATGCATATGCTAGAAAACCAAAAACACCCAGGTGAGCAACAGATAGCTTGCGACCATGCCAAGCCTCATATGGAGTGATAGACTGCGATGCTTTAGTGGGACACATGTTAAGTACATATGTTGCACACATGACAACCTCAAGCTAGAAAATATGTGGTAAAGTCTGACTCTTGATCATACACCTCACCATCTCCATGGGTGACCTATTTTTTCATTCAGCAACTCCATTCTCTTGAGGTGTATACAACACTGTACACTGATGTTTTATCCCATGTTCACCCAGAAATGCATTAAATTCAGAAGATATATATTCCCCTCCTCGATCAGAATGGAGGGTGCCCATTTTACATGCTGATAGATTTTCAACCAAAACCAGAAATTGTTTGAAGCACATAAATACTTCGGAATTTGCTTTCAATGGATGTACCCATGCATGCCTAGAAAAATCATCCATGAAAGTCACGAAGTAAAGATAGTTCCCAAAAGAGGGTGTTTGCATAGGACCACACATATCATTGTGAACAAGCTGTAATTTTTGAATAGCTCGAACTCAACAATCTTTTGGGAAGGAGAATGCTTCATTTTGCCCAAAATACAGCCTTCACATACATGTTTGCCAGGTGCTCAAGTTTGGGCAAACAAGACACTATTTCGAATTTCTATAGGCATAGCAAACTAGCAAAATTTAGATGACCAAAGTGTGCATGCCAAAGCTTTGCATCTGACAAAGCCTGAGAATCATGCACTACATATGCTGAATCATTCACAGATTTTACATAGTCTTGAGCTTATATAACCCACTACATAAAATGCTAGAAGCAATAATGATATCGCCATTTGATAGATCACAAACTATACATCTATCATCAATAAATTTCATAACCAAGCCAATCTTGGCTAAAGCTAGAATTGATGACAGATTCTTCTTGATCCTTGGCACAAATAAAGCATTTGAAAATGTAAAAGAACTACCATCAGCAGTAGTCAGAATGATCTTACCAACTACCATCACAAGATGAGAGTTGTTAGCGCATGACGGTATTCCCTATAGGGGAAGGCTCAAGTGAAGTGAAGAAATTGTGCTACAATAAAATATATTTAGTTGCCCCACTATCAAAGTACCAAACATTTGAGTCTACTTCACACATACACTATTCATGTGAAGATGGGTCAAAACTGCAAACAGTAGTAAATTCCCATTCTTCATTCTGCACAAGATTAGCAAACTCTGTTTTGGGTGTAGAGGCCTCTACAAGAACCATTCTAGCCTCTTTAGCAACCAATTTTGGACAACTCTTTAGGACATGATCATTTGCTTTACAGTATTTGCAAAACAATTTCTACTTCTTTGTTTTCTTCTCATCTCTGTCATCCTTCTTTCATTGTGTAGAATTAGCAGATTTCTTGTTACTAGTAGAAGAGCTCCATTTATCTTTGCCCTTTTGACTAGCTAGAAAAGCTTGATCTGCAACACGCATAATGGACCTGTTTTGCCTAGACTGATCTTCGTGCAATAGAACAAAGACTAACTCCTCAAATGTTAAGGCATTTGGATTCCCATCATCATCAAACGAAGAGTAGAAGCAAAACTCTGATATGAATCAAGAAGACCATTTAGAACAGTCTGCATAAGTGAACTGTCAGGCAAGACTTCATCAGTAAAAATCAACTGTTCTTTTAAATCATTGATCTTTGTCAGAAAATTGTCCATGGAATCACCTCATTCATGTGTTCACTCTCCAACTATTTGCGGAGATAAGCAACACGAGCCTCATTCCTTGCCGGGTATAAAGTGTTAAGTGTATCCAAAGCATCTTAGTTGTTCTACAAGAGCGAATATGAGGAATAATGGCACGTTTGATAGACAAGGCTATCAATGCATATGCCTAAGCATCTCTACAATCCCAATGTGTTTGCTGTACAGTAGGTGTATCAGGAACGAGAGCATGAACAGGAATATGAAGAATATCTTCATCTTCAACACTGCCTGCATCACCTTTAGCAACTATGTTTGCAGGTGTAATAAGATATTTTTCAACATCCTGCATAATATTTCACAATCCTTTTGCGACCAAGACATGATGCATCATATAAGCCCATAATGGGTACTTGGCACTGTCCAACTTATCCTCAATAACCAACATACGGAATACATCACTGCTTTCAGCCATGGCCACTAACTGAAATACCCTAATGCAAAAAAATGATTGTATCTCAAAAAGTTGAACAGAACTACCTTGTCGAATTTTGCTAAACCTATAGTAGACTTCAAGACGCTTATATTGGAGAACCGAAACCAATTTTATCTTTGGCACAAAAAGATAGAATTGCCTACACAAGCGCTGTGATAGCACGCTCGGAGGCCAAAACGAGCTCAGATCGCGATTTCAACATGACAAAGAGAAGCAGTTTTGATCTTCTAATCATGCTGAGTATGCTCACCAAATTTCGTGCGATTCTGAGACTATGACTTGAGGGGTGTCGACGATGCCCTAGATGAAGCAGCAACCTACTCTCATACCAATTGTTGGAGTTTGAGGTTTGTGAAAACACGCGAACAACACAAGGAAGAAGAAGAAGAAGCTTGGAGCACAACACACAATACTGAATGTATTACCAATAGAATGTAGAAAGATAAGTGACCCGTTAGGGTTGTAGGCGTATATACAAGCCGAGGGAAAAAAACCTTCTAAAGAGGGAAAAAAGTGTCCCGGTGGTCCTAGTGTATTCATACACATCACTACACTACGTAAATATATCAACCAAAACAGATTCAGTGTTTTTTAGCTGAGACTGCAATTCATAAAAATGTGACTTGTGGTTTCTAACTGACGACAAGAATGACACTACCATGCCAAACATCTGCTTATTGCGATCTCTCAACCGACCAGATACCATTATGGATTATAAGTAACCATTGTCTAGTTATGATGATCAATGGTTCGAGATCCTCGAAACAAGTTCCAACTTCCAGGAAAAGACCAAATGTTTTATATTAAACAGTGTGCATTTTTGTCACAAATGGTAATCTATTCGGCGTTCTTCAATTGCACATACGTGTGCGCCGAAAATGTAAGATTGCAGGTTTCTATTCCTTTCTTTCATTGAATATACGTACAAAAATCAATACATGTACATAACTCCTGTCTATGACTAGCATGCTCAGAAACAGCTACAAGACTAAGAGTGATTATAACAAGCCAACAACCAAAGCAACAACCCGAAAGCCAGAAAGACATACAATGCTAAATCCCCAATGCAGCTCGGCATTGCTCATTCCAATGCTTTTTAGCTTGCTCAACTCTTTCAATCCGCTCCCTTCGCAGCCGATCCTCCCAATAATCTTTGCATCTGCAAAATCAAGAGACAAATACGCTGAGCAGATGCTGAAGACATATGCTTCAATGACACTTATAGGATGCTGATCTGAAACTCACCTGGTTCTAATGAGTGTGCCCAGCTCAGTCAAACGCATCGCATCCTCGTAAACCCGTACCTAAGATGCGAGAAACTACATACTCAGTGAACTATACTATGTTCACGCATCCCTCAGTTACATGTATTTGAAAGAAAATCAATATAACTTCTGTAAAACGGCAGGATTAACCAAACATCTTGCAAGCTCATGAAAATAAATTCTGGTGAATGTAGCATGTCGGAACGCATATTGCCTCAGAACGTCTACTATTGATGTGAAAAAATATATTCAATAGGCCCCTTAATGTCGCTACCTCTCTGCATAGAGGGCACTTTGCGCTGTGGTCAGCGGACTTGACACCTTCTATCGTCGGAACTGAAGCAGCGGAGCATGCACAACTATTGCAAAATACATGTCCACATCCCAAAGAGACGGGATCAAAAACCAATTCCTGCAAGATTTGCATTCCATGGAAGGGAAGTTGATTATTCAGACGCACCTTGCGAATAAAAAGCCAATGATAATTATGCTATCAGTTACAAAGAAAGCTTTACCAGGCAAATGGGACATGCCAGATCGAATTCCACTGCCCCAGCATCCGATAATGTAATGGTTATGGTGGGTTTCGAGCCCTCAAAATTGTAGTTGAATTTGGCTGACATTTCTGCAGACATGCCTTCATTTGCCTCCAGGTTTAAATGTAATGCTATCAGTTCAATAAGCCAAGGCGATTGAAGTAAACCAGAATGCAACGTTTGGAGACGATTTCTGAATGCTCTTCCCCTTTTGGACAAATGTATCTGAACAGGCGCCGTCATTATTCTCTCTCTCTCTCTCTCTCTCTCTCTCTCTCTCTCTCTCTCTGTGACAGTGACACACACACACACCTTGTCGTACTTCTTCAAGATCTTGCGAATAGCTACTGCGTTCATGTAAATATAAGTGACGAGTTTCTGCCCCTCGAGGAGCATACGATGGTGGTCCTGAGCATCGGGCCCGTATCGCAGCCTGAAAATAAATTTTTTTATGCCAGATGCCAGATGCGCTTGAAGAAGCCTGCGAACTCTGTCATTGAAGCCACCGAGCACCTCCTCCACCTCCTTCATCAACACTGGGAAGAAAGTCTGGTCGCAAACTTCAAGCACACTCTTTTATCAGCAAACTTTAATGGAAGTGCTCAAGGCATTTGGATGAGTTGGAAAACCCTCAGATACATTAATAAATCAGTCTGGATCGGAAGAAGAAAAACAGTAAAAGTACGGAGCCTGTTAATAAGCAACAATGAACTGTACCCGTGTTTAAACGCGGACGCCTTCTTCTGTGTGTGTGTGTGTGTGTGTGTGTGTGACCGGAAGTATACCTGCACAATATGGTGGGCATTGATGTGACCGAGTAGAGGGTGACAAGGAACCCTGGTGGAGGAGGCACTGCTTTAACATCTTCTTCAAGCGCTTGAACTCAACATAAGATAATCCCGGGACAGCATCTTTCTGCGTATCAACATACGCAGAGAACTGTTTGCTGAACTTCATGCCAACTGAATTTGAATCGGCTTTGAAATGGAGACAATCAGTCTAGTCTGTATATGTCTATTGAAGATATGAGAATTTGGTTTTGATGTGGAAGCTTGCAGGTTGGATCTCAAAAGTTCTAGGGAATTGAAACAAACAGAATGATTCGCTGAACTTGGAAGAACTGTGAGCTTGAGTACATCCAAATTAAAGACTAAAAATCAGATATAATTTTAAAGAGAGATTAAAAATCTCTGAGGGATTTATCATTATCTACAGCGATTAACGCTGTAACTTGGATCGAAAGTGATCAAAGCTTTGACGTAAAGCAGGCAACCATCTGTTTGGAAGCCGACGTTGCAGCATTAAGCAATCGAATGAGGGTCAACTGAAGCACATCATGATTCAGAATTAGGCGGCAGATTTGGATTGGCAGAATTTATAATATCAGGAACAACTGAAGAGCAGTTCCAAACGAACGCCACGGCATGGGATACACGAACGCAAGCTTATGCCCGTTTTGAAGCCAAGCGCATGAGAACTAGACACGCGTTCCTGCGGTCGAAAACGTTGACAATCGTGCGAGGCAGAAAACGAAAATGACACAACCAATTCCCTATTATTGTAAGGAACGTATGTGCGTGTTAGTCTGCGAGCGGGCCTGATCAAGTACGAAGGACCCGTGAACGATGTGTGCGAGCGATGGAGAGACAACTTGGAAGACAATGAAGTTGTAGTGTAAGAAACGATTTCTCTGTGTGTGGGTTGAGAGAGGAGACTCGAGAGAGAGAGAGACAAACTAAGAACGCTGACATAGATACGCAGAAATCAGAGAAACCGAGGAATCGGGAATCTAGGGATCTCTTCGAGGTCCGCGTGTGGGTTATGGATGCGCGTGCATCACCAGCTGTTGTGGCAGATCATAGATTCTGAAAAGCAGCAGCAGAATCATTTGCCTTCTTATTTCAGTGAACCTCATCAAATACAACTTTTTTTCCCATCCCCTAAAGAAATGTGCACTATGGCATGGCGGTGGGAGTGAGGAATAAAATCCCTACAATCCTATTTAATATATGATGCACTCACCCTTGGGCTACCCATATGTCATAAAGTGGTTGAAGCATTTATGAGCTTTTGGGTGCCGACATGCATGATCTTTTTGAGGTCCATCCAAGCTATATATCGGCGTCGGAATGATCAAGGGTATAAGCATCCGCCGATCGATGGTATAAGCATCGGTCGATCGATGGTATAAACATCAGTAATTCCACAGAAGACAAACACTTATACCGATGACCATATCTACAAATTTTTTTGGGCAGAGTGTAGTGTTGCAGCAAACATTCATCAAAAGAGCAAAAAAGATGCTTTAACTATAAGAACATGAGAGCAAAAAACTTTGAATAAGAAGGTTAGAGAACTCTCTAAAAATTTTCAAAGAAAGATCTCCACATATGTAGCACATCATCATAGCCCTTTTACTTTTTTGGTTGCCCAAGTTCATGTTAATCTCGTCTTTTCCTTGTAATTTGAAAGAGAGTTGCACAGTTGTGGAAAATCAGCTTAATTCGTGGACTTGTTAGTGTTCAAAATTTTCCTCATACATTCAACTTTTGCATGAAAGGCACATGGCTTTAGCTTGCCAGTCGCACATTATATGGCATATAATGAATTCAAAAATTTATGG
Organism: Ceratopteris richardii; assembly: GCA_020310875.1. Taxonomy (NCBI): domain Eukaryota; kingdom Viridiplantae; phylum Streptophyta; class Polypodiopsida; order Polypodiales; family Pteridaceae; genus Ceratopteris; species Ceratopteris richardii. The sequence continues at coordinate 21,827,424 of CM035440.1, read as the reverse complement.
GTAATTGTTCGTGTTCAAAATCTCTTTATAGAAGAAAAAACGTAGGTACTTATTAGAGCTATTTATTTACAATATTTTTTAAATTTTGGGGGAACAAGTTGTTGATGTGAAGGTAATACTCATTATATGCATGATATTAACCTTGCATATTTATGAATATGAGCTTAAATTTTATATAAACTTGCGTCCAAAGCTTTTACATTATATAGTTGTTGTTGTGGGAGGTTCTTTTGTAGGTGCTAGTGAAGCAAAAAAAAAAAAAAAGACGATGATGAGAACTTGTAATGTCAACATTGGTTTTGATTTAACTAGTGCGTGCCAACACTTTTCCAGTATTGTAGTGCTTGTAGAGAACTTTGGTTCAAGGTAATAGACTGGAGGACATGCTATTGATATCAAGGAGAGTTTACAGGAGGTTATTAGCTTCTTTACCAATGTTTTTTCTATGCCTCCCAAGTGGGGAGAGCACTCTTAGAGAGAAAGGGCTCTTATTACAATTAAAAGGAAAAAAATGATCCTTCAAGGCTCATCTGTCGTTTTCGGTATGCCCCTCTCTATCGACAAGGTTAAAGAAACCATTAGTGAACTGAAACCCTGTGAATCTCCTAGGTATGATGGTATCCTAAATGAATTCTTCTTCGAGCTATAAGACTTTTTGATTCCCTACATTCTCTTGATTTGGCAAGAAGCCGTGAGGATAGGTACTCTTTCTACCCTTATGAACACTAGGGTGATCAAACGGGTTCATAAAAAAGGACCCAAGCATGATTTGAACAATTGGAGACTCATTTCTTGTCTGACCTCTTAATATAAAATTTTCTCATCTACTTTGGCTATAAGGCTTAGTCCGCTTGTGGAAATGATCATTCTTCTGAGCAAACGAGCTTTATTAAAGGCAAAATCATTCTTAATGCTATTATCTCTTTGTGCGAAGGTCTCGAGTATGCACAAGAAGATAAGAAAGACTACTTCTTCTAATTCAAAGTTGACTTTGACAAATCCTATGCCAAGATGGAGTGGGAATTCATCCTTCAGTCTCTTCATGACTTAGGTGTTGGTAGGAAGTTGATCAAATTTGAGTATTCTGTTTGGTAATTCTCACTCTAGGGTTGCCATGAATGGTCATGTTTCTGAGCCCTTTAGACTTTGTAGATCCATCAAGCAAGGCTGCCCTTTAGCTCCCTTATTTTTTTCCATTTCTAGTGATGCTCTTGGCTGGTTAGTTAGAGATTGTTATGATCAAGGTACCATTAAGCGAATCACCATCCCTAATGCCCCCTCCCAACTTGGTCTTCAAATGTTTGGTAACGACACTAATATGTTTACCATTGCTGAGGATAGATATGATGATGCTTTTATCAATTGTTTGAACATGTTTTGTCTTGCCAGTGCATCAGTTATTAATCATACAAATACCTCTTTTAAGTCTACCAACAACTTAATTCCTGAATGCATTGGTAGCAAAGGTAGTGATACTATTCTTGATGGTAATATGTTTAGAATCCTTGGCATTCCCATGGAAGTCTATTTTGAGCAAAGATGGGGATGGTTGATGAATAAATTTAGGAATAATTTTTGTAGGTGGATGGCCCTTCAACAAAAGTTTCATAATAGGGTTTATGTCCTTAATCATTAGATTCTCCACTCACTCACTTATTTCCTATCTTGTTGGAAGCCCAATAGGAAGTAGCTTGACTAGGATATAACTATTGCTAGAAGATTCTTATGGGGACGCTCTAATGATTGTCCTAGGGTGCCTAAAGTCACTTGCGGCATTTGTTGTAGAAAGAGGGAGGAAGGGGGGTCTAGGTACATTGTGCCCTAAGAGAATCATGGTTACCAAGTGGATTTTAAGGGCCTCTGTTTCTAGTGACTTCTAGGCTTGTCTAATTAAAAGAAATTGTGATAAATTTTATGTGGAAAATTACAAAGCTTGGAAGAATAATAGCTTATGGGATATGATGATTTCTCCTAACAAGTTTATTCCTAAATCCAGTAGGTCCATTTGTAATTTTTGGAACTCTTGGATGGACTTGAAAAAGAAATATATTTTGAATAAAAGATTCTCTACTAATGCTTCTTTCTTCTTGAAAGAATCCATGTGGACATGATGGATTATGCATTGGAAAGAAAAGGGAATTGACTATTAGAGTGCACAAATGGAAAAAGGATGGCTTAGTTTCTTGGCCTAGCCTTTATACTATTGATAATCTAGATCAGGATATTTTCCTCAAGCAACATCCTAACTTATCTGATGGTTATATACAAGTCCTGTTAGAGCAAAAAAGTAAGTTGATGGAGGTGTTGGGCAAGTGTTCGATGAAAAAAAAAAGATCAACATATATTCTATTGGTGTTGACATGTACTCCTACTTCAAGAAGTGTTCCCCCTCCTTCAGCGACATAGTTGATAAGCTCAATAAAAGATGGAATATTCAGTGGTCTCCCCATAAGAGGATCTATAGGTTTAAATGCACTTGGGCCTTCCCCCTATCCATAAAGCACTCTGTGCTCCTATGGATGAATCTACATAAAGCTATGTGGATTGGTAGTAGAGCTAGGAAATTGAATATTAGTACTGGGAACTATCCATTATATGGTAGTTTGGAGGACCATACTCATCTATTTGTGACGTGTAGGTATGCTCCGATGTATTGGATGCTCTTCTCCAACTATAGAAGAATGATTGGACTTGCTCACCTTGGTTTCAATCAAATATTATTGGTCGAATGCATCATAATGGATATGTTGCTTTGGAACTTATGGAGAACACATATGATATGGAGTATATGGACTAGCAAAAATCACAAACTCTTCGATTCTGTTAATAAAGACTTCATGTTCTCATGTATTTCTAAACTAAAAAAGAGTGCAAAACATTTGTATTAGATTTATATCTGATGCCCCCTAAGACGATTCTTGTTGCAAGGATATTCTATGTAATCATAGACCCAACAAATGGAGGGAAAAATTCATGTATTCTAACATTAGATTCCATATGTACTTATCCATTTTTCTGAGGGAGGAAAGCAGATGAGGTCCTACCCTCCACTCAAATTGTAACAACATGTATTAATATTCATCTTCGTGTGTCTTAAAAAAAATGTCTAAAATCAATGTGGTCTCTGAAGTGGGTAGGTTCATGCATTCATCTTGAGACATGGGACTTCAAATACAGCTCCATAAACATATTCAACATCATTTTTCTTGTCTCTTTGCGTTCTTTCGGAGTGGAGGTTTTCCTTGAGAGATATTCAAAGATGGATGGGAGACAAGGTATTGTGACCCAATTAGCACCATAAAGGCCATCCATTGGCTTCACAGACATAAGTAGCCTCCTGAGCACCCTAATTTGGGACCATTCTTATCCCATCTCGAAATTGGCATCGTGGGATTGCCTAACATGGGTAAATCGGCTCATGTTGCTATCCATTCCCAAAGAACTATCCATTCTGTAACATAGAAAACAATGAATCTAGAATCCACATTCCAGATAATGTTTGATTGGCTTGTCCTACTATATAAGCCAAAAAGTGAGGTCTCTATCTATCTGAATGTTCATGATATTGTAGGATTAGTCAAGAGTGCTCATGAAGTACAAGGATTTGGGAACAACTTCTTATCACATATTTGTGCCATTTATGGAATTTTTCATGTTTTGAGAGCTTTTGATGACCTTGAAGTGACTCACATGAAGAATTCACTTGATCCAATTAGGGATCTAGAAATAATCACAAATGAGTCACGCTTGAAGGAATTGAAATTTATTAGAAGTCATTGAATTTTCTCGGCATTCGTCATCTTGGAATATTGTCTATGAGGTTTAGTGGAGCTTGATTGGGTATTTTTGTTCAAATTTTTTAGACTGAATTTTTTGATCAGGAAACTAGTCACTAGCCATGGCTGAAAGCAACAATGTATTTTGTATGTTGGCTATTGAGGATAAGATGGATGCTTCCAACTACCCATTGCAGGCATACATAATGTGTCATGTATTGATAGCAAAAGGTGCATGGAATATTATGCAGCGTGTTGGAAAACATCCACTATACTTGCAAACATAGTGATTGAAGGTGATGCAAATGGTATTGAAGATGATGATCTTGAAGTATTTGGATGATGATGCATTTTAGTGTGCTCTCCTTTTCGAGATCTCCATGATGATATCCTCGAAGTTGAAAATCGAGCTCCAAGCATCGAACATGGAACTTCACATAGAGGCTACAGAATACACAAAAAACACAGTACGTAGGGAGCATGAAGAGAGACTTCTTAGGTGTTACAAATGTGGTTGAACTTACAGTCTATGGCTCACCAAGCCACTATATGTTTTATTAAAGAACATATACAAAGAAGTGTCCGATGGCCATTTGGCCTTTCACATGGACACTAACAGTAACAATCTCCCACGAAAGGCCCATATGGCCAAAGTAACTATGGGAGAAAAATAAAGAATGATAAAAAATACCAGAGTGTAAGTATACAAGTTATACCTCCCACCTGATGGGCATGTTACATAGTATACAAGTGACCATGTAAGATCATGAATCAAGTAACCCCCATCAAGTGACAACAGTGTCGAAAGCTATCCTGTGGTAGAGCTTTAGTCAAAGCACGTGCAACATTATCTCGATTATCAACCTTCTCAAGAATAATGCGTTCAGCGGCTAAGCAATCTCTAATGAAGTGATACGTCACCTCAATGTGCTTGGTCTTTGGATGATAGATTGAATTCTTAGCCAAAGCAATGGTACTCTGACTATCACAGAGCAAATGAGGTACTTGCTGAGGTAGACCCATATCACAAGCAATAAGAGAAAGCCAAAATGCTTCCTTACATGCCTCACTTGTTGCAGCATACTCTTCTTCTATGGTGGAAACAATTGTACATTCTTGAACAAGGCATCTCCAAGAGATAGCATCTCCAACAAAATGAAAAAGGTACCCTAATGTAAACTTATGATTGTCTACACAACCATCATAGTCAGAATCTGTGTACCCAATAATAGATGCTTTCCCTCTACCTAAGCATAGACACTTGTCCGTACGCCCACTCAAATATCTCAAAATCATCTTGATCGCTTCCCAATGTTTCTTGCCAGGATTAGACATATATATGCTCACAACTCCCACTACAAATGCAATGGCTGGTCTTGTAGCTATCATAGCATAGATGACACTACCAAAAACAGACTCATAAGCAATTTTGGTCATGAATTCCTTTTCCTCATCTGATTTGGGGCAATCATCCTTGCTCAATTTCACATATGTGGGTAAATGTGTACTCAATGCCTTTCACCCTACATATTGAATGTGTGAAGTACTTTGGATATGTACTCACTTTGAGACAAGTATGTGCATCTTTTACTCTTATCACGAGTAATGTGCATTCCAAGAATATGTTTGGCATCCCCCAAATCCTTCATATAAAATGTTTGACTCAACTTCTTCTTGAGAATTGACAAGTCATTAGAGGACTTCCTAGCAATCAACATATCATCGACATAAAGTATCAAGCATATCAAGCTGCCATCTGAACATTTTTTTGTGTAGAAACAATGATCCTCGTTGCTTCAAGAATAGCCTTGATACTTCATAAAAGCATCAAAATATTGGTACGATTGTATAGGGGATTGTTTAAGTCCGTATAAGCTCTTCTTGAGCTTATGAACTAGAATTTCTTTGCCAGGAACTACATGACCCTTTGGTTGTTCCATATAGATCTCATATGTAAGATCTCCATGCAAGAAAGTAGTTTTCACATCCATTTGGACTAGCTCTAAGTCCTCCATTGCAACAAATCCAAGCAGCATGCATAGGGTAGTCATCTTGATCACTAGAGAGAAAATTTGTTGCTTAAAACCATTTGCAAAAAGTCGTGCTTTATACTTTGGAGAAGCACTATCTAATGTGAAATTCAGCTTATATACCCATTTACATGGTAAATCTTTCCTCCCCTTTGGCAAATGTACTAAATCCCAAATACCATTTTTGTGAATAGAATCCAACTCACTCTTCATGGCATGCTCCCACTTGACATGATGCATTGTCTGCATAGCCTCTTTGTAGCAAGAAGGCTCACTGGCATCTGTTAGCATAAAAAAATCCAAACGTGGAACATATCTATCAAGTGGATGTGAGACACATGTAGAGCGTCTCAATGGTTGATGAACAGGAGCATTTGCAAACTGATCTGATCGGACATTCTCTTGAACATCCCTATTTGCAGCATTTTTATACATGCTAACTCGAGGACTAGTATCCTCAAACACCACTCTTCTCACTTCAACCTCCTCAATGGGTTTCTAATGCATCTTAGACTCATTGAAAATGAAATCACTACTTTTGATTAGTCATCACTATTCAAGATCCCATAAGCGATATCCAAATTATCCTTCTCAATTGTATCCAAGAAAAATGCATTTATTTTGATTATGGTCCAACTTTTGTCTAAGATTCTGATTATCGTAATATGGTGGCCTCCCTATCCATAGCTCTTGTGCCACTTTCAGACCTTTGGTAGTACTAGGTGAAAGGTTAATCACATGAATTGTAGTCAATACTGCTTTTGCCCAAAGGCCTTGTGAAATTTTTGCATGATGCAACATAGAAACTACTCTATCTTGAATAGTTTTATACATCCTTTTAGCTATACCATTCTGTACTAGGGTATAAGGAGCTATAAAATCTCTACAAATTCCTCTAGAATGGCAAAAAAGTTTGAATTCATGTGAGGTATAGTCACCCCCATTATTTGAACATAAAGCCTTAAGATTAGTTCCTTTTTGAGTCTCAACTGAAGTAAGCCATTTTCTAAAAGTAGAGAATACCTCATCCAGGCTTTTCTAGTAGCATCATCTATGAAAGTGAAAAAATAAAGAGAACCCCCTAATGACCTTTGTTGATATACTTAGGTAGTGATGTGTGTGAACACACTAGGACCGTCGGGGCACTTTTTTCCCTCTTTAGGAGGTTTTTTTCCCTCGGCTTGTATATATGCCTATTGCCCTAATGGGTTACTTATCTTTGTACATTCTCTAGTAATACATTCAGTATTGTGTATTGTGCTCCAAGCTTCTTCTTCTTCCTTGTGCTGTTCGCGTGCTTCCGCAGACGTCTAACTCCAATAATTGGTATCAGAGCAGGTCGTCGCTTCATCTAGGGCGCCATCGACACTCCTCCGTTTCCAATCTCAGAATCGCATGAATTTTGGTGAGCATACTCAGCGTGTTTTCTAGACCAAAACCACTTTGCTTTGTGGTGCCGAAATCGTGATCTGGGCTCGTTTCGGCCTCCGAACACACTATCGTAGCGCTTGTGTAGGCTATTTCGTCTTTTTGTGCCAAAGGTATATACCAATTTCTATTTGCCAATATAAGAATCTCGAAGTCCGCTACAGGTCTAGTGGAATTCGTCTGGGCAGTTCTGTTCAACTTTTTGAGATACAGACAATTTTCTGCATCAAGGTATTTTAGTCACCGGCCATTGCTGAAAGCAGTGATGTATTCCGTATGTTTGTTGTTGAGGATAAGTTGGATGGTACCAACTACCCATTATGGACTTATATGATGCAACATGTGTTGGTTGCAAAAGGACTGTGGAACATTGTACAGGGTGTCGAAAAACGTCCTATCACACCTGCAACTGTTACAACTGCAGGTACTGAAGCTAATGCAGAAGGTGTCGAAGATGATGGTATTCTACATATTCCTGTTCGTGTTGCAGTTTCTGCTGGACCTACTACAGAGCATATTCGTTGGGATGGCAGAGATGCCCAGGCACATGCACTGATAGCTTTGTCTGTCAAACGTGCCATTATTTCTCATATTCGCTCTTGTAGAATAGCTAAGGATGCTTGGGATACACTTACCACATTGTACCAAGCTAGGAATGAGGCTCGTGTTGCTTACCTCCGAAAACAGTTGGAGAGTGAGCACATGAATGAAGGTGATTCTATGGACAGTTTCCTAACAAAGATCAAAGACTTGAAGGAACAATTGATTTCTGCTGATGAGATTATACCAGATAGCTCACTTGTGCGGACCGTTTTGAATGGTCTTCTTGATTCATATCAGAGTTTTGCTTCTACTCTTGGGTTGATGATGAAAGGCAATCCAAATGCCTTGTCATTTGAGGAGTTAGTCTCTATTCTGTTGCAAGAAGATAGTCAAGGCAGAATAGGTCCATTATGCATGTTGCAGATCAAGATTTCTTGGCTAGTCAAAAGGGCAAAGGAAAATGGAGCTCTTCTACTAGTAAGCAGAAATCTGCAAATGCTGCACATTCGAAGAACCAAGACAAAGATGAGAAAAAATTAGAAAAGCAGAAATTGTTTTGTAAGTACTATAAAGGGAATGATCACATCATAAAGAACTGTCCAAAACTCGCTGCAAAAGAGGCAAAGAAGAAAGAGGCTTGAATGGTTGTTGCAGAAGCCTCTACACCAAAAATGGAGTCTGCTAATCTTCTGCAAGAAAAAGAATGGGCATTTACTATTGTTTGCAGTTTTGACCCATCTTCTCATGAGTAGTGCATGTCTGTAGTAGACTTAGATGTTTGGTACTTTGATAGTGGGGCGACCAAACATATTACCTCGCAGCGCAATTTCTTCTCTTCACTCGAGCCTGCCCCTACAGGGAATACTATTACATGTGCCAACAACTCCTCTTATCCTATTATGGGAGTTGGTAAGATCATTTTGGCTACTGTTGATGGTAGTTCTTTCACTTTGTCAGATGCTTTATTTGTGCCAGGGATCAAGAAGAACCTGTTATCAGTTTTTGCATTAGCCAAGATTGGCTTGGTTGTGAAATTTGTTGATGACGGGTGTACAGTTCATGATCTGTCAAATGGCGATGTGATTATTGCTTCTGGCATTTTATGTCATGGGCTGTATAACCTCATAGACTATGAAAGATCTATAAATGATTTGGCATGTGCAATAAATGATTCTCAGGCTATGTCAGATGCAAAGTTTTGGCATGCATGCTTTGGTCATCTGAATTTTTCTAGTTTGCTACACCTGTAGAAATCTGAAATGGTGTCCTCTTTGCCAAAACTTGTGGCACCTGGAAAACATGTTTGTGAAGGCTGTATATTTGGGCAAAATGCACCGTTCGTCCTTTCCAAAAGATGGTTCAGTTCGGCCTACTCAGAAATTGCAGCTTGTACACAGTGATGTTTGTGGTCCTATGCAGACACCTTCTTTTGGGAATTATCTTTACTTCGTGACTTTCATCGGTGCTTTTTCCAAGCATGCATGGGTATATCCATTGAAGGAAAAGTCTGAAGTGTTCATGTACTTCAAACAGTTTTTGGTTTTGGCTGAAAATATGTCAGCATGTAAAATGGGCACCCTCTGTTCTAATCGAGAGGGGGAATATATGTCTTCTGATTTTAATGCATTTCTGGCTGAACATGGGATAAAACACGAGTGTACAGTGCCGTACACACCTCAAGAAAATGGAGTTGCTGAACGAAAGATCAGGCCACTCATGGAGATGGTGAGGTGTATGGTCAAGAGTCAGGCTTTACCACATAGTTTCTGGCTTGAGGTTGTCATGTGTGCATCATATATACTGAATAGGTGTCCCACTAAAGCGCTGCAGTCTATCACTCCATATGAGGTTTGGCATGATCGCAAGCCATCTGTTGCTCATCTGTGTGTTTTTGGTTGTTTGGCATATGCATTAGTGCCTGAACAACATCGCAAAAAATTGGATGATAAAGCAATAAAATGTATTTTTGTTGGGTATAGTTCTGAAAGTAAAGGCTATCGTCTGTATCATCCATAGACTAAACGCATTCTGGTTAGCCATGATGTTGTTTTTGTGGAAGATGCTATTCAGCCATTGCTTTCATGTACTAAGGAGACATCTGTTAGCTCCAAAGACATGTATGATACTTTGCTTCCTCTTTTTATAGGTGGACAGTCTAGTGCTGGTCCCAATGAGGCAACTTCTCAACCTTTGCAGGTTTCATGTGCTGATGCAGATCATTCCATTTCTAATGCAGATTTACATGATGCACTAGTTGATGAGAGAGCAGATATTGAGCAGGCAAAAGCTCTGCCAAAATGGCTGGTGCAGACTTTGCATGATAGCAAATTAGATGCACCTATGTCATATCTTACTTGTTCAGGCTCTCATAGTGCCTCTTTTGCATCAGTTTGCTATGCTATGGCTGCATCTAGTCTCTATTATGAGAATGAGCTTGTCTCATTTGATGAAGCACAAAATTCAGAAAATTGGATGGCTGCTATGCAATCTGAATATGATGCTATAATGAAGAATGGTACTTGGTCTTTATGTGACTTGCCTTCAGGCAAGAAGGCTATTGGCACTACGTGGGTATACAAGTTGAAGCGTAAATCGGATGGTACAGTTGATAGGTATAAGGCTAGGCTTGTTGCAAAGGGTTATGCACAAGAAAGAGGCATTGATTTTGATGAGACCTTTGCACCTACATGTCGTATGGGTACTCTTCGAAACATCTGTGCACTTGCAGCTCATCATGGTTGGAATGTACATCAGTTGGACATTAAAACAACATTTCCAAATGGTGACTTGCATGAAGAATTGTATGTTTTTCAGCCCCGTGTCTTTGTGCAGAAAGGGCATGAAAACCAGGTGTGCAGGTTAAAGAAGGCATTATATGGTTTAAAGCAAGCACCACGTGCTTGGTATGAGAAGATGCATGCCTATCTGATTGCACATGGTTTTGAGAACAGTCCAACTAAAAGCACCTTATATGTTAAGCGTGCTAATGATGTGCTTCTGATCATTGTGGTCTATGTTGATGACATGCTATCACTTGTCCTATTGAGAAGCATATTGCTGATTTTAAGGCTGATTTGCATGCCTCATTTGAGATGTCTGATTTGGGGCATTTGCATCACTATTTGGGCATTCAGTTTATGCAAGTTGATGGTGGAATGGCCTTGTGTCAAACGAAATATATTGACACATTATTGAAGCGTTTTGGCCTTGAAGACTGTAAGCCTATTGCCACTCCTATGGAGACAGGTTTACGATTGAGTCTTCATGATGCTGGAGATGCATTTGATGTTGTTCTCTATCAGCAGGTTGTTGGATGCTTGATTTACTTATGCATTACTCGACTAGATATTCAGTTTGCTGTCTCACAGATGAGCAAGTTTATGCATTGCCCAGGAGTCAATCATTCATAGGCAGTTAAGTGCATCTTTTCCTATTTGGGTGGTACTCAGCTACTTGGGTTGTTTTATCCCAAGGGGGGATCACTACCGCCAGATTTGCATGCTTTTTCTGACTCCGATTGGGCTAGTTGCTATGACACTCGTGTGTCCACTAGTGGCTTTTGCTTCATGCTTGGTAGCTCATGTATATCTTGGTTGAGCAAGAAGTAGCCTACTGTGGCCACTTCCAGTTGTGAGGCTCAGTATAGGGCAGCTTTCATAGCTACTGTTGAGTGTGTGTGGCTCAGACGCCTTATGGCTGATTTGGGTGTTGGTCAGACTTCTGCCACCACCATCTTCAGTGACAGTCAGAGTGCATTGGCAGTTGCGAGGAACCCTGTGTTCCATGCTCGCACTAAGCACATTGAGGTGCATTATCACTATGTCAGGGAGAGGTTCTTTGCTGGGGAGATCATCTTGGCATATGTGCCCACGGAGGAGAACATTGCAGACCTTTTCACGAAGGCTCTGCCTAGGGAGAAGTTTGAAGCGTTCTGCAAAGCTTTGGGCTTACTTCCTTTTGTGGAGTGACTTCCACATAGCTTGGCACTTCCTTATACATGAGTGCGAGCTCCTTGTTCACCGCATCACTCCCATGGGGGATTTGTTGATATATTTAGGTAGTGATGTGTGTGAACACACTAGGACCACCGGGGCACTTTTTACCCTCTTTAGGAGGTTTTTTTCCCTCGGCTTGTATATACGCCTATTGCCCTAATGGGCTACTTATCTTTGTACATTCTCTAGTAATACATTCAGTATTGTGTGTTGTGCTCCAAGCTTCTTCTTCTTCCTTGTGATGTTCGCATGCTTCCGCAGACATCTAACTCCAACAACCTTGTGGGTATAAGACCACACACATCTGTATGAACGAGATCTAAAGGCTGAATTGAAGAGTCGATGTGCATTTTGTGCACATTCCTAGTTTGCTTTCCATATTGACAATGCTCAGAAATTGAAAACTCAGAGAAAGATAACACACGTAAGTAGCCACAACGAGAAAGATTTTCCATTCCACTATGTGACATATGTCCAAACGGCCATGCCAAATATAAGCCATGGGCGGTTTAGTAAAAACTAACAAGTGTTTTGTCTATGATACAAATAAAGGATAAAGTGAGCCAACTTTGCTTCCTTTTGCAATAACCATATTGCCCTTTGATATGTGAAAGGATTGAGCATAGAAGACCACCTTGTAACCAAGGTCATCAAGTTGACCAACTGACATCAAACTGTGTGATAACTGAGGTACATGGCATACATTATGCATAGTAAATTTTGAAACATCAAGGAACTGCACAACCACATCTCCAATCCACACAATGTTACACTGGTAAGAGTCACCAAGTCTCACCGTACCAAGAGACTTTGCTGCATAATTAGAGAACCATTCTCTATGTGGTGTCACATGGAAAGAAGCACAAGAATCTAGTAGTCACATGTGGGAAAGAGAATTAGCCATAAGAGCCTCAGTTGGCACAGTACTATCAAGTGCCAACACATCAACATCATCAGAAATAACATTAATTTCTTCAATATTCACAGTCAAAGTAGATGGTGGAGGTAACTGTATAACATGCCCATCAACATTCTGTCCTTTACCTTTACCATTCGTTAATGCATGTCTTTCTTCATGGGTCCTTTCTTATGACAATAATGGCATTTGATATCCCTCTTCCTTGATTTACTTCTACTCTTATTCCATTGACCATTCTTTTCCTTGTTCTTGTTCCTGCCATGTTGCTGATTCTTTCCTTGGTAAGAATTATGAACATTATATGCATTTCCACTCTAAGTACCAACCATAGACTTTCTACAAATCTCCTCACTCAAGAGTGCTCCACATATGTCATCATAGACTAGTTTACCACCATGTGCACTATTGCTAATAGTTGTGCAAAACATATCCCATGATGATGGAAAGGTACATAACAACAAGATTGCTTTCATTTGATTATCCATATCCATTTGCTAAGCTTGTAACTAGGAGAATATAGCATCAAACTCACTTAGATGAGCAGCAACGCTATCTATGTCCTTCATGCAAAGGTCATATAACTTTCTCATGAGATACACTTTATTTGATGCCGTATCTTTTTCATATGTATTGCATAACTTCTTCCAAAGATCCTCTACACTTTCACAATCTGATACTATAAAGTAAACATTATCTACCAAGTGCAATCGAATGGTAAACCTTGCCATTTCATCTAACTCATCGCAATCATCTTCATCCATGTCAGTAGGTATCTTCCATTTATTGGATTCCATTGCCTCCTTTGAATCAATACATCTTTTATCTAGTTCTTCCATAGAGCAAAGTTTGTGCCATCAAATTTTCGGATCTCAAAATGGTCTTTGCCCTGCAAGTTATACCTCCTCCTAGGAACACTAGCACTAGACGCTAATCCACCAAACGTGCCTGAGAACTTTGATGCCATGATGGTAGACAACTCAATAGAATGATAATGGAGCTAGAAGATTCCAAACACCACTAAGGCTCAAAGAAGGATGACCAAGTGTCAGATTCAAAGAGAGAATTTAGCAATTTTCCCAGAAAAATGAATTAATGAACAGTAATGAGCAACCAAAAGGATTATGTGAGAATAAATATGCTCACACCAATAAGTGTATCAAGGAGTAAATCGATCACTGTATAGTTGACAAAACCAAAAAATCTGGGAAAATTTTGCCAGAGTATCCTCTACAAAATGAGCATATGACTAGTGGTAAAATCTCATAAAACTGCAAGTATTAACATGTTTACCTGCATAGTGAATCGTTGACTACACTGCATATAATCAGTTACCCAAAAGAAGCCAACTAGGGTTATGGAGCACTTATGAACAACTATCATACATCTCCTATGGCGAGGTTGCTTAAGTCTTCCACCTGCATCACCAAAGAGATCCCACCATCTGGGTATCTCCTAGTTAAGAAAACCTCACCACGGCCCTCTTTATCAAACGTAATAGGTTTCATGCAAAAATGTAACCGCTATATCAATGACCACATCAATGTACATAAGTGGTATCCAGAGAAGCATACAGTGTGAATGTGCTCAATATATGCAACAAAATGGCATTGAAAGGCTGAATTCACTGCCTAAACACTGGCCAACAACACCTACGTGTGCTGTCAATTCTGTTTTTTAGGCTCAAAAAACTGCATAGACTTGCAGTGGCTACTCCCACCACAACTAAAAACTTTCAAGAAACATGTAGATTAACTAGTGTGGTAGAAAACAAAGCCCCAAACGATGAACTTTCTTTGTCGAAGAAGTACAAAGAACACTCTTCTTGATGTTTTTGGACGTCTGTGAAGAGAACTATGCATGAAAATACTCCAAAATGGCTCCAAAAATCACCCCAAAAATGCTTCAAAAATAAGCTTTAAAAGTAAAGAATGAAGCTTTGCGGGCCCAAAATGTGTTGAAGGTAATGTGAACCTTAGTGTTTTTCCCCTTCTTCAAGCACCACAAGAGTGTAGCTTAGTGGCAAGAGATTGCCACAGTTAAGCAAGCTATGGGGGGAACAATACTAGGATGGGTGAACTCCCGAGAACTGTCGGGAACCTCCCTCTTGCTTGATCATTGAGGTCCTCCCTCGCGCATAGCCAACGGCACCAATGGTGGCTTCGGTGACTTTGATGACAAGGTATGTTAAGGTCTATGCCTTGGTCACTACCTTAGTCGTAAGCCTTGGGTGGGTGGACTGGTGCTCGCTTCCCTCGCACAAAAGGAACAAAGCTTTTGCACTAAAAAGATCTAATACTAGTGACGTATTTCGATGATGATGCACCACAATGTGCTATCCTTTTTGAGAGCTCCACAATGATATCCTCGGAATAGAAAACTAAGCTACATGCATCACACATGAGACTCCGCACAGAGGCTGCAGAATATGCAAAAAATACAGTACATAGGGAGCACGAACAGAGACTTATTAGGTGCTACAAATGCAGTCAAACTTATAGTATGTGGCTGACTAAGCCACTATATGTTTTACTAAAGAACATATACAAAGAAGTGTACGGTGTCCATTTGTCCTTTCACATGGACACTAACGGTAACAAATCTTCAATTTCTTGGTCATGCTATGGTTCCTTTTGCGGCTACTGTAGAGAAACTTTGCTAGGATGGCAGAGATGCACACACACATGCATTCATAGCTTTGTCTATCAAAGATGCCATTATCCCTCACATTCACTCTTGTAAAACAACAAAACCTGCTTGGGATACTCATATAACATTATTTCAAGGAAGAAATGAGGCTCCTATTTCTCAACTATGAAAATAGTTGGAGAGTGAGAATATGAATGAGAAAGATTCAATAGAAACCTTTTTGACAAAGTTCAAGGATTTGAAAGAGAAAATGATTTCTACTAGTGAAATCCTTCTAGATAGTTCACTTGTGCATACTATCCTTAACAATCTTCTAGATGGGAAGCTTTTTTGTGCTTTAAATAATTTTTGGTTATTGATAAAAATCTATCAGCATGCAAAATGGGAACCCTACATTTTGATCAAGGGGGGAGTATATGTCTTCCGACTTTACTGCATTTTTGGTTGAGTGTGGGATAAAACATCAATGTACAGTTCCATATACACCTCAATGAAATGGAGTTGCTAAGAGAAAGAACATGTATCTCATGAAAATGGCAAGGTGTATGCTCAAAAGTATGGATTTACTACATAGCTTCTAGCTTGAGGATTTTATGTGTGCAACATATGCACTTATTAGTCTTACCAAAACATTCCATTCTATCACTCCCTATGAGGCTTGGCATGGCTGCAAACCATATATTGCTCGTATGCATATTTTTGGTTGCCTCTCATGTACATTAGTGTGTGAACAACAACACAAGAAATTGGATGATAAGGTAGTGAAATGTATTTTTGTTGGGTACACTTTTGAAAGAAAAAGAAAAGGCTATCATCTACATCATCCATAGAATAAACACATTCTGGTTATCCTTGATGTTGCTTTTGTGGAAAATGCAATTTAGCCATTACTTTCATTTACCAAGGAGACATCAATTAGCTCAAAGGATGTGTGTCATACTTTGTTGTCTCTTTTAATGGGCAAAAAATCAAATGTTAGTCCTAGTGAGGTGATTTCTCATCATTTATATGTTTAAAATAATGATATAGATCATTTTGTTTCTGATATAGATTTACAAGATGCACTTATTGATGAGGAGCTAACATAGAAGAGGTAAAAACTATGCCTAGATGGCTAGAGTAGGTTGTGAGAGGTAGTAAGATATATGCACGTTTGTCATATAATACTTGTTCAGGCTCTCATAATGCATCTTTCGCATCAAATTGTTATGAAATGGATGTCGCTACCATGGAAACATGTTTAGAATTGAGTCTTCATGCTGTTGAAGATGCATTTGATTTTGTTATCTATTAGTAGGCTATTGGATGCTTGATTTACTTATTTTATAACTCAGTCTGATATTCAATTTTCTATCTCTCATATGATTAGGTTTATGCATTGCCCAAGTTTCAGGTATTGGCAAGTGATTAAGCACATCGTTTGCTACTTGAATGGTACCTAGATGTTTCGATTGTTTTATCCCAAGGGGGATCATTACCCCAATTTACATGCTTTTCTTTACTTAGTTTGGGATGGTTGCTATGACACTCATGTGTCCACCAATGGTGATTGCTTCATGCTTGGTAGGTCATGCATACCTTAGTTGAGCAAGAAGCAGCCCACTATGGCCAGTTCTAGTTGTGAGGCTGAGTATAGGACAATTTTCACAACCACTGTTGAGTGTGTGTGGCTTAGATGCATTTTGTCTCATTTGGATGTTGTTCAATCTTCTGTCACCACCATCTTTGCTAACATTTAGAGCCCATTGGAAATTATGAGGAACCCTCTGTTCCATGCTTGCATAAAGCACATTGAGGTGCATGGTCATTATGCTAGGGAGATATTATTTGTTGCAGAGATCACTTTCACTATGTGCCCACATTCGATATTGTTGTAGACCTTTTCACAAAGGCTTTGCATAGAGAGGTTTAAAGAGTTTTACAAAGCTTTGAGATTACTTACTTTTGTGGATTGATTTGATTCCACATAGCTTGACACTTCCTTATACATGTCAATCATGCACTTTGTTGGAACCGTGAAGTTATGAAAGGCCTATGAAGCTATGAAGGCTATGGAGTACTTGGAGGCCTATGAAGCTATGAAGGCTATGGAGTACTTGGAGGCCTACCTTGGAGTTAAGGATACTTGAATACTCAAGGCCTTGTGTGACAGTCTCCCAAATTTCCCACTTTTCCCTCTTGTAAATAAGTTTCTTCATAGGAACTCCTGCTTACTTATTTATGTGAGAAAACCCATAAAAACTCAACCTTTCCCTTCTTTTTTGTAAAATACTCCTTTTTTGAATTCTTGCCTTAGTTTCAAAAAGAGAGCTCACTTTTGGATACGTGCAAATGCTCTCTCTCTAGGAAGATTCTCTTTTTTGATTTTACCAACTACCTACCTTTTTTTAGAACATCTTTAGTTAATGAAGCCTTTGGCCACTTGTATTGAACGGATTCCTCCTCCTCTCTTATATAAGGAAGAGCTCATTTTGTAAAGAGGGAGGTCCCTTGGCCATGGCCTTGGCCTCCATTTTGGTAATGGAAGAAGGTGTCATTTGCTACTCTCCTGTTTCCTTGTGTGCAAGGCGATGATCTTGGTGTATGGATTTGCATGTGTGTGTGCATGGTTGGGAGGATGTTCCCCTTTGCTCCTTGTGACGTTGGCCATTGTTGCCATTGCTCCATGAGCGTGGGTGAACCTCTCCTCTCATTCCTTGCCCCAACTTGGAGAAACCTCTCACTTCCATGTGAGGCGGTTAGGGTCTGTTGCTCCCCTTTTCTCAACAATTTGGCGCCGTTGCCGGGGACGTCGGCCTTTAGCCGTTGGTTTTTCCAAGTTTGCGTGTCCATACTTCGTGAGATGCACCTTGACACTTGGAGGAGGATGAATACGTGTGGCCTTCGGTTGGCTTAGGGTACCTCTTTTTTTTTTAATTTTTTAGTAGTTTTAGTTCAATTTTTTGTTGGAAGCACAAAAACAACCCCTAACCCCCTTCTCTAGTTCTTTTCTTCACACATACACACTCCCACACATTCATTGGGCCATCACTTTCCACCACTACCATCTCTATGTTGAGTGATTGTCTTGAATAGAGGGATGGGTAGTACTCTGTATCCCTCTCCTCTCTTCATTTTCAAAAAGATAAAATAAAATAAAAATGATTTTGTTTGTACAAGATGACACTCCACGAATTTCTTTCTCTCTCATCCGCGCAACGGGCAAGTTGGCTACAATTCTATTGCTTTTTGAAATTCAAGCTGAGCATAAAAATCTGCACGGTAGATGGGGGGGGGCATTAACTCTCCCTCATCCTCTCACTTGAGGCGTCTGACAAGCACCTGACTCACGCATGTGAGGGGCCTCCTCAAATTTTGGCGGATGGCTACGTTGAGGTTACATTATTCCCCTCTCTGTCCCAGTTTCTCTTTTGTATTCAAGGTTATCTTCAGCTCCACGATCGTGTCGAGCCCTGCTCCACGATCGTGTCGAGCCCTGCTCCACGCAGGGTTGAGAAGGCCTTCCACTCTCGTGGGTAGGTTATGCTTCTAGAAACCCCGCCTTCAGGGTGGACAGACTTCTCACATGTCCCTCTCGGGTGTGCAGTACCCCTCAATCCTCTCTAGTGTTTGAGGCCGCTGTCATCATATGTGGGTGGGAGAGTATGCCTTCCATCTCTCTTGTCTTCTCGACAATGTAGGCAGCAATACCATTTCTGGGAAGGTCTCAGCATTGTCGGCTCCCCTTCCATGTGTACTTCGTCAAGGTGAGACCTTGTGTCTCCCCCTCTGCATCACACTCGCCGCTTAGGTGGGGGATTTTGCACTCAAGGCATGCCCCTCCTCTGTGGAACTTCATGCTCGGTGTTGGGCGTGGCTATGGCTTCCCCGCCATTCTTCATCCACCCATCTGTTTGCCTCTCGCCCTTTGTGATTCTCCTCTCCGTGGGTCAGGGCAGAACTTGCAGCTCCCCCTCCTTGGGGTCGAGCTCGGCTCCTGCCTCCATCCGTTCTATGGACGTCTGTCAAAGTTGGGGAGGCCGATCGCGCACACATCTACAGAAGCTTTGATATGGCACTATGGTTGGAACCCCAAGCTTCCTCAGGCACAAGGATGGGCATGGTTCATTGCTATGCTGTGCAGTTTTGCCTTGATCGGTTCTCACTTCCAATGGTGTGTCACCTTCGATCCTGTTGCATGACATCAAAACCCCTTCTTGCATCTCATCCTTTCCCTCAATGCGACTCTATGACAAGCTCAGATTCGTGGGAGAGCCATGTGAAGCCCACCTTTGTTTCTTCCGCAAGGCCCACCCTCATCTATGTCTTTCTCAGGGAATTATGAGTTTCGCTTCCCCTTCATTTCTGCTACGTATGTAAATGTCTCTTTGCGAAATGCAGGTGAAGTTATGCACATACTTACAATCGCTTCATGAAGACTTTTTGCGATGAGCCTTGAGTTCCCTCAGACTCAAAGATAGACTCGACTCCCTTGGCCATTACTTGACACTACCGCTCGGGTCTTGCCGCCCCTTCTTGTACTTCTGCCTTTGTGCAAGCCCGAGTCATTGGCCCCTGACACGCGTGACTACAGCATCACCCAATGCTTCTTTTGTTAGTATGAATGTATGTTGCAGTGATATCATTCATGACGAGTTGTTCTTTGCCCAAATTTTTCTGTGTGTTGTGTTTCGAATGCCTGATTCATACTTAATGATCATGACTTCGGGGGTGTGGGTATTATCGTGGTTATTCATCCCTCTTCATGAAGAGCTTTCGACAAAACCTGTATTTTGATCATGACTATTTGGGGAGTTAACACAAAGGTCAACTTAGTATACTGTTGTACATGAGATGCGATTGGTAAATCTTCCAGGGCAAGTGCATTTTTTTTACTTTGTGATGTGCATCTCATTAGGCAGGATGACAAAGTGACAGTGAGCGGATCGTCATGTTGGTAGTTTAAAGTCGTTAGACTCCTCGATGGCAAGGCTCTATGATGATTGTCCCGTTCAATGGACTCTCTTTGTAGTTGCACCAAGAGGATAGTGCTGGTTATCACTTACAAGATCTATTGATCTTATTAAAAAAAAAAAAGCCTTGATATGTCATAATTGTTTTATGCGACTGAGCCTATTGATATGTCCACTGCTTGGTACAAATTTTAGGTCCACCTGCAATGCTAAGCATATATTGCAAGTAATGTTGTTTTTGATGATATACCCATCTCTATCTCATAACAAGTTGAATCAAGTGCTTTGTTGATATTTCCTTCCCTAGTATGTCCGATTGATTGCTTCTTGTTGTTCACACAAGGTCGTTCTCATTACAATGCATACAGAACTAAATGCAAGGGGGGGTTTGCAATCGATCTCTACAGAAGTAAGGGTAGTAATCATCCATTTAGGAGCTCAAAGTATCTTGAATACATGTTCACTCTACTTGACAAATGTAATATGAATGACTCTTCTACATTGATCGACTCATGTTTGCAAATGTTGAACTTTGTCAAGTGCGGTGTGCTATCACATATGTGTTTGGAGTTATGTCTTCCAGGTTTGCAGGTTATGGAATATGGCATAGAATGCTATCCAAACCAAGTACATCTTGCAAGACAACGCATGTGGCACACTTAGGAATTTGGCTCTGAAAGTCCTATTGAGTTCGGCATGTCATCTTATTTCACGAATGGCTTGGAGTTATAGTTGCCACCACACGGGATTGACTCAGGAAGAGAACCCTATGTGTTTCGTGAGTTGGGCTCTTATATTTCCTATTTATTCTGATGTTCAGCTTTATGTGACATGTTTATGTGACAAGGTGCAGGAAATTCCCTTGGCGTCTCATGAGCATTGTTTGGTTGCCTTTCCATATGAGCACATTATGAATTTGAATGATGCAAAACTTCTTGATTTTTTATAAACATGGAGCTTGAGGAACGTAGTTAAGCTCTTTTGAATATCGTGGTGTATTCACTCTACAAGGACATCTTTTTATGAGGGGTTGGTGCATGCATCTATAGTCCAGTGGTTTTTGATTCATGCATACCCTTCATGTCGATGCATCTGCACATATAAGTTTTTGCGTGACTTTGTTACAATTGCAGATTTGATCGACCAGAAATTTACAATGATCTCCATGATATTCTTCAAACATCTTGACAAAATTGATAGTATATCTGTATATGATTTGATGAAGAAGATCCCTATTTAAATTGCCATATCGTTGCGTACTCCTTGCCACGTTATTTCTCTGCCATTGTCACATGCATGCTATAGTCTGCAAATGTGCTTTATTTATCCTTGCTCTTTGGTCACTTCATGA
Organism: Ceratopteris richardii; assembly: GCA_020310875.1. Lineage (NCBI taxonomy): Eukaryota > Viridiplantae > Streptophyta > Polypodiopsida > Polypodiales > Pteridaceae > Ceratopteris > Ceratopteris richardii. Next base: position 21,805,784 of record CM035440.1, on the reverse strand, counting down.
TCACATTTGATAACCATTTTCTTATTCAAAACCATTAAAAGAAAATGCATTTTAAGACTATGTAAAGGATCTATGAGAATTGCATCTTTGTGTGTTCATGGATGCTTTGGGCTTGTCTCTGGTTTCCTCCAACATGAGATGAATGTTTTATTCTTATTCTCATCATGAATCTACCTGGATGTAATAGGTTTAAACACAAATTGATGGTGGCTCGGATTTGTTGGTTGATCCTTTGTAGAAGGCTACTACTATTGGAAGCTCACAACTCGCTTGCTTTCTTAATATGTTCTGTCATGTCTATTTGTGTTCACTTATGTTTAATGAAAAAGACGAGAGTGGTTTCATATGGTTGACGTATGTAATTGTTCGAATTCATGTTTTGAGTTTTGGGCCTGATATCCTTTTGAGCAGATATTGGACGTTTCTAGGTTTCACCTTGCAACAAGTTTCACTTCATAATCTGGTGCTAGTTCTTTGAACTACCAACAGGGACAATGTACTGCAGGAAAGGTGCCCTCTTGTTGTCTTTTGCAGGTCATGGACTCTTGAATTTCATCTATGAGCAAATTATGATCTTCACTATGGTATTGTGCAAAGGGGAAAACCTGTTGCATGTGTTAATGACAAACTTGGGTGCTTCTTGCCTTACTTGATATTTGGTTTCAAGTGTGACACATGCTTTCTGCTATATTCTTGAAGTTGCAGGTTTGGTGTCTCACCAAGGAGCATGTTGACTCCTTTAAGCACCTCATATCTATGCATTCATCATAAACATGATCTTCTTGCTTGATGGAAAGCTTGCAATTTTGAAGGAAAGAGGATGGTGCTTCTTGGGCTTATCAAATTTCTATTGCATGCTGGTCATAATCATTGGAAATGAATAAATTGCTCATATGATTGTGTGGTACAAAAGTCACAATGGTATGAATGCTGCTGGATGTTCTGTGTCCATTGACCCCCTAACAGAAATCGGGTTCAAGACTGCACAAACTTTTGCTACATGCTAATGCATCTCTTGTCTCTACTCTTTATTAATACATGTAGCTGATTCTAGTAAAATTCCTGGGTTTAGTGCATAATACCTCAAAATGTTCTTCATGATGTGTGCATGTATGCTTTAAAGGATATTTGCAGGTGAACATGCACATAAGGGGTTGAAAGTTTTCAGACTTGAACTAAATTAAGTGTGAAGTCTCTGAATGGGTGCTTGTTTTTTGCTAGGGAAGAAACTCTCTAGTTTCACATCGCTCATTTAGGGCTTATTTTTTTTTACAATGTATTGCAAGTCAACACACTTAGGACTTCATATCCTTCTTACCTCCTATGGATGATTTGCTACTATGCTTTGCAGGAATAGTGTTGGATAAGTTGTTTGAATATCATGAATACTTGTAAAATGATAGGACTCATAATGTTGCACTATTGTCTATTCATTTTTTGAAAACATAACACTCATGTTAAATTACAAGCTTGATTGACTAGGAGCATAGTATAAATGAGGGCAGGAACATGAGTTAAACATGCAACTACATATTCTTCTCATGCAATTTGCAATATGTCACACTCACTTGGAGATAACAGATTATGGCATCATTTTTTGGAGTGCAAAGATGAGGTTTTCAGGAGCCCTTCTCTTTAGAAGAGCAAGTCCTTAGTGAAAGATGTTCCCTGAAGTGGAAACTAAACATGAAATTGCATTTTATGGCTACTTCTTTTCAAATTCAGTCTACTTGTTGTGTATGTTTAAATTTCAGGTATTGGAGCTTTGAAAGAGGCGCATTGGATGGAGGCTGGGCTGACTGCCCCCCAAGGGGATTGTGTCGCTCAGCATTGCTGGATTGAAGATTTGAAGGCAGACGGCTTGCTGATTCAAAAGGTTTGCAACCTTGCAACAATCAGACTTGAATTGCTGCATATCTGAAGAGTTGAAGACTCCAAACATTGGACCCGTTCGGCTCTGTATGCCTCTCCTCTCTTAGCTTTGTCAAGGACGACAAAGACTAGGTGGGGGAGGGTGTTGGAACCGTGAAGTTATGAAAGGCCTATGAAGCTATGAAGGCTATGGAGTACTTGGAGGCCTATGAAGCTATGAAGGCTATGGAGTACTTGGAGGCCTACCTTGGAGTTAAGGATACTTGAATACTCAAGGCCTTGTGTGACAGTCTCCCAAATTTCCCACTTTTCCCTCTTGTAAATAAGTTTCTTCATAGGAACTCCTGCTTACTTATTTATGTGAGAAAACCCATAAAAACTCAACCTTTCCCTTGTTTTTTGTAAAATACTCCTTTTTTGAATTCTTGCCTTAGTTTCAAAAAGAGAGCTCACTTTTGGATACGTGCAAATGCTCTCTCTCTAGGAAGATTCTCTTTTTTTATTTTACCAACTACCTACCTTTTTTTAGAACATATTTAGTTAATGAAGCCTTTGGCCACTTGTATTGAACGGATTCATCCTCCTCTCTTATATAAGGAGGAGCTCATTTTGTAAAGAGGGAGGTCCCTTGGCCATGGCCTTGGCCTCCATTTTGGTAATGGAAGAAGGTGTCATTTGTTACTCTCCTGTTTCCTTGTGTGCAAGGCGATGATCTTGGTGTATGGATTTGCATGTGTGTGTGCATGGTTAGGAGGATGTTCCCCTTTGCTCCTTGTGACGTTGGCCATTGTTGCCATTGCTCCATGAGCGTGGGTGAACCTCTCCTCTCATTCCTTGCCCCAACTTGGAGAAACCTCTCACTTCCATGTGAGGCGGTTAGGGTCTGTTGCTCCCCTTTTCTCAACACACTTATAAGATGTCAAACATCTTTTTATGATAATAATTATGAACTTTTTAGGAGCTTCTACTGAAGATAATGTATGCTCATAATATTTTATGTGATAATATGATTTTTTTCTCATTCAATTGATTCTAAGAGCATTGAAGACCAAGCATGTTCATGAAGACCAAAAGAGAGATGTGTTTGCATTTCCACGGTGTGTGTGTGTGTGGATGCGAGAGAGTGGAGTAGGGAACTATGCATATGGGGTGGGGGGTATGAGTTTCTATAAATTGCACACATGTGCGTAAGATGAAGAGGAGGAAGAATGTATGCGATTGATTGTGTGTAAGGATGATTGCGGTTGTGTGTATGCATGTACATGCACAAATCCATGCGTGTCATCTGTGCGTGTTAAATTCAAGGTGTGTTGTTTGTACAGAAGAGAGTGAAACTTCAATGCATTCAAGTGAGAAAGTTCAATGCATTCAAGTGAGAGACGAGAAGAGAGGGCTCGGTGTGTGGGAGTAAATGTGAGCATGCATGTTATATGTAGTATGTGTATGTAGATAAGTTTGAGTGCATAGTATGTGTATGTAGATAAGTTTGAGTGCATGAGATAATCAAGTGTGTGTGTTTGTGTATCTCTCTCTCTCACAGTAGGAGACCAAGTGAAAACCAAGGTAGACTAGGAGACCAAATGAAAACTATAGAAATATAGATATTGACAAGCATTCCCTATGGTGCCAACGATTTTGGGATCCTATTCTTTAGTGCAGCTGTTGATTGACATATCCTTTTGGTAATCGGCTTTTGATGATTATCCAAAGGCCAACTGTAGCTTGGAGGCCCTTCTTTATGATCCAAAGAGTTTGGAATTCATGTGACATCTTCATGGGTCCCATGAGAGTCTCCAACTTCCATTGATATTGAAATATATGATACATCCTTGGATGTGGAGTTAGCAACCAATAAAACCTTTCAAGTGGTTAAAGGGTCATTTTTATACAATGCTACATGCCTTCATCTTGTAATCTATGACAGTTGTGACCTTGAAAGTATTTCAGGAATGCACTTCCAAGTATATAAGCAATGCCACCGAAAATGCTCTACTACCATGAGCATTTTCTACAGATCTCATATCAGAGCTTTATTGAGAAAGCTTTGAAGCACATGAAGGGGCATTCCTTGGCAAGGCCCACATGATCACCCTTGTCTACAAGGCGATCCTACATGATCACACATATTGATTTGGCTACAATCAACTTGCCCTCTCATCTCCATCTATCTTGGAGGGGACTAGTAGACTTTGATAGTGTGTTGACATGAGGATTGATGCGCTACAATCAACTTGCCCACTCATCTCCACCTATGTTACAAGGGATTAGTAGACTTTTCCCGTTTTCACAAGAAAAGAATGCCCTAGACACATTCTCATGTATGCATGTGTGTATGTATATATGTATGAAGTCATCTCAAACAATCAAGAGTATATCTAGATTTTATGGAAAGTTTAAATTTTCTTTTTTTAAATAGGAAGTTTAGCAGAAGCTTAATTTTCTTTTGCTTGAATTGATTGAAAGAACACCTTGCTTTAATTGATTGAAAGAACAATTGTACAAATGAATGGGCATAGTGTCCATGGGACCCCTCTGTATCCCACAAAGCAAGGGTTAGACCGGCTGAAGGGGATACAATGATGAAAACCCGAAAGCAATAAGGAAATAGGATTTAAACTGGCATAAGGCTCAACACATGGGTGCCTCTACCTTACGAGGTTGGGTGTGTGTGTCTTTCCAATTCATTGTACTCTCAAAAAAAAGCATATGTTAATCATGGCTAGCAAGGGTTGAACACGCCCGTGCCTTACGAAACAAAGGCCCAAACCATTCAAACAAGCTCGCGTATATAAATTTTAAGTATTTAATTTATTTGTTTTTTATTTACTATTTTATTCAATTTGATTATCTTTTCGCTCTTAGTTTTAATAAGTAAATAAAACCATGGAGCTATTAAGAAAAAGAAGGAGGAAGGTGGTCGGATTGAGATCAACCTTCCACGTCATGAGACCCCAACTCTCCTCTCAATTCTAAATTAAGAGCTACTTCTTGAAAGATTTTTTGAAGAATCACGAACATTTCAAAGATTGAGAATAGAGCGTCGGGCTTTACCTTGAATATCTTTTGGGGTTCTTTTCCTTTAATAAATAAAAATGAGGAAAATCAAGGAAAAATCTTCAACTTTAGGTCTTGGATCCCTTGACTGGCCCTATATTTCCATCTCTTTTTTCATTTCATTTTTTGTATCTTTAGTTCTTTCTTTTTAATTTGGAGAAACTAACTTCCACCACGATTATTGATAGATTCAAAATCATCAGCTGATCCAACCTTAGATATATTTTCACACTCTTCACGTTATGGTACTCTTTGGCGAAGCTATTTGATGTTCTGTAGCAATTTGGAATGCCATACAGAGCAAGGCTCTCTAGAAAATCTTGAAGGAAAGATGTGCAGCTAACTTCAGTGATTACCCTAAAGAATGAGCAGTGGAAAAAACATACCTAGATAGCCCAGGTAGAAGAATTTGAAGTTGTAAGAACTCTACCTTTCAATAAGATGGGTCCCGCATGAAGGGGATGGAAGAATCATCCGCATTCTTTGTATTTATCCCTAATCTCTTTTATCTCTTTTTACTTTCCCGCTTCTAATTTAAAGCAAAAGCCATGAACATAATGAGGGTATTAGTTAGTCCAAAAGGCATGAATAAGAATTCAAAATGCTCGTATTTAAACCTAAAACAGAGATATCTTCAGGTTAAGTTCTAATTTGGTGACATCATTGACAAAGATGGATCTTTGAAAATATTTTTGCTTGCTTTGATTGATCATATACATGATCTATTCGAGGTATTGGATATTTATTCTCTGGCATAACTTTGTTCAAAGCTCAATAATCTATACACAATCTCATTGACCCATCCTTTTTCTTAAGCAAAAGAATAGGTCTTGTCTAAGGCGATTTGCTAGGTTGAATGAATCATTTACTCATGTACTTTTTCTTCCATTGCCTTTTTGCTTTTTCTTGTTCGGAACATCAGAGTCAATAGGGGGGTCTACATATAGGCTTAGTTCTTGAAAGCAAGTCTATAGCATGATCGACTTTCCCACAAAGAGGAGGTAAGCCAAGGGGAAGTTCTTTTGAAAAAATATTCTGGTATTTATTTATAAACACTTAAGTTTAAACTTTTCATGATCAGACAAAGGAGATGAGACATATGGAGGTGGATTTATATTATATACATCACTTACATTGGTTGGAAGTATCATGTAAACTTCCACTTTATGAGTATCTACAAGTTTTTTTAGTTCCATGCTTGAGATCAAGGGAGTATTCAGCACATCATGTTCTACTTGAATCAAGTAATTGATACCAGTTCTTTCAAATTCCAAAGTATTCAGATGATAACTCCTTTTTAGTGATATACCTAAATGCCAAAGCCATTCTCTACCCAACATCACATCAATTCTTTTGATATGCATGCATTGCAAATTAGGTTTATCATAGTGTCCTAGACTTTCTTATTGTTGAGATATCAAGATCAACATGTGATGATCGAGGATGACACATATCAGTTTTTTTGTTCTCTAACATGTATAGTGGTCACGTCGGTATATGTCAGGGATACTTCATTGAGCTTTATTAGATTTATCTACCGAGAGTGATGGGACATTTGTTCCTTGCCAGCTCACTCATTCACGGGCATTAGGTTTTTCCTTATGTACTGATCTTTATATATTGCACTTGTTGTATTCTTGTTTTGAGATCATTCTTGTACATTCCTTTTTATATAATAGAAGAAGAAGAAGAAGAAGAAGAAGAAGAAGAAGATCATTCTTCCTTGCCTCAAACTGAGTGTGTGCTTCTCTTTGATTGCAAGAGTGTGTGTTTGAGCTCTCTTCCTTATCTCCTTCCTCGTGACATGGTATCAGAGCTAGTGTGGCTGTAGAGGGCTCGTGGAGAAGGCCGACGATGAAGAGTAGGCAAGAAGGCGTGGAGAAAGCACGATTTAGAAACGACCTCAGATTGCTACAAAAATTGGTGTGAAGGTAGAAGACCTCAAAATATTTTCTAAAGTTCTCCCTTTGGTGTCACTCGTTTTTGTCAGATCAAAGTTTTTGAGCCATCTTGACCTTTGTTTCGAGCCTACAAGGTGGGGCCCATACAAAAACCAGGTCATTTTGCAAAACGGTGAGTTGCATCATGTTCAACAACACTCATATATTCTAGATCCAGAATTTCAAGCAATTTGGTGTACTGCTGATACATGAAAACTATGTTTTTCTGAGATCGAGTTATCACGTCATAGTGCGATAGTGTTCACGCAGAAGTGCTGCTTGTAGTGTTTTGCAGTGTTGTGAATTGTTGTAGAAATGGCAAACGGAGATGGAATGAGTCAGCTTATGAGTGATAAGCTGGACAAGAACAACTTCCATGCTTGGAGATTTAGAATGATCAATTTCCTAATGGGAAAAGGCTACTGGAAGTACATCGGAGGAGAGAACGAAAATGCTCCACAATTACCAGAGAGGAATCAGACTACAAAACAGTTAAGAGCATATGAGGAAGGGAATGAAGGAGCACAAAAGGTAATGTATTGGCTATCTGTTAGCATACAAGATAGCATGATTGGGCACATACAGTATGTCAAGACTCTGAAAGAGGCTTGGAACAGTTTGGTCACATTGTATGAGACCAATACAAAGGCATGGAAATCGCAACTCAAGAACGAGTTGCATACATTGGAAAATAAGAGCATGTCAATAAGTAACTACACCCTAAAAATCAAAAGCATATGTGAGTCACTTGCATCTATTGGCATGAATGTAGATGATGATGATGATGATGATAAGGTGGAAATGTGCCTTCGTGGTTTAGGAGCTGCATATAAGCAGTTCCGAAATTCTATAGAGACAAGGGAAAATATTCTGAATTTTTTTGATCTAGTATCTATGTTGATTATTAAAGAAAAGATTCTTGATAAGGATTCAAACTCCCAAGGAAAATCTAGTTCTGAGCAGGTATTCTACTATGGAAGAGGAAGAGGTAGAGGTAGAGGTTTTGGAAGTGGAAGAGGAAACAATAACCAAGACCAAAGTCAACAACAAAATCATGCAGGAGGAAGAAAATTTTGAGGCAGGGGGAGCCAAAGAGGCCGCAGAAATTTCCAAAGAAATGATTCAGGTAATGAGAGTAAAGGATGTTGGAATTGTGGTAAACTTGGACACTTTGAATGTGATTGGAGGTTGAAGAATCAAAATAACAAAAGGCGACAAAACAACTATGCATCCACAAGTCCATATGATTCTGAGAAGCTATTCATGGTTCAACATCACATGATGAATACGATGTCTGCTAGTGTTTCAAAATCGAATGATAATGTCTGGTATGTTGATTCAGGTGCTTCAAATCACATGACTAGTCATGCAAAATGGTTTAGTACTTTGCAAAAATTATCAGTTACTAGATATGTTGAAATAGGTGATGACACATCACACCCTATTGAGCATATAAGAAATATAGTGCTATCTATGGAGGATGGGAAGGTAAAACACCTTGCTGATGTGCTGCATGTTCCAAATATAACAAAGAATCTGGTTTCTATTGGACAAATGGTTGACCAAGGATTACAAGTCAGGTTCAATGCTGATGAGTTATATGTCGAAGAATACAAACTGGGATGGAAGATTGATTGCCAAAGGAAACAAAGTGGGTAGGATGTTCACCTTAAATGTGAAAATTCTTGAAATGAATGCAGCCATGTTTGCAAAAATTGTAGGAGTTTTTGTTGATATAGAGATGTGGCACAAATGGATTGGACATACAAACTTGCAAAGGCTGAAATTGATGCAGTCAAAGGAGATTGTCCATGAACTATCAAATTTCAAGGTTACAGAGATGCAAAAGTTATGTGCAGCATGTCAATTTGGTAAACAACCAAGATCATCGTTTTTGCATGACAAGCATGTTAGTGAGAATGTGCTAGAAATAGTACATACAGATGTTTGGGGTCCTTCAAAGACCACATCTATGGGCGGTTGCAGGTTTTATGTTACTTTCATTAATGACCATACACGGAAAGTGTGGGTATATTTCATGAAAGAGAAGAGTGAGGTGTTCACTCACTTTGAGAATTTTCAAGCTATGGAGGAAAAGCAGATAGGGAAGTATGTTCAAACATTAAGGTCTGATGGAGAAGGTGAATACATGTCAAATGAGTTCATCAACTTTCTTAAAATTCATGGAATTCGACATTAGTTTTCATGCAGGTACACACCACAACAGAATGGTGTTGTTGAATGCAGAAATAGACATATTGTAGAAATAGCAAGAGCCTTGATGGCTAATAAGAATATGTCTCATTGTTATTGGGTAGAAGCTATGCATATGGATTTATACATTTTGAAGAGAACTCCAACTGTTGTTGTACATCAAGTTACACCTGAAGAAAAGCTCACAGGTAAAAAGCCAAACCTATCACATATGAAAGTTTTTGCCTATATTGCATATATACTTGTTCCAGATGAGCTGAGGATGAAGCTTGATCCAAAAGCAAAGAAATGTGTCTTCATTGGATACTCCCTCGAGCAAAAGGGATATAAATGTTATAACCCATTAACATGACAGGTGAAGATGAGCAAAGATGTGGTATTTGATGAAATGTCAAGCTTCTATGCAGATGCCAAAGAAGGATTGAATCTTGAACCAAATGACAAAAAAAATGGTGAAAAATCAAGTGCAGAATCTCAAGTCTTGAATGGATGGGATGCATCACCAAGCAATAATTCCAACTCAAATCCATGGATTGGAAGATTGTGTGGAAATTTTAGTCCAAAAAATTCATCAAATACATCCAAGAAAGGTAAAGAAAAGCTATCTGCTGGTAGTAAAACATGTGCAAGTTTTGAAGACGTTGATCGAGATTCAAGCGGTTCAGAAAAGAGTCTTGATGAGGAACTTGGATTGCCCTTTGTGAAGACTCGAGGACTTAGAAAAGCACATGCAGATGATACAAGGAGAAGTGACCCAAGACCAAGAAGATCTGGGAGGATGCGAAATTCAGTGAAACGATTGACGTATGATAGTTATATGGCTCGTCATTGTGCCTACATGACCAAGGTAACACAAGATGCTGAACCTTATTGTTTTGAAGATGCAATTGGAAATGCATATTGGGAAAAAGCTTGTTGGTGCAAGGAAATCAACAATTGAAGTTTTGAAGTCAAGGATTGAAGAAAAGATCAAGTTATGAAGCATGAAGAAAGTACATGTTCAGAGGATGAAGATGTGTATACATATGTACGTTAATGTAGAGTTGGCTCACTTATACTTTTGAGTAGTTATGATCTTGTACATATTTACCTATATATACAAGGAAAAATGTCGGGGAAAATATGAGAGAGTGTGAGAGAACAAGAATTTAGAAGAATTAGAAGTCATTAGACACTTGTGAAGTGTGTAAGATAGCTCTCTCATCTAGATGTAAAACGTTTCAGTAATGAAGAGAAATTGCACCCGATTTTTCTGTGTGTTCTCCTTCTGTGCTTGATCATTTCAAGAAACCTTTTGTAGGTGTCTAATTCCATAGTTAATGAGTCTATGGTTAAAGTTTGAGAACCTAATTATAAACACACTGTGAGAATTATGTGTAGGAACATTCATATACGAGAAAGTGTTGAGTGCCTTCTGAAACAGGTGCAATCTCGATGGTCAAAGAAATGGTCTGTTCTCAGTGCACAGTGTAAAGTTTTGCACAAATGAGGAGTCAAAATTTAAGTTGGAAAGTAAGCCATCTATGGCTAAAAGCATTTGCTTAAATGGGTTGTACTTTGGGAGAACCAAGCTTTAGAAGTTGCAGGCATCAAAGTCGACTGTAAAGAACTATAGTTTTAGACATAGGTGACTTGTTGAGATTATTTCTCAAGATCTATTGAGTCTTTTGGAATGATTTAACTTGGAGGAGGTGCGGAAACTATAGCCAACACGTTCTACAAAGTTTAATAAAAAACTTTACACATTTGATAAGTCAATGAGTGAGTTATGTGCAGCAGACTTTCTGTGTAGTCATCTTCTTTACAGTTTGTTCAAGATTTTTGTAGTTGAGTATTAATCCTCCAAATTGGTAAATGTTTTAAATTATTCTTGATATAGAGGTGCTCTAACTTCAAGGATAACTTGTTCTTTTGGAGATTAACACTCTCCATCAGTGGTATCAGAGCAGGAAGCATCAAAATTGAAGAAAGGAGGACCCCGACTGCTACAGTCATAAAGAATTCAACATTTGAAGATCCAAAAGGTGAAAGTTTGAAAGAAAAACTTGAGAAGGAGGCCAGAAGATATCAAGAAGACCAAAAGGAACTTCATTTGAAGTAAAGGTACACTTATTTCTTATAAAGGTTGAAGAAATTGATACACAGGTGAAGAAAGGATGGGAGATTCTCTTCAGATAGAGAAACTGGATAGAAAGAACCATCCAGCATGGTCAATGAGGATGGAAGCTCATTTTATGAGCAAAGATCTGATAGGTTATATCACAGGTGAAGAAGAAAAGCCTGAGTTCAGAGATCCTAGTGTTCCAACTAGGGAAGAACTATCACACTTACCATGTAAAGCTTTGCAGGGTATGACGCCATATGAGGCATGGTGGGGTAAGAGACCTACTCTAGATCATTGCAAAGTATTTGGATGTTTGGCATATGCATATGTGCCATCTCAATTAAGGCACAAGTTGGAACCTAAAGCTGAAAAATATGTGTTCATTGGATATTATGATAAGCAAATGGGATATAGATTGTGGAGTCCATCCACAAAAAAATTCCTTGTGTCAAAGGATGTTACATTTGATGAGCAAGGTACTTGTATGCAGGTACAATCAATATTTATGCAGGTGATGAAGAATTTGTGAATTAGAAGAAAGGTAAATAAAAGGTTCAAATATTTGATGAACAAAAGAACAATGAAGTACAGGTTGAAGTTGAAGAAGTGCCAAGGTTTGATCCAGAATGTGATGAGACAGAACCCTCAAGAAGTGGAGAACTTAGAAGGTCCTCAAGACACAAATGGCAACCTACAACGTATAGCTATGACACTTCTTTTTTGGCTACTAAAGATTATGCTTATATGGTAAAGGTAGATGAAGACCCTTCTACATATGAAGAGGCAAAAGGTAAGGAAAATTAGGAAAAAGCTATGCAGGAAGAGTATGATGCATTGGTGGAGAATGACACATGGGATTTGGTTCCGAAACCAAATAGTCAGAAGATCATTGGATGCAAATGGGTCTACAAGACAAAGAGATATGCAGATGGAAGTGTGTCTAGGTATAAAGCTAGACTTGTTGTGAAAGGGTTTGCTCAGACATATGTTATAGATTATGATGAGACCTATAGTCCTGTGGCAAAGATGACAACCATCAGGACACTCATAGCCATTGCTGCATGTAAAGGTTGGAAATTATGTCAATTATATGTGAAGAATGCTCAAGAGAGCTTTGTATGTAAGCTCAAGAGAGCTTTGTATGGTTTGAAGCAGGCTCCAAGGGCATGGAACTATAGGCTTGTAAAGTTCTTAAAGGAACTTGGTTTTCAAGTATCTAAAGCAGATAGTAGCTTGATTTTCAAAGCAAGTGATGATGGATTCATTTACATTTGCATATATGTTGATGATATAATTGTTACAGGTATAGCTGAGAAAGGCATTCAAATCCTAAAGAAACAAATGGAGAAAGAGTTCAAGATTAGTGACTTGGGAGACTTGTCATATTTCTTGGGCATGGAGATCTCATACACTCAACATGGAGTGTATGTAACTCAAGAAAGGTATTTGAAGAATTTGTTGATCAAGTTTAAAATGGAAGATTGCAGGGTAGCACCTACTCCAATGGAGGTGAATCACAAATTGAGCAGATATGGAGGAGAAGAATTCAAGGACATGAAGCTATATCAAAGTTTGGTTGGTAGTCTGATCTATGCTACATTAACTAGGACTGACTTGTCATATGCAGTTGGAGTATTATCTCAATTCATGCATTGTCCTAGGAAAGAACATTGGATTGTAGGAAAAAGAGTGTTGAGGTACATTAAGGGTACACTCAAAGAAGGTTTGTATTATGGTTTTACATCAGATACAAACAGCAAGATATATAGTGATACAGATTGGGCAAGTAATCTTGATGATAGGAGATCAACATATGGATACTTTTGTTAAAAATTCCTTCTAGGAGTATTAAATTATCTTAGTAAGCTAACATTTGCAAGTGGAATTATGCAAAATAATGAACTATGCTAAGAGAAATTAATTTAGCAAGATTTGGTATACCCCCGACTTTTTAGGACTGTAGTAGAGATAGACTAGTGAGCACCTCGACGATGATTTCTCTGAATTGGCTGAATGAAATCACTTCAAACTTTGTCAGCATGTAGATGACCTTGAGCTGAATTCAACAAGCTTTGAATCACTGAATTTGGTGGAGTATTGACTGAGATATGCCCTTGACAAGTTGACAGACTTTTGAGTAGACTAGCAGAGAACACAAAGATGAATGATGTAAATGTATCTATTGATTAACAATTGTGTACAATCCCATTGGCATAGATAGCATTGAAAAATGGTGTAGAGAGGTGTAGGCTATGGTATAGTCCTTACACACACTCAAACTCAGTAGAGTAAGCCTCGGGAAAATGAAGAGATGTACCCGTGACTTTTCAAAGTACATTTTATAGAATATGTGCAAAAATTTGAATTCAAATTCAATTTTGGCTTCCTATGATCAAGGTCCTAAAAGCTTGAAGATATTCTCTCAATCAAATAAGCTACTTTTTCCACGACTCACTTTGGTAGGTGATTACAAAAGATTCCAAGTCATTTTGACTTTTACAAATGAGGTAAAGTGGTAAGTAATCACTAGCATATGTTCCTATGGTTCTTTATGTATGTAGAGTCTTCATGATAACTTCCAAGCCAAATGTGTAGGCTTGTGATTTACACCAACAGCTCCCCCTCAAGCCAAACATTTTGGCTTAAGTCTTCATCTTCAATCTTCAAGTACATCGTGCAATCCAATCATAGATTTGAACCTGCAAAGTTTGGTCCCATCCAAAGCTTTAGTCAGCAAATCTGCACATTGCATGTTGGTTGACACATAGGTCACCTGAATGTCCTTGCTTAGCAACTTCTCTCTCACATAATGATAATGAACTTCTATGTGTTTGGTCCTAGCATGATAGATAGGATTAGCTGCAAGGTGAAGAGAACTTGTATTATCTCCAAAGATAATTGGAGGCCTAGTATATAAGCCCAATTCTAAATACAAAAGCTTAATCCAAATTGCTTCTTGAGTGGCATTAGCTAGCCTCTATACTCTGCTTCTGTAGAAGACAATGCAACAGTTGGTTGCTTCTTTGCAGACCATGAAATTGGTTTTTCACCTGCAAAAGAAATGTATCCAGAAGTGCTTCTCCTATCATCCTTGCATCCTGCCCAATCTGCATCTGAATAAACTTGTATATCAATATCTGAAGTGTAAGGAAAGTACAAACCATGGTTCTGTGTACCCTTGAGATACTTCAAGATTCTTTTGGCAGCCTCTAAGTGAGGTATCCTTGGCTTGTGCATAAATTGACTTAGCACACTAACTCCATATGCAATATCAATTCTTGTAAGAGTAGCATAGTTCAAGCTACCTACCATACTTTGATAACATGTAATGTCTTGAACTTCATCACCTTCATGGGCACTTAGCTTTAGGTTCACCTCCATTGGAGTACTAGCTGCTTTAGCATCCTGCAAGTGAAATTTCTTCAACATGTCCTGCACATACTTCTTCTGAGTAATGTATATTCTTGAATTAGTGTAAACTAATTCAAGTCCCAAAAAATACTTTAATAGCCCAAGATCATTGATCTTGAACTCCTTCATCATTTGGTTTTTGATGCTTCTGATTCCATTAACATCATTACCCGTAATGATGATGTCATAAACATAGACACAGAGATAGATTATCTGTGAATTACTTCTCTTAATGAACAGAGAAGTGTCAGCCTTACTCATGACAAAACCTTGGTCTTGGAGGTATGTAGTTAGCCTGTAATTCCATGCCCTAGGTGCCTACTTCAATCCGTATAAAGCCTTATTTAATTTGCAAACATAAGTTACCTTCTTAGGGTCTTCATAGCCAGGAGGTTGTGACATATAAACCTCTTTTGAAATCCATCCATTCAAGAAAGCATTCTTGACATCCAATTGGTACATGTTCCAATTCTTTGATGCAGCCACACTCACCAACACTCTGATTGTTGGCATCTTGGCCACAGGAGAAAATGTTTCTTCATAGTCAATGCCTTGGGTTTGTGCAAAACCCTTGGCTACTAATCTGGCCTTGTACCTGTTAATTGTCCCATCAGAATTTCTTTTCAATTTATAGATCCATCTGGATCCTATTAGCTTCATGGAGTCCTTCTTGGGTACTAACTCCCATGTATCACTCTCCTTGAGTGCTTCAATCTCCTCATCCATAGCTTCCTTCCATTCTGATTTTGTGATTGCTTCTTCATATGATCCTGGTTCTTCATTTAGCAAATCCTTTGTAAGATAAATTGAATGTTTAGTAACAAGAGATGTATCATACCCATATCTGATAGGTTTTTTGCTCTCTCTTTGAGACCTTCTGATTGATTGAGTTGAAGATTCTGGTATGTCCTCAAGCTTCTTCATCTTCATTTTGCCTTTGGACTTCCATGCCTTGAACTCTTCAAGGTTGATTGTATCTTCATCATCTGAACTTGACTCTCCATCCTGAGTAGGTTCCTCCTTTGTAAGTTTTGGAAATTCTTCTTCCAAATCATAGGGTAGTTTGACCTTCCTACATTCATTCTCATACCAAGAATCATTCTCATCAAAGATCACATCTCTGCTTACCATAAATCCCTTATTGGTGGGGTTATAAAACCTGTAACCTTTTTTATTTAAATCATATCCAATGAAAATACATTTTTCAGCCTTTGGATCTAGCTTTCCTCTTACCTGTGAAGGAATGTGTACATATGCTACACATCCAAAAATTTTGCAGTGATCCAATGATGGTCTCTTACCATGCCATGCTTCATATGGTGTCATACCATCAAGTGACTTTGATGGTAACCTGTTTATGAGATAGGTGGCAGTAGAGACACTCTCTGCCCATAGGTAGTTAGGTAATTTCTTCTCATTAAGCATAGATCTAGTTGTCTCAACAATTAACCTATTTCTTCTTTCAGCTACCCCATTCTGTTCAGGAGAGTACCTTGTGGTTATTTCCCTTTTGATGCCTCTGTCTTGCAAGAAGTCCTCAAATTCATTGGAGAAGTACTCACCTCCTCCATCTGACCTTAGCCTCTTCAAATTCCTTCCTGTCTGATTTTCACTAATGCAAGACATTTCTTAAAACAATTAAATACCTCATCCTTGTGCTTCATAAAGTATAATACAGTCCATCTGCTATAGTCATCAATAAAAGACACATAGTACCTTGAACCTGAGACTGAGGGGTCTTTGCTAGGTCCCCATACATCTGTGTGTACAAGCTCTAGATAGTCTTCATGCATATATCCTTTCTTGGAGAAGGGTAACTTGTGAGACTTACCAAATTGACAAGCACCACACTTGTAAATCATATGTTGCTTGGATACATTAGGTATCCCAAGCACACATTGGTCCCTACACATTTGCTTCAAGGTCCTTTCTCCTATGTGCCCTAATCTCTTGTGCCAAATCTCAAGCTCTGAAAGTGTTTGATCTTTATAACTGTATAATGCAATGTTCTTTGTATCTTCCAACTCAAAAGTGAAAAGTCTACCTGATTTTTCTCCTTTAGCTATCCTTTTGAATCCATGTCTTGGGTCCTCCACAAATGCTCCATACTGATTGAATCTAACCTGCAACCCTTTCTCTACAATCTGACCAACACTCATTAAGTTCTTTGTAATTGTAGGTACATAAAGTACTCTGCTCAACAAATTCTCATTACCATCACAAGTTTTCACATTTCCAACTTTAACTACAGAATGCTTTGTATCATCACCTGTTTGGACTTGGTGTTTACCTTTTGGTTCCTCAAGATCAGAGAGTAGTGCCACATTACCAGCCACATGATTTAAACACCCTAATATAAAATAAGTGATCATCATTTGTACCTGACTTTGAAGTCATGTTCATGATCAAGAGAGAGTCATCCTGCTCCTCTGTGTAGTTGTTGTAGTCCTTTCTGTTTCTGAATCCTCCTTGGTAGTTGCCATTTTAATTGTTGTTGTAGTTGTTGTTATAATTGTTGTTGTGGCCTTGTTGATGGTTGAACCTTCCTCTAGACTGAGAGTATCCACCTCTTTGGTAGCCTCTTCCTCTCTGATTTCTGTAATTCCTGTAACACTCATCTGTGGTGTGGTTTGACAAACCACAAATGTTACATGGTGATGAGTTATAGGGTCTCCCCCTACCTTGCTTACCTCCTCTGCCCCTACCTCTTGAAGATCTACCTCTCCCTGCATAGTTGGCTTGGGAGGTAGAGTAGTCATCTTCCACCTTCTTACTTTTGCCTTTATCCTTAGATTTCTTATCAGTGTATAGGGCAGAAGAGTTGTTACCTTTGCTAGTATCTCCACTCTTGGTAAGCTTTGCTTCATGTGTGAATAGTTGACCCATGAGAGTTGTAAGATCTGGAGTGTGCATGTCCATGTAGAGATCCATTGCAGTGGTGAAGCTTTCCCACTTGCCATCAGCCTTGATTCCATTAATTACCTACCTTACAATTTGTTCTTCTTCAATTTCTTCTCCTATGCTTGCTAACTGATCTGCAACATCTTTGATCTTGGTCACAAATTCTGAAACAGCTTGGTTAGGTTGCTTCCTTAGTGTTGTGAATTCAATCCACAACTGATTTTTCCTAGCCCTTGTATTAGAGGAAAAATATGATGACAAGGTTTCCCAAGTCTCTTGGGAAGTCTTACAATTTCTGATATGAGGTAAAAGAAAGTCAGATATAGAGTTGAGTAAATAGGACCTTGCCAATGCATCCCTTGCACACCATGTGTTAAGTTTTTCTTGCTCCTCCTTGGTTGGCAAACCTCTTGCTTTGAATGATGGCAATTCCTCATCTCCTGAGATGTATCCATAGAGACTCCTTCCTTGTAAGTAGGTCTTCATCCTTAGAGACCAAGCTTGATAGTCATTCCTGTCCAATTTATCAATGAATGAAGGAAAACCATCTCCCATTTTACCTTATTTGCTCTAATACCACTGTTGGGAAAGATGGATGGATGATCCAAGAGATTGAGTAGGTACTGCTAAAACCTGTTTTGTACCATCCCTCTTTAGCTTCAGACTTGATTAGTAGACTCCCTTAGCTTTCCAATGACACCAAGAAATGGCCTATATCCTTTCAAAATGAAGTGTGTAATGATTGAATCAAAACAGATAACTTTGGAAGTCACAAAGTCAAGAAAACTTTCTATTTTGGTCTTAACACCTGCTCAATGTTTTGCTCAGTGTGACCAGCACAGTAGCAATTGATAAAATTCCTTCTAGGGGTATTCAATTAGCTTAGTAAGCTAACATTTGCAAGTGGAATGATGCAAAATAATGAACTATGCTAAGAGAAATTAATTTAGCAAGATTTGGTATACCCCCGACTTTTTAGGACTGTAGCAGAGATAGACCAGTGAGCACCTCGACGATGATTTCTCTGAATTGGCTGAATGAAATCACTTCAGACTTTGTCAGCATGTAGATGACTGAGCTGAATCCAACAAGCTTTGAATCACGGAATTTGGTGGAGTATTGACTGAGATATGCCCTTGACAAGTTGACAGACTTTTGAGTAGACTAGCAGAGAACACAAAGATGAATGATGTAAATGTATCTATTGATTAACAATTGTGTACAATCCCATTGGCATAGATAGCATTTCCAAATGGTGTAGAGAGGTGTGGGCTATGGTATAGTCCTTATACACACTCAGACTCAGTAGAGTAAGCCTCGGGAAAATGAAGAGATGTACTCACGACTTTTCAAAGTACATCTTATAGAATATGTGCAAAAATTTGAATTCAAATTCAATTTTGGCTTCCTATGATCAAGGTCCTAAAAGCTTGGAGATATTCTCTCAATCAAATAAGCTACTTTTTCCACGACTCACTTTGGTAGGTGATTACAAAAGATTCCAGGTCATTTTGACTTTTACAAATGAGGTAAAGTGGTAAGTAATCACTAGCATATGTTCCTATGGTTCTTTATGTATGTAGAGTCTTCATGATAACTTCCAACCCAAACGTATAGGCTTGTGATTTACACCAACATATATGATAGGAATCAAAGGACAAATCATCAAGTTTATAGGAGAAGTCCTAATGTCCCTTCATCTAGGAAATTCCACTATGGAGCAAAGATTTTTGGTATGAAGAGATGAAAGCCTTATTGAAGACCTAATCCTAGGACAAGATTGGATCTTTGAGAATGAAGTCAGCATACACCTTACACAAGGATACATGCAGGCCGAAATAGGGCATAAAGAAGTCTATTGTCTTTTGGAATCTAGATCATCACAATCCTTAGCACAATCTTACCTAAAGAAATAGACCTGAAGGAAGATAGGGAGGAGGCTTCAGAAAAGGATGTGTATCATGAGTGCCTTAATGTAGACTTAGCCACTGATAATGAGGTGTTGCATGACTTTGTAACCAATTCTCCTATAGGACATGAGATTGAGGGAAAAAGTAACTACATTTCTCAACCAAGCAACGCTACAAGGGAAAAAACGACATGGACATTGACCGACAAAATACCACCTCAAACGAATATGCAAGTTCAATGGGTGTGCAAAGATAAGTTGCCTCAGCATGTCGGTACAATGCAGGAACAAATTGACCATCTAGTTAAAACGCAACAAAGTAACCACTGTTCAAAATCTCAAGGGGATAAACCAAGAATTCTTTGTATATGGCTTCCAAAATCATTGGTGGAGGCTTAGAAATCACAGCAACGCATATGGATCCTCATCATAAAAAATGATATATTCAATTATTGCGACACTATATATTTGATCATTGCTACGTTGCTCACGAGTTTTGAACACATTCACATACTGTGAACTGTGAGAACACTTTGTTCAAGCCACCTTGCCCATGTAGCTTTATCAGTCTGCTGCTCCTCAAGAAGATTATCTCTTGCATTATCTGAACCCGAGCCGCTTGAGTGAGATCGGAGCATCTTAACCAACTGTACTACAATACATCGATGTTTGATAGCCAATTGTAATATTGTGATGTGTCCATTGAAAGCCAATCCCCATAACCATTGTTTAGTGGAGTTCAAGGGATCCAAATTTCTGAGCAAAAATACAATAGAAGATCAATAATCTTCATTCAAGCATGTGCGATCTTAAGCACTCGATCTTTGAACTTCTAGAATTGGACATCAACAGTCAGATCATTGCCTTACGACATTTCTAGTGAAGCATCATCCATATATCATCTAAAGGCAAAGAATAGGCTAAGGCCAAAGAATGGAGAATGGCTCTTCCTAAGGATCAATGGAAGGACATAGCTAATTGGGAGATAAGTATTTTCCAAGTTATGATTGGTTTCAATAATAATTTTTCCTCTCTCCTTTCATGTAGGATGCATTTTATCATTGAAGTATGGTAGTAAACTTCATTTTTGATAATCTTGATGAAAATTATGGAAACCTACATGAAAGAGCATAAAGATATTTAAACACTCATTAAACATAAGTATAGGCATGCATATACGAAAGATTTTTGGTGCATCTCTCCTTTCAAAAGAATGTTTTCACGCACCATACACATTTTCTTCTTGCTTGCAAAAGGATTAGGATGCACTCATCTGTGCACATGTATATTTATAACCTTTTGTAAGGTAGAGGATAGATTGTTTGTGCATGGATGATTGGATGCACACATGTCAAGCTCAAGAATTGCTTGAATTAGGTTTGATGCATGAAAGGAGAATGCCAACACGTGCATGCACTCACATGCATTTGCATGCAAGAAGAGATATTTTTATATGCATGATTGTTGGTTAAGTAGTTGAATACTTTTATTAAGAACTTTTCTGGGGATAAGCAAAGTATGTTTGGTTTTGTTTAAGCTAATTAGAGCTTAAAGAAGAAACCAAGTCAAATTAAACTTTGGGAATCAAGATATTTTCTAAAAGATATGTCAAAGTAATCTTTAGGAATTAAGCTACTTCCTTAAAGTTAAGCCAATAAAGGAAATAGCCTAGTTAACTATTTCCTTAGTTAAAAAGGAATATCCTTTGGACAAGCAATAAAGCCTTAATTCTTGTTCTTGTTCAATAGTCAAGATTTCTTTTAGAGAGATTATTCCAGTAAAACTAAGGGTTCCAAGATGAATCATTGGACTGGAAAGGAAAAAATTCCAAGGTGAATCACTGGCTTAGTATTACTTGATTCCTTGACAGGAATCTAAAGTTCTTGAAAGAAAAATCTCCCTCGATGTGAGACTGGAATCTTTCAAGTAAGTTTGATAGCAAGTAGTTCCCAGTAGTTCCCAAACCATCATTATTGGTACTTAAGTACAAATATTGATATAACCTAAAGGTGTATCAAAGATTCTTAGCTTTGGAACCTGAGGGGCATCAGTGTATGCTTGGACTTGAGATGGAAAAAGATCTCTAAAAGCCCATGGATAAGTGAAGACGCTTTTGTTCATTTAAGAGATCTTAATAATAAAGACAATGTCTTTATTTTAGTCGCAAGATGAACCAGACTTGATCAAGCTTGGCCATGATTATCCAAGAATGTGCGATTGGAACTAGTTTGTAGATTGCCCAAGTATTGGTATTAAAATTCCTTTTGGGAATTATTCACTCAGGTTCCATCTATCCAATGGAAAATTGTGAAAGGAGTAAGTTGTTCCAAGTCTGAACAGAGTGAAGAAATTCCAAGAATGTAATCTACAACGTGAAGATGGTGTTGGAGTTTATTGATCTCCAAAGTACAGCTAGAAGTAGGTGAAACCCAACAGGACCTAGTTGACTTTTTCACAAACTTGTATGCACAGACCAATTTTCTTGCAGGGCAAATTTCTCTTTACTCACTTGGAATTTTCCAAAACTGTTTCACACACATAAACTAGACTCTAAGAGTTTTCCAACAAGATATAGAACACCTCAAATGGATAAATACACAATGAGCTATGACCTTTGCAATATGCAGCTTTAATGGAGACCTTGAAACAGAGATGAACCTGAGGACACACATCACTTGCAGAGACTACTGCTCTTAACTCACAACTCCAATGACTTTGCAACTTTCCAGAATACAAGTAGACTTAAAGAGCTTTCTAACAAGCCAAAGAACACATGATTTGGATACATACACAAGGAGCTATGACCTCTGCAAGTTTGAGGTTTAATGGAGACCTTCAGCAGGGATAAAAAACAGAGAACACACACTACTTGCAGAGAGTAGTGCTCTCAGCTCACACATCCAATGATTATGAAAATTTCCAGGAAGAAAGTAGACAGTAAGAGCTTTCCAATGAGCTATCAAACATGTAATTTGGGTATATAATGAGGGAGATACAAGCTCTGCAATCTCTGCATACAAAACTACAGCAGTGTAGAGATACACATATGACTCTCTTGGACATCCCACAAGATCACGACTTTTCTCCTCTTTTTATAGCATGGGAAACTAATCTAAAACCTTCCTAATACATCTAAATTCGTGGTAGACACTTGGATGGAGGTATTACATGACTCAAGTGCTCAAATAAGCAAAGTATTGATGGACTTTGAGAACTAGCCACATCGACCTTCCACTAGGACACCACTGAAGCTCCCTTGTGACTCACTAATTTGACTCACCATGTTCTAGAACTCACGTGGTATTTTTGCTACATTTTATGAATAATATGAGCCTTCTTGAAGTATTTGAAGACTTCCCAAAGGTATTTACATAATTTGAAACTTGTACCCTACATAAAACAAATGTTCGCAACATTCTCCCCCTCAAGTTTCAAAGGGTATTTCCTTCATGCCAAGAATATAGTTGAATCTTTGAAGCTTTGGTCCATCCAAGGATTTGGTGAAGATATCTGCAACTTGATCCTTTGTTCCAACAAAAGAAACCTGCACTTCATTGTTCATGGCCTTCTCTCGAACATAATGATAGTGAACCTCTATATGCTTTGTTCTAGCATGAAAAATAGGATTTGAGGTCATATGAATGCTGCTCAAGTTATCCCCATATATCAGTGGTACATCAACCTGCACATTCAAGTCATGAAACAACTTTTTAAACCACATAACCTCAGTAGTAGCCAATGCTAAACCTCTATACTCAGCCTCTGTAGAAGATAAAGCAACTGTAGGTTGTTTCTTTGAACTCCATGTTAATGTCTTGTTTCCTGCTATTACCACATATCCACTTGTGGATCTTCTGTCATCTTTGCTTCCAGCCCAATCTGCATCACTAAATACTTTAAGAGTTAGATCAGCATCATGACTATAAAATAATCCTTCATTCATGGTACCTTTCAAATACCTAAGCACTCTTTTCGCTGCATGCATATGAGGTACTCTAGGTTCATGCATAAACTGTGACAATACTCCCACTGCATAACATATATCAGGTCTAGTTTTTGTTGCATAAATCAAAGATCCTACCATGGATCTATATACATTCATATCATGCAACTCATCACCTTCCTTTGCGCTTAGCTTTACATTACATTCCATTGGAGTAGAAACAAATTTACATTCCTGCATACGAAACCTTTTCAGCATATCACATATATACTTTCTTTGTATCAACCACATACCTTCATCGCTATACACAATTTCAATCCCAAGAAAGTATCTGAGCAAACCAAGATCTGAAATTTTAAATTCTTTTCCCAAATTACCTTTTATCTCATCAATTGCTTTTGCGTCATTCCCTGTAATCAACAAGTCATCCACATAAATGCATACATAGACACACATGCCATCTACATGTTTTACATAAAGTGAAGGATCAGCATGACTCGCTGTGTATCCTTGCAGCATAAGATACTTTACCAACCTTGCATTCCATGCTCTTGGTGCCTGCTTAAGACCATACAATGCCTTCTTTAACCTGCATACATGATTAGGACATTTTGCATCCACATAACCATCTGGTTGTGACATATACACTTCTTCATTTAACTCACCATTAAGAAAGGCATTCTTTATATCGAGTTGATATATATTCCACCTCTTACTTGCAGCTAAAGCCAACAAAGTTCTCACCGTTGCCATATTTGCTACTGGACTAAATGTTTCCTCATAGTCCACACCTTGAGTTTGATTATATCCTTTTGCTACAAGTCTAGCCTTATATCTAGACACACTACCATCACTATTTCTTTTAATCTTAAAAACCCACTTACAACCAATTACCTTTTGCTTTGGTGTACTTGGAACTAAATTCCAAGTCTTGTTATCATGTACTGCTTCCATTTCTTCTCTCATTGCTTTCTCCCACTTTTCATCTCCTTTGGCCTCATCATAACATGTGGGTTCATTTTCCTGCTCAACTTTTGTCATAAAAGCATAATGAGTATTCATGAAAGATTCATAAGTATACCTTTGAGGTTGCTTACTTACTCTTGAAGTTCTTCTTACCTCCAATGTAGATGCTCTTCCTTTCTTATTAGGAACCTTTGATGATTCTCCATACTCACATACATCACTAATTTCCTCTCCTTCATCATTAACTTCAACAAGTTTGAGTTTACCTTTACTTTTAACACTTGGAGGTGACTCTTGCCTTAATCTTCCATTGAAAGGTGATCCTCTTTCTTCATCTAAACCACTCCTTTCATCATTTAAACTTCCTGATGGCTGAACTATGCATTCATCTCCTTCAACCACACCTTCTTCATTTTCATCCATGACCTGCAAACAATTCTTATCTGCATACCATGAAAGTGATTCATCAAAGTTTACATCTCTTGACACAACAACCTTATTGGTATGAGGATTATAGCATCTATATCCTCTTTGAGTATCTGCATAACCAATAAATATACATTTTTCTGATTTCGCATCAAGTTTAGATCTCACCTCACTAGGTACATGTACATAACATACACAGCCAAATACTTTCAAATGACTTACACTTGGTTTCCTTCCATGCCATACCTCATATGGTGTCAAATGATGAACTCCAGCAGTCGGAACTCTATTCATAATGTAAACACTTGTGCTAACAGCTTCAGCCCAAAAATAATTAGGCAAACACATATCATTAAGCATGCTTCTAGATGCTTCTGCTATGATTCTGTTTCTTCTTTCTGCGACTCCATTTTGTTGTGGAGTATACCTGCATGTAACTTCTCTTTTGATACCTTCATCATACAAAAAATCAGTAAAAGCTTGAGAGAAATACTCTCCTCCTCCATCGGATCTTAACTTCTTAATATACCTTCCTGTTTGCTTTTCGACATATGATTTGAACTTCTTGAAACAATCAAAGACCTCACTCTTATGTTTAATAAAATACACAAATGTCATTCTACTATGATCGTCAATGAATGATACATAGTACTTATTACCAACCAAGGATGCCTCTTTAGTAGGTCCCCACACATCTGTGTGTATGAGATCTAGCAAACCATCACTTACATAGCTTGAATGCTTGAAAGGTTGTCTACTCTGCTTACCCATTTGACATGCTTCACAAAGATGCACCATATGTTGCTTAGTAAGATCAGGTAATCCTTCAACAATCCTCTTCTTTGATAGCTCCTTTAACCTGTGTACATTCATGTGTCCAATCCTTTTGTGCCATAGATCAAGCTCTGCTATTCGATGCATACCATAAGAGAAATAGTTTGTATGATTTGGGTTTACCTTGAATGTAAACAATCTACCTTGTTTTTGACCTCTAGCAATTAACCTCCTTTGCTTTGGATCCTCAATGAAGCAACCTGCATGATTAAATCTCACTTGTAGACCTTTTTCTACCATTTGACCAACCGACATCAAATTCTTAGTGATCGTTGGCACATAAAGTACATCCTTCAAGCAATTTTTCTTGCTCTTATCCTGCATAACAACATCTCCAACCTGCATAATCTTATGTGTTGTATCATCTCCTGTTTCAACATGACCTTTACATGACGGATTATGCATATTAGAAAACCATGAAGCATCATGAGACATGTGATTAGAACAACCACTATCTACATACCATACATCGCTATTGCAATTCATCTTAGTTTCTACATTCATCATAAGAAGAGAATCATAATCATCACTTTTACCTTCAACTGCATAATTTCCTTGTTGTTTACCTCTTCTTGAATAGCCTCCTCTTCGATTACCACCTTCATTATTTTCATTTTGATAACAATCTTTGGCATAGTGTCCATACCTTCCACATATATAGCAATTGTTCTTATTATCTTCACTCCTTTGTCTTTGGTTGTAGTTGTAGTAGCCTCTCGTACCTCTAGCGCTTGATCTTCCTCTTCCTCTTGTGTTGAAGAAGCCACTTGAAGTCCTTTGATCATCGCTTCTTCTTCCTCCACCTCTATTTGAACCTCTTCCACCTCTGTTTCCACCTCTTGATGATCCTACATAAAGAGCTTGTCCTTGAGATCCTTTTTGATTTGAAGTAGAACCATTTAGATTCATCTCCTCCGTGACCATGAGGGCAATAAGTTGATCAAAATCTGGTAATTCTCCTCTGACATAAACTGAAGTAATGAAGGGTTTCCATCTCTCATCATCTTTGAGTCCGTTGAGAGTATGTGCAACCAAGTCGTCATCCTCCACATGAGCTTGAATTGATCCTAGTTGATCTGCAATCTCTTTAACTTTCAATATGTAATCATTGACCGATGTCCTTGTATCTTTCTTTATGTTATTCAACTCATTTTTAAGTTGAATCTTCCTTGCTCTTGTACCTGTAGCATACAACCTTTCCAATGCAAGCCAAACATCTCTACTTGTGTCTAGATCTTGTATGTGTCCTACCATTGAATCTTGAATATTTTGTGATAAAATGAATATAACCCTTTTGTCTCTCTCATTCCAAAGTCTAAACTCCCTCAATTGTTGCTGATTTGGGTCCTCTGGTAATGTGGGTTTGATATCTGTGCCGTCAATCAAACCATACAAGCCTCTACCTTGCAAGTATGCTGTGATTCTAAACTTCCATGCTTGATAATTGGTCTTATCAAGCTTCTCTATTTGTGCATGTTGGTCTCCCATAATACAAATGCTAAGCTTCCTCCTTTAAGCCTCCTTTCCAATGTGTGTGATGAGAAGAAATATAATATTTACCTTGTAAATGAGGTATGTGCACCTTTCTTTGCTTGGATGTTGCTTCAGATGCCTCCTTGCAATCTTCTTCTACCTTTGTGTAGTGTTGATGATGAACTGCTTCTTTGATAGCTTCAAATTCTTCGTCAAGGTATGATAACCTTCTCCAAGCCTCCAAGTACTTGCTCTGATACCAATGTTGGAGTTTATTGATCTCCAAAGTACAGCTAGAAGTAGGTGAAACCCAACAGGACCTAGTTGACTTTTTCACAAACTTGTATGCACAGACCAATTTTCTTGCAGGGCAAATTTCTCTTTACTCACTTGGAATTTTCCAAAACTGTTTCACACACATAAACTAGACTCTAAGAGTTTTCCAACAAGATATAGAACACCTCAAATGGATAAATACACAATGAGCTATGACCTTTGCAATATGCAGCTTTAATGGAGACCTTGAAACAGAGATGAACCTGAGGACACACATCACTTGCAGAGACTACTGCTCTTAACTCACAACTCCAATGACTTTGAAACTTTCTAGAATACAAGTAGACTTAAAGAGCTTTCTAACAAGCCAAAGAACACATGATTTGGATACATACACAAGGAGCTATGACCTCTGCAAGTTTGAGGTTTAATGGAGACCTTCAGCAGGGATAAAAAACAGAGAACACACACTACTTGCAGAGAGTATTGCTCTCAGCTCACACATCCAATGATTATGAAAATTTCCAGGAAGAAAGTAGACAGTAAGAGCTTTCCAATGAGCTATCAAACATGTAATTTGGATATATAATGAGGGAGATACAAGCTCTGCAATCTCTGCATACAAAACTACAGCAGTGTAGAGATACACATATGACTCTCTTGGACATCCCACAAGATCACGACTTTTCTCCTCTTTTTATAGCATGGGAAACTAATCTAAAACCTTCCTAATACATCTAAATTCATGGTAGACACTTGGATGGAGGTATTACATGACTCAAGTGCTCAAATAAGCAAAGTATTGATGGACTTTGAGAACTAGCCACATCGACCTTCCACTAGGACACCACTGAAGCTCCCTTGTGACTCACTAATTTGACTCACCATGTTCTAGAACTCACGTGGTATTTTTGCTACATTTTATGAATAATATGAGCCTTCTTGAAGTATTTGAAGACTTCCCAAAGGTATTTACATAATTTGAAACTTGTACCCTACATAAAACAAATGTTCGCAACAGATGGTACTTAAGTCTCTGGAAGGTAAAACATAATGTTTGCCTATCCTTAAAAGGATTTTGGTACAAATCCAGAAAGCATGAGCGGATGCTTAAGACTTAGGCAGTAGAGAGATTCCTATATAAAGTCCCCGGGGTAGGTACCTTAAGCATCAGTAAAGAAAGGAATCTAAAGACAAGAAGTCAAAAGCTCTTGTCACTACAAATTGGTCAAGGATAAATGCATTGAACTTGAATTTGTGAAAATTCAAGTACTTAGAATTTTGATTGGTTTTCATTTGAAAACCCTAGCAAATAAGGATGGATATTCCATCAAAAGGTTTTCAAGTTTCTCAAGGAAAGCACAAGATCATGAAAGGATCATGTGAAGGGATCAAAAACCTAGAAAATCTAGTTAGAGGTAATACCTGAAACTTCACATTTCTCAAAAAGAATTGAAGTAAGAAGGTACTCTATCAAGAGATGTTTAGACTTTAGGATAAGTATCACCCACACATTAAATGTGAAATAAAATAAGGTGGTATGGGACACCAGATTCTATACTCAGATTGATGTAGGAAAGATGGTATGGGACATCAGACCATGGATGATAATTATCTGTTAGTCCTAAATTGGATCTTGAAGTTAGGTTTGATCCTCAAGGGAATTAAAACTTCAAATGAAGAAGTTTAATTTCAAGAAGGGTAAAATTAGTATCACACGATATTTCAAGATAACTTCAAGATCAAGGAAACAGAAGATATGAAGTAAGTAACTTCCAAGATCTTCTTGGAACATTTCAAGATAAAGTGTTGTTAATTTGGAAATATTTCATAAATTTCTGAAAAAGTTGGACTTTGAGTTGATCTTTTAAACCAAGGATTTGATTGACTAAGTCAAGCACCAAGTTCCTAGTGTAACTTGGTAAATTCAATCTTTTGGCTCAAAGAAATGCATAAGAATTGGAATGATTGGTGTCCCAACTTATGGGACAATTTGAAGATCAATTAGTAAAGGTCATGAAAGATGCCAAAATCAAAAGAATTTAGAGAAAATTTTGAAGCCCTTCGGTGTACCATATGGCCTATTGAAAGAAGAAACCAGGCAATATATCAAGAGGACTACACAAAGGGAGCCAGATCAAGACTTACAATTCAAAACATATACATTCTCTTATACACAGGAAGAATTTGACAAAGCAGATCCGATCTGGAGACGTAATTTTTTCGAAAAGAATCCGGCTCTAGGAGTGCATTGGGAATCTGCACCAAACTTATTACAAGTAAATCCATCCTTTTTTTGAGTACCTCGATGAAGATCTTGGATGCAATTTTGGGAAGAACAGCACCATGGCACACTTAATAATCAATGGCTGAACTACCACTATTACCAAGCCTGCCACATAACTACTTACCCACTAAAGAATATATGGTAAGTACAATAGAATTTTGGCTCTCAAGATATGCTATAGTTCCTGACCTAGCAATAAAAATGATGAACAAAGTGTTGAGCATGTTGCTCACAGTTTTGAAAGTCTTCGAACTTGCTCAATATACATTTTTGAACTTCATCGGCATTAACCAAGGAATAGATGCCTTAGTTTTTGATCTCTCCGTAATGCCTAGCTGACTTACTCTCATGGCCATATACTCACACTTAATGTTTCTACTGAGTCAGTATATGCAGACTTTTGAAGAAGCATTTTTCACAGAACTTCTTGAAATGGACTCGGAAATTTTTGTTAAGATGACTTCCAATTTAAATGCTTGATTGGTGGCCTATGAATTAAGCTTTGTAGCAAATCATTAACATGCATGAAAGGATGGGGTAGAATCAGCCCAATTGAAAGCACTAATGATATATCAAGCTAATCTGTTGAATCAAAGAGTAAACAACCATTCAAACATACTCACATCACCAGCCAAAGCCTGTCGAGGACGATAGAGTTCAGGAGGAGAGACGTGTGGGGGAGAATCAAGTAGGAGAAGAAGAACAAAATCAAAAAGAAAAATTGTCCAATGAATATAACCCACCCTCTGCCGAAAACCCCCGAGGGGCTCACATGCGGCTGCAATGCGAAAGAAGGAGGTCTCAAAGAGTGAAACCAAAGAAGTATTCAAAGACCAAAAGTTAGAAAGGGGTAGAGGCTGAGAAGTTGAAACGCGTGACTAAGATAATCACATTCTTAGCCACTAGGTGCGTGTGGTGGAAAAGAGCTTAACAGGCATCAACGATAACATAGCCGCCCTTAGATAGGAATGTAAGGAATACCAAGGGGAGGACGAAAGCATAGGACTGTTGGAAAACAATATCTTGTTGGTTCATATTACTCACAGTATACAGGTTTACTAGTTGTTGTTGCACTAGCCTTTACAAGCAAGTGGCATGGGTATCGTGGCTACATCATTTCCCTTTGAAAACACCCACCAGGGTTCGATACCCAGCGGGCGCAGCACGAAGAAAAAGAGATTTTAAGTTTTTGCTTTTATCAAAAACGGACGACGACACGATTTTTGGATGATAGAGTGCTTTTCATAGCGATGACATTCGCGATCTTGTTTTATTAGGAGCGAAGTTGTTTTTTATGGTGCTTTTGAGGGATCAACAATCCTATATAAGAAGAGATAGGCTCATTGTTATTTCATCCATCACCTATTACAACACAAGCTTTGGAAGCTTGGTATCTCTTTGAGGTAGTGCTTCTAACACATGGGGCAGCCATGGTGCTTTGTTGGAGCATGTTGAGGAGCGGCTATGGAGTTCTTCTTGAAGAAGAAGAGTGTGCTCACACTCTTGCTTATGCAGAGGCTATTAGCAGCTTGATGGTGTGGATCGGCCATCTACATGATGTATTTGAAGATCATCTTCTACATGAAGATTTTAGGTTACTTCAAAGACATTGAATGGTGTTTAACATAAGATTTACATCTTATGTTAAGAATTCAGGTACATATTCTCTTTATGCACACAGGTACTACTTGGAGTTTATGGAGGTAGTAACATCCATATGAGGAGCAGTCCTATTCGGCATAGGTACAAGAGAATCAGTACATGTATGCTTTATGCATATTTGGATGAGGTGTTCGAGAATGTGTGTTCACATGAGTTTGAGGATTTCTGACAGCAAACTTGTTAGCATTCTTTGCTACTTTTGTAAGTATGTGATCTTTTCACACACGTGTCTAACTTAGGGTCTTCCATAGCCTAAGTTCAGATGAGGGTTTGTTGATTATTAGTTTTAGACTGATCCTTCCTCTTTCTGTCACTCATATTTACTCTTCTACAACCTATCAGGTTACACATCTCATACATATTTAGATTTCTATCCATACATTTGAATATTTTTGTTACATTGTACATTCACTCATCCATCTATTTTTGTTCACATAGAGTGGTTGAG
Source organism: Ceratopteris richardii (assembly GCA_020310875.1). NCBI lineage: Eukaryota > Viridiplantae > Streptophyta > Polypodiopsida > Polypodiales > Pteridaceae > Ceratopteris > Ceratopteris richardii. Next base: position 21,774,064 of record CM035440.1, on the reverse strand, counting down.
AGTTTTGCTCCCACATTGTACATTGAACATTGGTATATATGATAGTATGAGTAAGCTTTGGCTTACGTAACACTTTACACATGTTGTCTAATCTTTCTCTATATTTGTCTCATCATTTGTATGATTAAGTGTGGTATGTTCATGGTTTGTCAATATTGGAAGATTGCTAGATTCTATGTTGTATATGCTGGACATATGGAACCTTGGACATGTGGTATTAGTTATGGGCCTACCACATTTCCAACATTTGGTATCATAGATTTAGGGCTTTGCCATCAGAACATTCAAGCTCTTAGATTCCCAGGTTTCCAAACTTCCAGGTTTCCGAACTTCCAGGTTTACAACATATGATTTAAGAGCATCATCTAACATTTGACATTTGACATACACACTTAATCTAGATGAGTAGAGATTTTAGAATTAGACAATCTAGTCACATGTGTATTTATCAGTGTGGAGTATGAAGTTGATGATATGTTAGCAGCCGAATATTTTTTGGAAGAGTATGAAAATATAGAAAGTATTGTTTGAAGACCAAGACTTGATGAAGAGAAGGCTACTTCAAATTCAAGGAAAAACAATGGTTTAGAGAAGATGAAGGAATTAGATCAACATCAAATCACAGCTATCAGTTTCTAATGTCATATTATCATTTGCAGGTATATCTTAGAAGAGGAATTATGAAGAGATTTGAAGGGTTCAAGGAATGCTTTTATACACTTTCATTCTTTGAAAGTTAAAGGCTACATCAAAACAGGTATCTAGAGGTTTTTCTAGAGATTTTTGAGAGATCTCTTTCATGATAAGAAAGCTCATCTAAGAAGACAAATGTGGAGAACATTAGTTTTGTTTTCCGCCAATTTTGTGTTGTAAGTTGGTTGGCTCACATTTGGTATCTAGAGAGGTAACTCTAGAAAGGTAAATTCATCATTCAGACAAAAGGTTGGTGAATTTAGTCATATCAGTCATTTGAAGCAGAATTTTAATTCATAGATATGAGGAGATGATAAAACATGATTCTATATTCACTTCCATTCGTATACCATGTTTTTTTTATCTCTTACTCTTAGTACTAGAGAAAGAGAAAAGTTCATTTGAAGAAGTTAAGAGTGCTTGCTACTTCAAGATGAAGAGAACAAAAGGTATGGAAGAGAAGTTTAAAGATGTCGACATCATCATCAGGTGGAAGAAAGATGCAGAAGAAGAAATTCCAATATTTTCAAAAGAAAAGTAAGATTTCTTTTTCTCACATATTTTCCATATAATTTTCCTATTTTATCCTCTACATCCAAAGACAAGTCCATGAGAACATCTTATGAAGAAGATAGTTTAAAGAAGAAGAAGTTTCTTATTTTGCATTACACTTGGTCATGATTTAGTAGATTTGACAAAGAATTATATTGAGAGAAAGAAAAGCAGCAGATATATGTTTTGACTCATATATGTATGAGTTATGTTTTAGTTGAAGCTTTTAAGCAGGTAGCTGTTATGTTCCCTCAAAGAATTCTCGAAGTATCAATAAAGAGCTACTTGGTATATGACAAGTTGTAGAGAAGTATATTTCTTCTTTATCTAACTCTTAAGGTAAAAGAGTATTTGTAGTAGATGTTGAAGACTTGGGTTGAGGTTTTGTGTTTGGAAAAGTTACCTCATATTTAGTATTTGCAAAAAACTTCAGAAAATTCAGATTTTTTGATATACTAGTCAGAAGGAGAATCTACTTTCTATGATTGTCTAGATTTTTGGATACATGATTGTATTCAAAAAAGGTGTTCCATCACATCCTATCACTTGATTGAGAAGTGGTGTTAGCCAAAAGAAAATCAAGCAGGTACTATCACATCTCACCTGGGTAGAATATGAAAAGATGAAGTATCAACTTGCAGCTTTTGGAGTTCTCAAGGTGAGAAGTTTGTCCAATTATGTTTCAAGTAGGAGTTGCAGATTCTTGGGAAGCATTTGTTTGAAGAAAAGTTTTAGTAAGAAGCATGGACACTTGGAGACATTCAGGTAGCAAATCAAACATTCAGTCATGAAGCTTTGATTAGAGCATATTCTACACAGGTATTTTGTTGGAAAGATCATTGATCTTGGATGATCTCATATGATCTTGTATGATCTTGATAGTGTTACACTTATGTGTTCCTCGAGTAGCTTTGATGTGAACCTTTTCCCTATACATGGGAACTTTTTACTCTAGTGCTAGCTAGAGGTTTTTTCCCCATGTTACCACATGCTTGATACTCTCATATGTGGTGGTACTTTGTACTTAGGGATATCATTCAGCTCTTACTTCAGTTCAGTTTTCAGTTCAGTTTTATCGTCAATAGAGAGAGCTATTCTTGCCATCGTCTTCTTCGTGTGTCTTGATGTGTTTCTCCTCTTTGTGTGTGCTTCTCATGTGTCTCTTGCACTTCTACACACACCCAACAGTGGTATTAGAGTAGGTTTAGCTCCTTCTCAAGTTTCGGTTTTTCGCGTCGTGGCATGCGTGCACTTCTAACAGTGCAAATCGACTTCGAACCATAAATCTGTGAATTTCAGCAGCCAAGAAACATTTCCAGTAGGTGCGCTGGGCTTTTACCCCCATTTCAAAGACATTCGTGCAGTCAGCATCACCATCAGAGTGACAATTTCTGAGCTGAAATTTCAGAACTTATTTCAGCTTTCATCGAAGTAAAGTTTTTGTCACATTCTTGTTCCTTTGTGAAATGACAGGCAGCAATGACTTGTTTGGCATGCTTCAAGCTGAAGATAAGCTTGATGGGACCAACTATCCGATGTGGTCTTACATGATGAAGCATGTTCTTGTTGCTAAACAACTTTGGAACATAGTGGCAGATGTAGATCGAAGACCAGCAGGTGCTTCTACTTCACAGTCTACTGTCACAGATGGAGCTTCTTCTTCGAGTACAGTGGTTTCTCCTTCTCCCCCTACATAGGACCAGCTTAGATGGGATGGAAAAGATGCTCAAGCTCATGCTTGGATTGCACTTTCAATGAAGCATCATATAGTTCCACACATTCTGTCATGTTCTACATCGAGACAGGCATGGGACACTCTTGCTTGTTTGTATGCCGTGCATAATGAAGCACGTGTTGCATACTTGAGGAAGTAACTTGAGGATGTATGTATGGCTGAAAATGAGTTAGTGGATGTGTATGTGACACACATCAAGGACTTGAAAGAGCAATTGGCAAACATAGATGAGATCATTCCGGATGCATCACTGATTTCTACATTGTTAAAAGGATTACCGGAATCTTTTCAAAGCTTTGCTACTACACTCCGTTTGGTTGCAAAAGGAAATACTAATATGTATGCATTTGATGAGGTTGTGTCTCTTCTTTTGCAAGAAGAGCAATCTAGAGTGAATAGGAGTGGTTTGATTGAGGGAACGCAAGCACTTGCTATCTCACAAAGGTGAAAAGCCAGTATGGTTTAGCTTTGGGTTCATCAAAACCAAAGCCTCAAGCTTCCTCTTCCACTCATTCCTCTAATGATGGTGATTTGTAAAAGAAGAGGAGATGCAAATATTGTCGAAAGGATGGTCATACTATTGATGAGTGTAGAAAGCTTACTAAACGCAATCAAAAGAAGAAGGAATCTGGCATGTCTATTGCTGAAAATTCAACAAATGCAAAGAATGATGAAGCTAACATGGCTCAAGTTTTTTGGGAATGTGTTGTTACATGTCATTATGATGCTTCTTTACATTCTAAATGTATGGTTGAGAGTGAGGCTGATTCGGATTGGTTCTTTGATAGTGGTGCTTCAAAGCACATAACATCATGCAAAAGATTTTTTGCCTCTTTGAAAGATGCACCTAAAGGAGGACATGTGGTGTGTGCAAACAATGCCTCTTATCCTATCATTGGAGTAGGAGAAATTGAGCTTACGGCTGCAAATGGAGGTGTGATTCTCTTGAAAAATGCAGTGTATGTGCTCGATATCAAGAAGAACTTAATTTCAGTTCCATTGATTGCCAAAACTGGACTTCATGTACACTTTGTTGATGATAAGTGTATGGTTCATGATTTCAGCAATGGTGATGTTATCGTGATGTCCGGTACATTATGTAATGGCTTGTATCGCATGATACATACAAGAGGGCTGCCTCGAATGCCTTAGTTGCTCATACTTCTTTCATGGCTGAAATGGAGCTTTGGCATGCTCATTTTGGTCACTTAAACTTCAATAGTTTGCTTCACTTGCAAAAGAAGGATATGGTTATTGGCTTGCCTACACTTGATTCCATTGAAAAGCATGCATGTGAAGGTTGCATTCTTGGAAAATGCATCGTGCTTCTTTTCCAAAAGATAGTCATACACACACTACAAGAAAATTGCAGCTTATTCATAGTGATGTATGTGGTCCCGTCAAGACCCCATCTTTTGGGAAGCATGTTTATTTTGTTACCTTCATTGATGATGCTAATCGTCATAAATGGGTGTATCCTATGAAAGCAAAGAATGAGGTATTTTCTTGCTTCAAAGCATTTTTAGCTATGGCTGAAAATTTTTCTTCACAAAAATGTTTGACTCTACGCATGGATCGTGGTGGTGAATACATGTCACATGAGTTTAATGCTTTTCTTTATGAAAGAGGTATTTCACACCAATGTACGGTGCCATATACACCTCAACAAAATGGTGTTGCCAAGCGTAAAAATAGAACTCTACTTGAAATGGCACGATGTATGGTTAAAGGAAAGCATCTTCCTGATAAGTTTTGGATGGAAGCGGTCATGTGTGCAAATTATGTGTTGAATCACTACCATACAAAAGCATTGAGGGTCATCACTCCTTATGAGGCTTGGAATGGTCATAAGCCTATAATTAGTCATATGCGTGTGTTTGGTTGTTTGACATATGCGCTTGTGCCATCACAACAACATCATAAACTTGATGACAAGGCAAGGAAATGTATATTTGTGGCTATAGGGCTAAAAGTAAGGGATATCGGTTGTACCATCCATTGACGAACACAATTATTGTGATTCGAGATGTGGTATTTGCTGAAAATTCAGTTTTCCCTCTACTTGAATGCAAAAAACTGCCAATAGTTAGCTCACAAGATGTGTTCGATACACTCATGCCCTTGTTCCAAAATGGTGCGGTTGACTATGGCGATGTAGACCAGCCAACTAAGGCTTAAAGGGCTGAAAAATTCCAGCCAAATAGGGCTGAAAATGCAAGGAATTTCCAGCCAAACATGGCTGAAAAAGTTCAGCCAAAAAATATCAAAACTGCTAGAAATTTCCAGCCACATATGGCTAAACATTTGCATCAAAGTATGGCTGAAAATGAGCATGAAATTCATCCCACGCATGATGTACATACTGAAGATGATTTACATAATGAACGCATGTCTATCAAGAGTGCACAGTATATGCCAATGTGGTTGAAACAAACTTTGGAGAACAGCAAATTGAGTGCACCTTTACTTGGTAGAACAAGATCAAGCTCTCACCATGCATCAAGTAATTTTGTGGATTATTCTCTTATTGCTACAGCATGTAATGAAGAGCCACTTTCTTTTGAAGATGCATGTGATGATCCACAATGGATGAGTGCTATGCAATTAGAAATGGATTTCATACATAGAAATGGTACTTGGGAGTTATGTGAATGACCAAAAGGAAAGAATGCCATTGGTACAAAGTGGGTTTATAAGATTAAGATAAAATTTGATGGTACCACTGATCGCTACAAAGCTAGATTGGTTGCCAAAGGATATGCGCAACAATATGGCATTGACTGTGAAGAAACTTTTGGACCTACTTCACGCATGACTACCATTCATACCGTGGTTTCATTGGCTGCCCATCGAGGTTGGAAAGTGCATCAGTTGGACATAAAAAACAGCCTTCATGAATGGTGATTTGCAAGAAGAGGTCTATGTGAAGCAAGCTCCTAGATTTGCTATGAAAGGGAAAGAGCATATGGTTGTCGCTTGCATAAAGCCTTGTATGGTCTCAAGCAAGCTCCACGTGCATGGTATGACAAAATACATAAGCACTTGATTGCTCCTGGCTTCACATGTAGTCAGATTGAAAGCACACTTTATGTACACAAAAATGGGGCTGATCTTATAGTGCTTGTTCTTTATGTCAGTCACATACTCTTGAATGGGTCATGTGATGCAAAACTTGAGATTCTTATGGCTGATTTGCAGCATACTTTTGATGTCACTTATCTTGGTCTTTTGAGCTACTATCTTGGCATCCAGTTTGTATCCGTTGAGGAGGGAATTGTTATGCATCAAGCAAAGTATGTTGAAAAACTACTTCAGCGTTTTGACTTTGAGGATTGTAAGCCAGTTTCCACACCAGTTGAGATAGGATTCAGGTTCTGAGTTGAGGATTCGAGTGATGCATTTGACACTTCTCTTTATCAGCAAGTTGTAGGATTTCTTATATATGCATGCAACACAAGGCCGGATATACAATATGCAGTTTCCCAGTTGAGTTGCTTCATGCATAACCCTGGCACTAAGCATTGGCAAGCGGTGAAACATGTGTTTAGATATCTTCGAGGTACTTTGAGCTTAGGTCTCTTTTATGGCAGAGATGTTCAGCCATGCTTGCATGCTTTTACAGATAGTGATTGGGCTGGTTGTTATGATACTCGCGTGTCCACTAGTGGTAATTGCTTTTTCCTTGGAGACTCATGCATATCTTGGTTGAGTAAGAAGCAACCTATAGTGGCAACATCGAGTTGTGAAGCTGAGTACAGGGTAGTTTTCACAGCGATAGTGGAGTGTATATGGCTGAGACGCCTATTGATGGATCTTTGCATGGAGATTGATGCTGCTACGCATATTGTCACAGATAGTCAGAGTGCTTTGGCTGTTGCACGAGACCCAGTGTTTCATGCACGGACCAAACATATTGAGGTGCATTATCACTATGTGAGAGAGCGCCTTCATGCAGGAGATATTGATTTGGTATATGTGCCTACACAAGATAATGTGGCAGACATATTCGCCAAAGCTCTTCCACGGGAAAAGTTTGAAGCTTTTCGCAAAGCTTTAGGCTTATTACCTTGTGGGGGCTGATCTGTCACTCCTTGTATGTGTTCACATCATTCGCTCTAGAGGGGTTTGTTACACTTATGTGTTCCTCGAATAGCTTTGATGTGAACCTTTTCCCTATACATGGGCACTATTTACTCTAGTGTTGGCTAGAGGTTTTTTCTCCATGTTACCACATGCTTGATACTCTCATATGTAATGGTACTTTGTACTTAGGGATATCATTCAGCTCTTACTTCAGTTCAGTTTAATCGTCAATAGAGAGAGCTATTCCAGCCATCGTCTTCTTCGTGTGTCTTGCTGCGTTTGTCCTCTTTGTGTGTGCTTCTCGTGTGTCTCTTGCACTTCTACACACACCCAACATATAGATCTTGGATGATCTTGAGTATTTATGAGTCAGTTGTCTATCCTTTGTTTGAGAAGGTTCTTAGCATTGGAGAAAGTAAGTCAAAGATTCAAGTTCTATCAGATTTGTATTGCAGAGAGATAGAAGAAGATACTTGTTATGTTGCAGAAGGTTATGAATCCTAAAATGCTTTCAGCAAGGTTTTGATGATAGATCAGCTAACCTTATTCTAGATTTTGGGAAGCTGAGGAATGATAGGGAAAGCTATTGGCATATGTACAATGCTAATAAAAAGGGTTCAGAGATTTTGTTTCAGATACATGTATTGATCACTAGAGATTCGATTTATGAAGGAAGACGTTTCAGATTTCATAAAGTCTGATATATTTGAAGAATTCTAGATACTAATGTTAATTCATCCAGGGGGGTGATGAAACATGAAGACTTATTTTCAGCCATATATGAAAGAATGCAGATTCATATTGGAACATTTGCATGGTGGTTAACATAAGATTTACATCTTATGTTAAGAATTCAGGTACATATTCTCTTTATGCACACAGGTACTACTTGTAGTTTATGGAGGCAGTAACATCCATATCAGGAGCAATCCTATTCAACATAGGTACAAGAGAATCAGTACATGTATGCTTTATGCATATTTGGATGAGGTGTTCGAGAAGGTGTGTTCACATGAGTTTAAGGATTTCTGACAGCAAACTTGGTAGCATTCTTTGCTACTTTTGTAAGTATGTGATCTTTTCACACACATGTCTAACTTAGGGTCTTCCATAGCCTAAGTTCAGATGAGGGTTTGTTGATTATCAGTTTTAGACTGATCCTTCCTCTTTTTGTCACTCATATTTACTCTTCTACAACCTATCAGGTTACACATCTCATACATATTCAAATTTCTATCCATACATCTGAATATTTTTGTTACCTTGTACATTCACTCATCCATCTATTTTTGTTCGCATAGAGTGGTTGAGAGTTTTGCTCCCACATTGTACATTGAACATTGGTATATATGATAGTGTGAGTAAGCCTTGGCTTACGTAACACTTTCCACATGTTGTCTAATCTTTCTCTATCTTTGTCTCATCATTTGTATGATTAAGTGTGGTATGTTCATGGTTTGTCAATATTGGAAGATTGCTAGATTCTATGTTGTATATGTTGGACATATGGAACCTTGGACATGTGGTATTAGTTATGGGCCTACCACATTTCCAACAAGGACTTCGGATTAGATAAAGTAACAAATTATCTGAAGGTCCAAACTATCTCCTCAATCGCTGGGTGCGTGTATTTAAAAAAAAAAACAATAAACAAACCTCGAACAAGAAGAAAAGCCTATCAAGGGATGATAGAGACAAAGAGGGGGAGAGTGTTGCAGAGAAAAGAGCATAGAAAAGGAAGCCCACAAAATTTTCAAATTATGGGCATAATTTTTCTTCTTCAAATTCCTATGAAATACCTCACGAAGCTATGTAAATGCACTAAAGCAGCCCTCTAGATGCATAAACCCCAATTATTGTAACATAATCCTTGTAACATAGTAGGATATTAGAGTTAGTCAATAAAAGTGCCGGTCTCTTGTGTAAAAGGACGAATTTCAGGGCACATGTATATAACTCACTAGATGACTCTTTGTAAAGACTTTTTGCCATTGTGAGACCTCAAGCTGAATTTTGAATTTGCCTCTTTCCTGTTGATAATCATCTTATCCAAAACCTTGTGTGTGTATTATGCTTGAAATGCATGTGCTGGACTGTTTTCTACCCCTTCCCTTCGTGTTTGAATTGCTATAGTGCGTGTGTGAGACTTGAGGAGTTGTGGAGAAGGTGTTGGTGTCTTCTGTCATTCACTATTTTGCTCATAACTTGAAATATATTTGTCAAATTCAACTAAAAATACTATCATTACATGCGTCTCATCAAGAGCTTTAAAAGGAACCCGCTATTGATCATATTCAAAGTTTGGAGCTGAGAGAAAAATTTGAATTGTGTTTACTGCTATAACAGGTATCGTGACGTGCATTTTCAGAGAATTAGTGAGTTGGAGAGGTAGATGAGATAAGTCACATGCATTGTAGCATTGACACTTCACTTATCATCACGTGTGCACATGTCTTCATACACTTGATACATCCAATCTCTCGGTTTGATAATTAAAAGTGTATTAATCCACCACTATACGCACTTATGGGGTGATTGAGGTAAAGTCTCAGATGACACAAGTCCCTAAGCCTTCACGACTTAGATACACACATGTGTTGCTTGCTTCAAACCATATAATGCCTTTTTCAACCTACACACTTGGTTTTCATGCCTTTTCTTCACAAAGCCATCGGGCTGAAAAACATACACTTCTTCATGCAAGTCACCATTCAAAAATGTAGTTTTGATGTCCAACTGATGTACATTCCAACCATTATGAGCTGCAACTGCAGAGATGATACAAACAGTAGTCATTCGACAAGTAGGAGCAAAGGTCTCATCAAAATCAATGCCTCTTTCGTGAGCATAACCCTTTGCAACAAACCTAGCTTTATACCTATCAACTATTCCATCAGTTTTATGCTTCAGTGTGTATACTAGCACTTAGTGCCAATGGCCTTCTTGCCTAGAGGAAAGTCAGATAAAGACCAGGTACCATTCTTCATTATAGCATCATATTCAGATTTCATAGCAGCCATCCAATTTTCAGAATTTTGTGCTTCATCAAAGAAAACATGTTCATTCTCATCACAGAGACTAGAGATAGCCATAGCATAGCAATTTGATGCAAAAGAAGCACTATGAGAGCCAAAATGAGTATGATATGAAAAAGATGCATCTAATTTGTTGTCACACAAAGTCTGCACCAGCCATTTTGGCATAATTTTTGCCTCCCCAATATGAGCTCTCTCATCAACAAGTGCATCATGTAGATCTGCATCAAAAAGAGAATGATCTACATCATCACATGAAACTTTCAAAGGCTTAGAAGTTGTCTGATTAGAACAAGCACTAGATTCTCCACCTCTAAAAAGAGGCAACAAAGTACCACACATGTCTTTGGAGCTAACTGATGTCTCCTTAGTACATGAAAGTAATGGTTGAATAGCATCTTCCACAAAAACAACATCACGTGTAACCAAAATGTGTTTTGTCTATGGATGATACAGATGATAGCATTTGCTTTCAAAATTGTACCCAACAAAAATACATTTCACTCCTTTATCATCCAATTTCTTGCGTTGTTGCTCAAGCACTGATGCATATGCCAGACAACCAAAGACACGCAGGTGAGCAACAGATGGCTTGTGACCATGCCAAGCCTCATATGGAGTGATAGATTGAAATGCTTTAGTGGGACACCTATTAAGTACATATGCTGCACACATGACAGCCTCAAGCTAGAAACTATGTGGTAAAGCCTGACTTTTCACCATACACCTCGCCATCTCCATGAGTGACATATTCTTCTGTTCAGCAACTCCATTCTATTGAGGTGTATATGACACTATACACTAATGTTTAATCCCAAGCTCAGCTAGAAATGCATTAAAGTCAGAAGACATATATTCCTCCCCTCGATCGGAACGGAGGGTGTGTTTGGTGTACTTAAAACCAAGCCCACATGCTTGTTAATTAGCTCATACTTGATTTATTGACATAACTCATACAAGGCTTCATATGATCAACCTCTTGTAAAATTCCTTCACATCTACCTTTGTAAAAGTGCTTCACATCCACATGGAATTAGGAAGCTCTAAATCACAACTCACCCTACACAATATTCCAAAATCCTTTTGCAACCAATACATGATGCATCATATAATCCCATAATGGGTAATTAATACCATCCAACTTATCCTCAACAACCAACATACGGAATACATCACTGCTTTCAGCCATGGCCACTGATTAAAATACCCTGATGCAAAAAAATGATTGTATCTGAATAGAACTACCATGACGAGTTCCACTAAACCGATAGTAGACTTCGAGGCACTTATACTCGCGAACCAAAACCTGTATATATATTTGGCACAAGAAGACAAAATTGCCTACACAAGCACTGCGATAGTGCATTCGGAGGCGGAAACGAGCTCAGATCACGATTTTGGCACTAGAAAGAAAAGCGGTTATGATTTGCTAATCACCTTGAGTATGCTCACCATGCGAAGTGGTGTGGCTCTAGGCTTCCCATGGGCATACTACAACAACAATGAGAGACCGTCGGGTTGTAGGGTATGCATAACTCTTCAATGGTGCAGGAACTCTCCCTAGATCATGAGAATAACCTTTTTATGTATATTGGAGGTATGCACATGTGAACACCCTCCTAAGCCCTTTTTGATGATTCTCCAAAGCCTATGGTAGAGAAGCTTTGTAAATAAACCACTTTTTTGCACACATATGGAAGATCCCATGTAGAAGAAATCCCACACCTTTATTCTTCTTGGGATTGAGTGGTTAGAATGGAATATTTTGCAAGATATCTAAAGATATGTTAGTTCAAGCATGTGCTCCCTTTTTGACTAGTCAAAAGTAGCACATGGGAAATAGAGCCAAGCCTATATATAGAGGCTCATTTTCGTAAAGAGGGGAGCTCTTGGTTCGACGTGCTTCATGTATTTGTTTGGAAATGAATGGAAGAACTCTCTTTTCTCTTAGACTTTCTGCATATGTGTATTTGGTCTTAGAGGGTGAGAGTGAGGTGTGTGTGTGTGTGCATGCTTGTATTTCCTATGTGTGTAAGTAGAATGTTGTAGTTTCTTATATTTTACATATGTGACAAGGATCCTTGACACCCTTCTCTCCATGTTCTCAAGGGCATGTAGCATAGCATGAGGTTGATGGCCAATGGTTTGAGCATGTTAGAGGTTGGATTGGATGAAAGGAGAGTCTTTCTTGAGTCATCCTCTTGCTTCCATGCAAAGTGGTGTGTGTCTAGGCTTCCCATGGGCATCCTACAACACCAATTTGGCATTGTTGCCAAGGAGAATGGTCCTTCATCACTTGGAGAGCTCAAGTGCATGTGGTAACATATTGATTTGCAAATTTTTCAACTTATACACCTAGGTTATGTGTGTTGGCATGACATTTTCACCCTTCCATTGGACCTTTAGCTCCCCATTTCTTTGTTTTCATAGGGTAGTTTTAGTTCATGTTTGTTTGAAGCAGAAGAACACCCCCTAACCCCCTTATCTCTCTCACTCTCACATTTATACACACCTCCACAAACTCATTTTGGCATCACTTTCCACCATCTCTCACATACGTGAATGCCTTGGAAAGGGGGGTGGGTGGTTACCTTCTATTGTCCCTCCCTCTCGTCCATTTCAAGGAAGCCAAAAGAAAATTGAATAAATAAATGAGTGAAGATTTCACTAATGCTTTTTAACCCATCATTGTCCAATTATATATATATATTATTCCTTTCATTTCGTGCAAAAGGAAAACTTAAAGCCTTAGATATCAATGTGCATTTGAAAATTTGGGAGGGAGGAACAGGGGCTCTCTCTCTCTCTCTATTTACTACCAAGCACATCTTTCCTTTCTTTGGTAAGGCAAGAACATGGAGAGGAATTTAATTCCCCTTCTTTCTCCTCTTTCAATTATGTCTATGCATGGATACAATTCTATCTGCTCACAGGGGGTATTGGGGGGAGGTACACCATCTCCCTTCCCCTCTCTCACTCTATCTCCCATCAGGGTTAGGTGGGCCTATCCTTCCTTTTGTGTGATGGTGGGGGGGAGCTTTGTGTGTGCTCCTCTACATGTTCACCTCATGAAGAATTGAAAGAGTTGTTTGGCTCCCCTTGTGCCTCTTTCAATTTTGGCTTCATGGTATCCTTGTGTCTATGTCATGGCACCCCTATTGCCACATTGATGTCCAATTGGGTTCTTGTTGCTAGGGGTACTAAAGCCATGAGCTCCCCTCTACTTGGGATCCAGTCTCGTGGCCTTGCACCCTTAAGTATTGCCGCATGGAACTCGCGTTGTCTCCTGCTTGCGATACTCTATGCCCAAAGTTAGCCCTATGTTGCTTGTTCTTATGCCTACAATAAAGGAGGCTTGTGTTCACAAATGCTGATAGTTTCCATGCTGGGAAAGTTCTCTTCAGGTGTGATGTTCGAGACTCTTTCAAGAGTACTTTGTATCAAGACATACATTTATCAAAGGCACAAGGCCTGCTACGCCTCTTTCCATCCCTCAAATAGATTAATATCCTACATTGTGTTATTTGGTGAAGGTTGCAGACCTACTCATGGCTAAGAACTCAATACAATGGTGGGTGGCCATCAAGCATATGTCAGCATATCTATGGTCCAATAGTTGTGCATTCTTGGTTTGATTATACCCTACATCTCTGCTACTCTCTCTACATGCCCTGTCTGTGAAGGGTGGCACCCTGCTACCCTATTGTATATTCTCTATATTTCTCTTTTGTAGGCAGTTCAAGACCAATGGTTTGAAAACTCCAGGTTCTTTAAATAGGTGAATAGAGGTGGACATTCTCTCAATGAGTAGTGGCATGGATAAGCAATCTAGTTGGTCAGTGGCGTACAATGTTGTTGGGTCCCTTCTCTTCTTCTCCCATGGCCACTCTTCTAAATCAAATATAGCGTTGTTATCTCTTAAGACATGAGTTGAGCCTCTAATTCTAAATTGCAATGTTATTGTTGTGCATCTTTTCTAATCTTAAGCATTGTTACACTTTCGAACCACAATGATGGTACTTTTCTCACTCTATGTAATAGAAGATATTTGGTCCTAATAAGCTACTCGGGTATGCCACTTAGGGGACTCATGGATGCTTGTAATCACTGGGTTGGGAAATGCTCACGTGATGATGCGCCCAGATATTTGAAGAATGACTCATTGTTTTTTATTCCTCTTCACACATGTCTCTTCACACATGTTTTTATGCATTCCAAACTCTCACTTGTGAAAGTTTGCAAAGTTTGTTGGGTTGATATGTCTAATCTTTCAACTGCATCCTCTTCTTAGGTGGCCATTTAAGCCTTTTAGTGGATATACATTGGAGAAAGCTTGAGAAAGTCTCTTAATATTTTGTCAAGTGATCCATTGGACATGGCTAGTATTATCCCCCAAGTTGGACGACGCTTTCGATGAAGGGAGGCTCAAAATAAAGCTATGATTCGATCCTATGCTATGTTTGTAGACAATCCTCAGCTCATGTTTGAATCTGATGGGGCATCCAAGAAACCTAGAACTGGTGGGCAATGCACTTCATGGCCAAGAAGATTCAAGTTTTCTTTTTTTACTCTCTTAGAGATCCCTATCAATCTTGGGATGCCATACTATGTACATAGTGGTGTAAGGCTATGGGACACAAGTGATCAAGGTGGTGTTGTAAGTCCACCCTTGGTACACCTTGGACTTGGAGGGTGATCCCCTTTGGTCCCCTTTCATCCTATGCTCTCTTGATGTTCAATCTCCTTGAGTGGTATTCATGTTTTTCAAACATGTGGATTTTCATCATCCCTTGTTATGATAGGCGGGAACTCTTCCAGGAGCACACACCACAGTCCCTTGTGGATTGTATATTCTTGGTTTTATGACTGCTCCGCCTAGGAGGATTGTGCCTATGACCCACCACAACAAAAATGTCTTCCTTGTTTTCCTTTCATCATGATAAACTATCAAATAACCTGATTGAATGGATATGTATTGCCTACAAAACTCAAGATGCCAACTTTAGTGCTTCTTCATCATATTCTTTGTGTTGTGTGTTGAGATATTTTTGGAAATATGTGGCTCGATGGTAGTGGGAGTACCAACTTTTCCCATGTTTTTGCATTATCAAAATTCATGCATTTTGGAGCAGTGATATTCTATGTTTGGTCGCTTCTCTTCCCATAACTATCTAATCATGTTTTTGCACACGATGCAACTTTTTCATACCTGTGTGTGCATATTAAAGAAAACCAAGAAATACAGGCCCTTCCAAAGTCTTAATGGACTAAAAATACAACAACTATCTCATGCTTTATGTCACACTTGCACTTGCTTGATTACACATTAGGATCAATTGTGGCGTCTGCTTCTTTTTTCAAATACAATCTACTTGCTTTTTGTATGTGTTAATTTCAGGTTTGGAAGCTTTGTGTGAAGGCTTACAAAGGGTTTAACAATGGGATGTTTGCGAGGCTCACTACCCCCAAGGGGATTGTGTCACTCAGCACTAAAGAATTGGAGATCTGAAGACTTGAAGACTTGCAAATTGAAGACCTGAAGACTTGAAGACTCAAACTTGGACCAGTTTAGCTATTATGATCTTCTTATCTTATCTTTGGTGAGGATGACAAAGTCTAGGGGGAGGATAGAGTCTTGGGTTGTAGGGTATGCACACATCTTCAATGGTGCATGGGAACCCTCCCTAGATCATGAGAATAATCTTTTAATGTATATTGGAGGTATGCGCATGTGAACACCCTCCTAAGCCCTTTTTGATAATTTTCCAAAGACTATGGTAGAGAAGCTTTGTAAATAAACCACTTTTTTGCACACATATGGAAGATCCGACATAGAAGAAGTCCCACACCTCTACTCTTCTTAGGATTGGGTGATTAGAAGGGAATATTTTGCAAGATATCAAAAGATATGTTAGTTACAGCATGTGCTCCCTTTTTGACTAGTCAAAAGGAGCACATGGGAAATAGAGCCAAGCCTATATATAGAGGCTCATTTTTGTAAAGAGGAGAGCTCTTGGTTCGACGTGCTTCATGTATCTATTTTGAAATGAATGGAAGAACTCTCTTTTATCTTAGACTTTGTGCATATTTGTATTTAGTCTTAGAGGGTGAGAGTGAGGTGTGTGTGTGCATGCTTATATTTCCTATGTGTGTAAGTAGAATGTTTTAATTTCTTGTATTTTACATATGTGACAAGGATCCTTGACACCCTTCTCTTCAGGTTCTCAAGGGCATGTGGCATAGCATGAGGCTGATGACCAATGGCTTGAGCATGTTGGAGGCTAGGTTGGATGAAAGGAGAGTCTTTCTTGAGTCCTCCTCTTGCTTCCATGCAAAGTGGTGTGGGTCTAGGCTTCCCATGGGCATACTACAACAACAATATGGATAAATGTATGATAATATCTAGAGTGGCCCATAAAAGCCTTAAATTCTCTTATACTTTTAGAGTTTGGAAACTTTAAAATAGGTATGAACCTATATTCATCAAAAGAAATTTCATTATTTTAGAAAATATATCCAAAATATTCCTTGACTCACCATGAAGACACATTTCTCAAGGTTCAAAGAGACTCTAAATTGTTGAAATTTAGCAAATAATTTTTCTAGCGTATGGACATGTTCTGGCCTTTGTGTAGAATATGCATAGAATTCATCCGCATATATGCAAACAAGAAGGTAATTACAACCACCACACTCTTGAGAGATGACTCTCCTCCCAACCTTATGGCTCTCTATTTAGCTCTCACAAAGGGTTTGCCTATTTTGGTAGGTCGATACTATGTGTTCAAATGTCCCCCATGTAACTACATGTGATCAAAGTGTCCTAGTTGGATCAACTTAGAATCTTCTAGAAGCTTGGGCCTGGGTTTGAGTAATATATAATCTAATCTTCTTATTCCTCTCAACACTTGAACCCAATACCTCATACAAGAGGCTCGAAAAACATAACCACTAGGGCACACTAAATCACTTAGGTTTTCAATGCAAAAGAACTTATACTTAAGTCCACTTCAACACTTTGAACATACTATTGGAGTTTATTGACCTCCAAAATATAGCTGGAAGTAGGTCGAACCCCCTAGGAACAAGTTGACCTTCTCACAAACTTCATCACAGAAAACTAGTCATGCTTGCAGAGCTTACTGTTCTCTACTAGCTTAGAATTTTTTAAACTCTTTTAACCACATATACTAGAGACCAAGAGCTTTCCAATGAGCCAAAGAGCACTCAATTTGGATAAGTACACAAGGAGATATGACCTCTACAAGTTTGAGGTTTAATGGAGACCTTCAGCTGGGATGAAACCCGAGAACACACACTACTTGCACAGAGTACGGCTCTCAGCTCACAAATCCAATGATTATAAAAATTTACAGTATGAAATTAGACAGTAAGAGCTTTCCAATGAGCTATCAAATATGTAATTTGGATATATAATGAGGGAGATACAAGCTCTTCAATCTCTGCATACAAAACTACAGCAGCATAGAGATACACTTATGACTCTCTTGGACTTCCCACAAGATCATGACTTCTCTCCTCTTTTTATAGCATTGGGAACTAATCTAAAACCTTCCTAATACAGCTAAATTCGTGGTAGACACTTGGGTGGAGGTATCACATGACTCAAGTGCTCAAATAAGCAAAGTATTGATGGACTTTGAGAACTAGCCACATCAACCTTCCACTAGGACACCACTGCAGCTCCCTTGTGACTCACTAATTTGACGCATCATGTTCTAGAACTCACGTGGTATTTTTGCTATATTTTATCAATAATATGAGCCTTCTTGAAGTATTTGAAGACTTCCCAAAGGTATTTACATAATTTGAAACTTGTACCCTACATAAAACAAATGTTTGCAACATTCTCCCCCTCAAGTTTCAAAGGGTATTTCCTTCATGCCAAGAATATAGTTGAATCTTTGAAGCTTTGGTCCATCCAAGGATTTGGTAAAGATATCTGCAACTTGATCCTTTTTTCCCACAAAAGAAACTTGTACTTCATTGTTTATGGCCTTCTCTCGAACATAATGATAGTATACTTCTATATGCTTTGTTCTATTATGAAAAATAGGATTTGAGGTCATATGAATGTTGCTCAAGTTATCCCCATATATCAGTGGTACATCAACCTGCACATTCAAGTCATGAAACAACTTCTTAAACCACATAACCTCAGTAGTAGCCAATGCTAAACCTCTATACTCAGCCTCTATAGAAGATAAAGCAACTGTAGGCTGTTTCTTTGAACTCCATGTTAATGTCTTGTTTCCTGCTATTACCACATATCCACTTGTGGATCTTCTATCATCTTTGTTTCCATCCCAATCTGCATCACTAAAGACTTTAAGAGTTAGATCAGCATCATGACTATAAAATAATCCTTCGTTCATGGTACCTTTCAAATACCTAAGCACTCTTTTCGTTGCATGCATATGAGGTACTCTAGGTTCATGCATAAACTGTGACAATACTCCCACTGCATAGCATATATCAGGTCTAGTTTTTGTTGCATAAATCAAAGATCCTACCATGGAACTATATGCATTCATATCATGCAACTCATCACCTTCCTTTGCACTCAACTTTACATTACATTTCCTTGGAGTAGAAACAAATTTACATTCCTGCATAACAAAACTTTTCAGCATATCACATATATATTTTCTCTGTGTCAACCACATACCTTCATTGCTATACACAATTTCAATCCCAAGAAAGTATCTAAGTAAAACAAGATCTGAAATTTTAAATTCCTTTCCCAAATTACCTTTTATCTCTTCAATTGCTTTTGCATCATTCCCTGTAATCAACAAGTCATCCACATAAATGCATACATAGACACACATGTCATCTACATGTTTTACATAAAGTGAAGGATCAGCATGACTCGTTGTGTATCCTTGCAGCATAAGATACCTTACCAACCTTGCATTCCATGCCCTTGGTGCCTGTTTAAGACCATGCAATGCCTTCTTTAACCCGCATACATGATTAGGACATTTTGCATCCACATAACCATCTGGTTGTGACATATACACTTCTTCATTTAACTCACCATTAAGAAAGGCATTCTTTATATCGAGTTGATATATACTCCATCTTTTACTTGCAGCTAAAGCCAACAAAGTTCTCACCGTTGCCATGTTGCTACTGGACTAAATGTTTCCTCATAGTCCAATCCTTGAGTTTGATTATATCCTTTTGCTACAAGTCTAGCCTTATATCTTGACACAGTACCATCACTATTTCTTTTAATCTTAAAAACTCACTTGCAACCAATTACCTTTTGTTTGGTGTCTTTGGAACTAAATTCCAAGTCTTGTTATCCTATAGTGCATCCATTTCTTCTCTAATTGCTTTCTCCCACTTTTCATCTCTTTTTGCCTCATCATATGTGGGTTCATTTTCCTGCAACTTTTTTCATAAAAGCATAATGAGTATTCATGAAAGATTCATAAGTATACCTTTGAGGTTGCTTACTCACTCTTGAAGTTCTTCTTACCTCCAATGTAGATGCTCTTCCTTTCTTATTAGGAACCTTTGATGATTCTCCATACTCACATACATCACTAATTTCCTCTCCTTCATCATTAACTTCAACAAGTTTGAGTTTACCTTTACTTTTAACACTTGGAGGTGACTCTTGCCTTAATCTTCCATTGAAAGGTAGCTCTCTTTCTTCATCCAAACCACTTTTCTCATCACTTAAACTTCTTGTGGGCTGAGGTGAGCACTCATCTCCTTCACCTGTATCTTCTTCTTCTCCATTTATGACCTGCAAACTTTTCTTATCTACATACCATGAAAGTGATTCATCAAAATTTACATCTCTTGAAACAACCACCTTATTGGTATGAGGATTATAACATCTATATCCTCTTTGAGTATCTGCATAACCAATAAATATACACTTTTCTGATTTCACATCAAGTTTTGATCTCACTTCACTAGGTACATGTACATAACATACACAACCAATTACTTTCAAATTACTTACACTTGGTTTCCTTCCATGCCATACCTCATATGGTGTCAAATGATGAACTCCAGCAGTAGGTACTCTATTCATAATGTACACACTTGTGCTAACAGCTTCAGCCCAAAAAGAATTAGGCAAACACATATCATTTAGCATGCTTCTAGATGCTTTTGCTATGATTCTGTTTCTTCTCTCTGCGACTCCATTTGTTGTGGAGTATACCTGCATGTAACTTCTCTTTTGATACCTTCATCATACAAAAAATCAGTAAAAGCTTGAGATAAATACTCTCCCCCTCCATCAGATCTTAGCTTCTTAACATATCTTCCTGTTTGCTTCTCGACAAATGATTTAAAATTTTTGAAACAATCAAAGACTTCACTCTTATGTTTAATGAAATACACAAATGTCATTCTACTATGATCATCAATGAATGATACATAGTACTTATTACCAGCCAAGGATGCCTCTTTAGTAGGACCCCATATGTCCGTGTGTATAAGATCTAGCAATCCACTGCTTACATAGCTTGAATGCTTGAAAGGTTGTCTACTCTGCTTACCCATTTGACATGCTTCACAAAGATGCACCATATGTTGCTTAGTAAGATCAGGTAATCCTTCAACAATCCTCTTTTTTGATAGCTCCTTTAACCTGTGTACATTCATGTGTCCAATCCTTTTGTGCCATAAATCAAGCTCTGCTATTTGATGCATACCATAAGAGAAATAGTTTGTATGATTTGGGTTTACCTTGAATGTAAACAATCTACCTTGTTTTTTACCTCTAGCAATTAACCTCCTTTGCTTTGGATCCTCAATGAAGCAACCTGCATGATTAAATCTTATTTCCAAACCTTTTTCTACCATTTTCCCAACTAACATCAAATTCTTAGTGATCGTTGGCACATAAAGTACATCCTTCAAGCAATTTGTCTTGCTCTTATCCTGCATAACAACATCTCCAACCTGCATAATCTTATGTGTTGTATCATCTCCTGTTTCAACATGACCTTTACATGAAGGATTATGCATATTAGAAAACCATGAAGCATCATGTGACATATGGTTAGAGCAACCACTATCTACATACCATACATCACTATTGCAATTCATCTTAGTTTCTACATTCATCATAAGAAGAGAATCATAATCATCACTTTTACCTTCAACTACATAATTTCCTTGTTGTTTACCTCTTCTTGAATAGCCTCCTCTTCGATTACCACCTTGATTATTTTCATTTTGATAACAATCTTTGGCATAGTGTCCATACCTTCCACATATATAGCAATTGTTGTTATCTTCACTCCTTTGTCTTTGATTGTAGTTGTAGTTGCCTCTCGTACCTCTAGCGCTTGATCTTCCTCTTCCTCTTGTGTTGAAGAAGCCACTTGAAGTCCCTTGATCATCACTCCTTCTTCCTCGAACTCTATTTGAACCTCTTCTACCTCTATTTCTACCTCTTGATGATCCTGCATAAAGAGCTTGTCCTTGGGATCCTTTTTGATTTGAAGTAGAGCCATTTAGATTCATCTCCTCCGTGACCATGAGAGCAAAAAGCTTATCAAAGTCTGGTAATTCTCCTCTAACATAAACTGAAGTAATGAATGGTTTCCATCTCTCATCATCCTTGAGTCCGTTGAGAGTATGTGCAACCAAGTCGTCGTCCTCCACATGAGCTTGAATTGATCCTAGTTGATCTGCAATCTCTTTAACCTTCAATAAGTAATCATTGACCAATGTCCTTGTATCTTTCTTTATGTTATTCAACTCATTTTTGAGTTGAATCTTCCTTGCTCTTGTACCTGTAGCATACAACCTTTCCAATGCAAGCCAAACATCTCTACTTGTGTCTAGATCTTGTATGTGTCCTACCATCGAATCTTGAATATTTTGTGATAAAGTGAATATAACCCTTTTGTCTCTTTCATTCGAAAGTCTAAACTCCCTCAATTGTTGCTGATTTGGATCCTCTGGTAATATAGGTTTGATATCCATTCCATCAATCAAACCATACAAGCCTCTACCTTGCAAGTATGCTGTGATTCTAAATCGCCATGCTTGATAGTTGTTCTTATCAAGCTTCTCTATTTGTGCATGTTGATCGCCCATTGTGTAAATCCTAAACTTCCTCCTTTAACCCTCCTTTTGGATATGTGTGATAAGAAGAAGTATGAGATTTACCTTTGTAAAAAAAATTTATGCACCTTTCTTTGCTTGGACGTTGCTTAAGATGCTTCCTTGCTATCTCCTTCTACCTTTGTGTAGTGTCGATGATGAATCGCTGCTCCAATAGCTTCAAATTCTTCATCAAGGTATTATAACCTTCTCCAAGCTTCAATTCCTTGCTCTGATACCAATGTTGGAGTTTATTGACCTCCAAAATATAGCTGGAAGTAGGTGGAACCCCCTAGGAACAAGTTGACCTTCTCACAAACTTCATCACAGAAAACCAATCATGCTTGCAGAGCTTACTGTTCTCTACTAGCTTAGAATATTTTAAAACTCTTTTAACCACATATACTAGAGACCAACAGCTTTCCAATGCGCCAAATAACACTCAATTTAGATAAGTACACAAGGAGATATGACCTTTGCAAGTTTGAGGTTTAATGGAGACCTTCAGCAGGGATGAAACCCGAGAACACACACTATTTGCACAGATTACTGCTCTCAGCTCACAAATACAATGATTATGACAATTTACACTATGAAAGTAGACAGTAAAAGCTTTCCAATGAGCTATCAAACATGTAATTTGGATATATAATGAGGGAGATACAAGCTTTTCAATCTCTACATACAAAACTACAACAGCATAGAGATACACTTATGACTCTCTTGGACTTCCCACAAGATCATGACTTCTCTCCTCTTTTTATAGCATGGGGAACTAATATAAAACCTTCCTAATACATCTAAATTCGTGGTAGACACTTGGGTGGAGGTATTACATGACTCAAGTGCTCAAATAAGCAAAGTATTGATGGACTTTGAGAACTAGCCACATCAACCTTCTACTAGGACACCACTGCAGCTCCCTTGTGACTCACTAATTTGACTCATCATGTTCTAGAACTCACGTGGTATTTTTGCTATATTTTATCAATAATGTGAGCCTTCTTGAAGTATTTGAAGACTTCCCAAAGGTACTTACATAATTTGAAACTTGTACCCTACATAAAACAAATGTTCGCAACACATACATGGGAACAACCAAATGATGTCCAATTTGAGATCCTTCAAAACCAATAGAACACACATTCACTTCATAACCTTCTTCCTTGTGCAAAACATTTTTTCCTAAAAATAGAGCTATAAACAATGGTAGGCATGCCCTTGATCCCATAGTCCAAACAATATGAAGCATGTTTTCATTTTTGTGGTGGGATACACCTTGTATTCAAAATGAATAGAGGGGAATATACTTTAAGTAGAACTTACTCATTCTTAAACACTATTGATCCCTTCCCAAATTATCCAAATCTTTGCAGTTGATAAGTTGAATTGAGGTCAAAGGATGGAAACAATGACATGATTAGATAAAAAAATATCCCTACCCAATTCACAATTTTCATTATGTGCTATGTGGGCACTAACATATGAAGTGGCCATATTCGAGTTATCCCTAGCCAATTTTCCATAGCCATCCATTACTAGACATCATGAGTGCATGATCTTAAGATTTTTGCTACTTTCCATTTGAAAGCATCATGAATACCCCAACATATTGGATCACGTACCACAATCAAGAGAATGTGCATCATGCAACATAACATATATACATACTCCATCATGGAATAGAAGACGACCATCCCATAATGATCTACTTAGCATTAGAGTTCAAGATCATCAACAATGAGACTATTGTAATTGAGGCATGGAAAAATATCAAGATCCATGAGAACCTTAAGCTTCCCATACTACATGTGGATAAAGACGATGCATGGAGTTTGTTTCTTCATTCAAGAATTGCAAAAAATAGATGAATGGCACAAAAGGGTGATATAAATTAATGGAGAGAAGAGAGGTGACAATAGAATCTGAGACATTGAGACAAGATTAAATTTTCCTCCAATCATAGGAACAACTACAAAGATCTAAGATGAAAATATATATTTTGTTACATTTGAAGAGTTGAAGCAATTAGACATCGAATTAGGCATCAAGGGTTTTCATGTACATTTTTGTATGAATCACTTCACTAGGTACACTACGCTAGGAAGATGTATTGTCGACCCATTTTCATATACAACTGATTAACAAGCCAAAATATAGACATTAGTTTTGTATCAGAAATAGGATGAGGCCTTGTTCGTTTTACAATACCAACGTGACATCATTGAAGGTTTTTATGTGTGGCATTAGTGAGTTAGTGAGTAACATGTAAGACAATAGTTACGCAATATAACACAGGAGCAATAGCAGAGAAGATAACAGATATAGGAGAATCTCAACAATTTTCTACTAGCAGCAAGTACAAAGATGATGGCGTTGTCCACCCGTGCGCTCTCAAGGTAGAGCTTAAATGGTGATCTAGACAACTCTAGATAGGGAGATACAAGGTAGAGGTATGCTGGCTCAACTCAATGTCTTAGGTAGTGCAGAAGTCATGTATATATAGGATCATGGGTGGCCTGCCATGGACGGCTATACATGGGCGGTAGGGCGTGGGCGGCCACCGCCCGCGTAATTGCCATACACGGCTTAGACTGGTTGAACCGACCTAACAAATATAAATGATTTCTGACTCCGACAGGGAATATTCCATGGAATATTCCCTTTACCGTCGCGCCGGGGGCGCTGCCCCCGGACCCCCACCAGGGGGCCCGCTGGCCCCCTGGGACCCCCCAGCCAGGGGGCCCGCTGGCCCCCTTGGACCCCCCAGCCGGGGCTGCTCACCGCTGCCCCGGACCCCACAATTGGGGACCCTGGTAACTCCCTTTCCTTATAATATCTTACATGGTCCAATATGACCTTCATCCAACATTCAAGTTGGGATTCCCATCAATTGGGTAATGCACGCTTGGCTTCTCCTCATAAAGGGGGCCTTACAAAATGTGCATACAATCATGAGGGGTAGACATTGATCATACTCTAACACCCCCCCTCAATGTTTACCGATGATAAATCAAGTAGGTCTCGGTCCTATGCCCATCTGTTGAAGATGCTTGTTGAGCTGCTCTCTTCCAAGTGCTTTAGTGAATATGTCAGCACAATTTGCCTCTGTTGGGCAATATTCTAGCTCCACAATTTCATCTTCAATTAGCTCACGAATGTAATGGTACTGTACTTCTATGTGCTTGGTGCGAGCATGAAATACTGGGTTCTTTGCAATAGCCATACAACTTTGATTATCACACTTGAGTACAATTGGCATATTTGATGGAAAGCCTATATCTGCAAGAATTCTCCTTAACCAGACTGCCTCACAAGAAGCAAAACAAGCTGCTTTGTACTCTGCTTCAGTGGAGGAGAGTGCGAGAGTTGGTTGCTTCCTACTTACCCAAGAAAATATTCCTGAACCAAGTGAGAAACAATATCCAGAAACTGATTTTCTAGAATCACAATCTCCAGCCCAATCTGAATCACAATATCCTTGGAGTGTATCACCTGTGGTATACAAAATACCAAAATCCAAGGTTCCTGCAATGTACCTTAGAATTCGCATTCCAGCATTCCAGTGACTCTCCTTAGGTTTGTTGGAAAACCTGCTTAACACTCCAACAGCATAGCAAATGTCTGGTCTAGTGTTGCACAGAAAAATAAGACTTCCAACGAGCTTCCTATACTTCTTAGCATCTACATCAGGCATGTTATCATCCATAGATAGCTTATGATTTACCTCCATAGGTGTGCTAGTTGGTTTGCAGTCCATCATTCCAAATGCCTTGAGAATTTCTTTGGAATATTTTTGTTGTGAGATGAAAATGCCATCCTTCCTTTGCCATACTTCAATTCCCAGACAAAAATGGAGTAGACCTAAGTCTGTCATTTCAAACTCAGTTCCCAAGCTGATCCGAGTTTGATTGATGAGTTCCTGATGATCTCCTGTAATGATCAAATCATCTACATATACAATGACAACAACTAGCTTGCTATCCCTTTTCGTTACATACAAGTTAGCATCAGAAGTACTTCTTTCAAAACCCATATTTTTGAAAAAATGATCAATTCGTTGGTACCAAGCCCGTGGAGCTTGCTTAAGTCCATACAAAGCTTTCTTCAACCTGCAAACTTTATTTTCTGAATTGGGCACCTCAAAACCTGGTGGTTGAGATACATATACCTCCTCCTTGAGGTGACCATTCAAAAATGCAGATTTGACATCCATCTGGAAAATAGGCCAAGACTTTTGTGCAGCTACTGCAAGTACCGTCCGAATAGTTGTCATGCGTGCTGTTGGTGCAAAAGTTTCTTGAACATCAAATCCTTCAATCTGTGAAAAACCCTGTGCAACTAATCGTGCCTTATACTTTTCTAATGTTCCATCAGCTTTATACTTAGCTTTCCAAATCCATTTAGTACCTATTACCTTCTTCTTTGGCGGCAAGTCGACTAGATCCCATGTATCATTTTTGAGTATACTATCATACTCAGACTGCATTGCCGCTCTCCAATCTGGATCATCAATGGCTTCTTCAATGGTGGTAGGTTCCTTTATCGAACCCATGATATCTGCCATTAGAGCCATGTTAACAATGTGTTCTGAGGCTCTTCTTTGCTCCTCTATTCTCTTTGATCTTCGTAATCCATCCGATGATGATTCTGGTGCATCTACATGTGGATTGTGATCATCAAAGAGCTGTTGTGCCCACTTCGGTAGTGGCTTACGCTGTGCAGCTACAATTGGTTGGCTTTTTATTGAGGAAATTTCTCCATCAGATGTTTCCTCCTCCTCAACTTTAACCTGTCTTTTGATAGGCACAAGGTGAGATATTTCTCCGTTTGATGAGATAGTAGATTTACCTTTATCTTCTACTAAGTGTGGTCGTTCATCAAACACCACATCTCGGCTGACAAAAATCTTCCTTGCCTCAGGATCCCATAACCTGTATGCTTTAGACTCTTCACTATATCCTAGGAAGACACACTTTTTGCTTTTTGAATCCAACTTTGATCTTGTTGAATCAGGAATATGTGCATAACAGAAACAACCAAAAATTCTGAAATGCAAAACTGAAGGCTTTTTACCAGAATATGCTTCTTGAGGAGTCATCCCCTTCAGAGCTTTTGTGTAGCTTCGATTGAGGATGTAGACTGCTGTATTGACTGCTTCTGCCCAGAATGAATCAGGCATGTCTTGAGCCTTTAACATACAACGAGCCATTTCAACTACTGTCCTGTTCCTGCGCTCAACAACGCCATTTTGTTGAGGTGTATGAGCTGTGGTAAGTTGCCTTTTCACACCATGCTCCTTACAGTAATTGTTGAATTCTGTTGACAAGAATTCACCTCCTCTATCTGTTCTAAATTTCTTCAGTTTCCTTCCTGATTCACTTTCTACATACTTATGCCACGCTTTAAATTTTTCAAAAGCATCAGCCTTCTCTCGAATGAAATAAACCCACATCTTTCTACTATAATCGTCGACTAACAGCAAGAAGTAGAAAGATCCTCCTAAAGCAGGTGTAGACATTTTACCGCAGAGATCAGCATGTACCAACTCTAGAGGAGCTTGAGATCGATTGCTGGTCTCTCTTGGAAATGCCTTTCGTTGTTGCTTGCCCATCATACAAGCTTCACAAGGTTCCTGCAACTCTGAAAATGCAGGCAAATGAGCAACCATCCCTGTTCGTTGCATCTCCTTCAAAACTGCAAATCCGAGATGCCCAAATCGTTGGTGCCATAACCTGCTTACATCTTTATCTTCTGTAGCAGTTAAAGCACTTAACTCATACAAGTTATCCCGTCGTGTGCCTTTACCTACAACATTACCTGATGAATCCATGATTTCCGCACCACTCTTATTGAAGTGAACTTCGAGTCCACGATCTGTTATTGCAGAAACTGACAACAAATTTCTTTTGAGTGTAGGTACATAGAGAACATCGGATAACTTTTTCTCAACACCTGGAGAAGTGATAAAAGAGATGGTTCCAGTTCCTTCAGCTGGACACTTGGAGTCGTTTCCCACCACTACATTGATGGATTCCCGCAGAGGCACTAGGGAACTATACCAATCCTTTTTACTAGTCATATGGCGAGAAGCTCCACTGTCTAAAATCCATGGCTCATCAACACGAGCTTGAGCAGATGAACATACCTCTTCAATAGCTACCCAAAGTTCCAGCTCTGTGTTGTTTGCAGACTCTTTGTTCTTCCATGATGATTTTACAGTCCCATTCCGTTCATCAGCTTGCTTCTTTCTGCAATCCTTGATGGCATGGCCTTTCTTTTCACAATAGAAGCAACTTCCTGTGAACTTTTTCTTCTTTGGCTTCTTCTTTGATCCCTCTGAAGAGCCTTTACCTTTTGCATTTGCTGAGAATGCAGCATCAGTTGTACTTTGCCGATTCTTCAGCCGCATCTCTTCTTCTAAAAGCATGGCACAAAACTCTTCAAATGTAAGAGGAGTTGGCCTTACCTGAGTGTTAAGGGCTGTTACTAATCCATCATACTTTGCTGGAAGAACACGTACAGATCTTCGAGCTAGCTCTTCTGGTGTTATAACAACACCAACTGCAGCCAATTGATCTTGAAGATGCTTTATCCGTTTGATAAAATCTTCAGCCTTTTCAGAATCAGAATGCTTTTCATTTGCCAATTGATTTTCTAAATTCTGTATCCTAGTGTGGTTCTTGGTCTCATATTGTCGAGCCAATATGCCCCAAGCCTCATGTGCTTTAGTAGTATGTTGAACTAAAGTAAGCACAGAATCACTTACACTAGTGACAATCGCACATAATGCATCAGCATTCCGCCTCTTCCAAGCTCGTAGAAGATCTGGATCTGGCTGAATCATCAATCTTGAATTTGCTGGATCTTCAACTGGTATAGGCTCTGGATCCAATCCCATCGGTCCCATGACAGTGTCAAGTAATTCATAGGAGTCCAAAATTGCAGAAATTTTGAACTTCCAGAGTGTATAGTTGGTTCCATCCAGCTTCCCTTCAGTGAATGCAGGTGGACGAATTCGAATAGGTGCAGCATTAACATTAGGTGAAGCACCAAGACTAGTGTTCGACGATGAAGCCATCATGTAATCACTCGAATAATCTACTGATATTCTAGTCTGCTAGTAGGCTAAAATAATGATACTTCTCAAGCTATTCGAACCTTACAGCTCTGATACCATGTAAGACAATAGTTACGCAATATAACACAGGAGCAATAGCAGAGAAGATAACAGATATAGGAGAATCTCAACAATTTTCTACTAGCAGCAAGTACAAAGATGATGGCGTTGTCCACCCGTGCGCTCTCAAGGTAGAGCTTAAATGGTGATCTAGACAACTCTAGATAGGGAGATACAAGGTAGAGGTATGCTGGCTCAACTCAATGTCTTAGGTAGTGCAGAAGTCATGTATATATAGGATCATGGGTGGCCTGCCATGGACGGCTATACATGGGCGGTAGGGCGTGGGCGGCCACCGCCCGCGTAATTGCCATACACGGCTTAGACTGGTTGAACCGACCTAACAAATATAAATGATTTCTGACTCCGACAGGGAATATTCCATGGAATATTCCCTTTACCGTCGCGCCGGGGGCGCTGCCCCCGGACCCCCACCAGGGGGCCCGCTGGCCCCCTGGGACCCCCCAGCCAGGGGGCCCGCTGGCCCCCTTGGACCCCCCAGCCGGGGCTGCTCACCGCTGCCCCGGACCCCACAATTGGGGACCCTGGTAACTCCCTTTCCTTATAATATCTTACATGGTCCAATATGACCTTCATCCAACATTCAAGTTGGGATTCCCATCAATTGGGTAATGCACGCTTGGCTTCTCCTCATAAAGGGGGCCTTACAAAATGTGCATACAATCATGAGGGGTAGACATTGATCATACTCTAACATAACATGTGATGTTGGTGTGGGTGAGAGTTAATGTGGTTAGTATGTAACCTAGATGCATACTTGTAACCTAGAGCTCCAAATGCATCTCGTAATGTAGAAAGATGTTACAAGGTGGATTCTGGTGGTTTGTTACATGATTTGACTTTCCAAACTTATCTTATGGGATTAAGAGTTTCATGTATGAACACATATAAGGGTTTCAGTGATGACTTTGCTTGTTCATAGGACTTTTTAGGTACCCATTTCCAAGAATTCTTGACCATGGATGAGAGATTTAGTAAGGTCTTCATCATGGAAAACTAGTACTTTGATGTTCATATGAACATCCTGAATAAAGATGGGAAGCTCTACCTCGCCCATGCAAGGGCTTTCCACTCCTCCTAATCCTACAAGATAATCTTCAATAGTATTAATTGGCAAGTCCATGTACTGACAACAAGAATATCTTATAGCACTAGTAGTAGCTCCCAAATCAATAAAAGCCTTGATTGTTGTAGCAATCATGTTGTATCCCAATTCTATTGTTATAAAAGAATGTCTATCCATGATGTGATGAGAGGGATTACTCTTGGTTTAACACATAGCCATGTGATATCTTGGGTCCTCATAATTATCATGCCTAAGTTGATATATGCCTTTTCTTCTCAACTTCATATGTCACACATGCTCTAAGGCCTCTGCATGTGCTTCTTTGCATATTCTTTTCTCTTTATCCTTGTGCTTCTTAGCTACATTGAGTCAATTTAGAATCTCCTTGATCAATGGTTCTTGATAAAGTTTCACCACACAACCACTGATATAAATTGGTAATACATTGCCTTCTAAGGTAGCTAGATGGACAGATCCACTTTTCCAACTTTTGTGTGTGTTCCTTGAATGTATATACCAAGGCTAAGTCTCCTGCTTTTAAGCCTTTATCTTTGACATGTGCATCAAAATATGCTTTTTGCCTCTTCTTTGCTCCTATGGCTGCTCTCAATCTAATTTTGCCCAACTGTTCTAGGTCAAACAACTCCCAAGGGCCTGTGAAGTGTTAAAATGCACTTTTACATTACAGGCATTTTAAGTTCTTTCGGGTTCTTGGGAGTGGTAGGGGTCTGATAAATCAGAGGCCCTGTAGCTTGATTTTCCCAATTAACTTATCTAAACCGTAGTACGTTAACATTCAAACTCTGTTTAATCTGAATTACTTCCAAATCTCTGGTTAGTCTTCTCACAGATTACTGTTCATAGTCGGGTTAATACTTTCTCAATACATAGCACTGGAGTTATTCATTACCGTAACGCAGACTTATAATCCGTAACGTAATGGACTCTGTTAATCACAAGTTAATGTAATTAAACAAAGATGAAAACAGCAATACTCAGACTTCTCGAACACTACACTACAGCGACTTCCCAAACCGCAATCGCCCAGACAGACAGTCTAGCGATACTGCTCGTCCTTACCGGAGCGTCACCGTAATGCCTTTTTATTAGTTGATAAGCCGATACATCTCTTCACAGGACCTTTCGGTTTGTGCGGAATATGAAACCTTTCAGTTCGCGCAGGATAGGAAACTATAGGAATTATGAAAATACAAAGTGCCAATCCGACGGCTTACACTGGCACGCACAGTGGACTTGAACCCGCAATGGCACAAAAGTTAGGGCTCATCTACTATACCCTGTATATACATGGTTCTGGCTAACTTAAAGGTTCTGGAAATCTTCTGTTTCAGCGAGTTCAACATCTTTTTTAGGATCTTCGGTTCTACGAGCTGAGCATCAGTTCTAACTGAACTTGCCGCAATTACTTGACTCATCAAAATTTCAGCCTGTGTCTGCAAAAAGGCCTCTTGCAAGTAGAAATCATTTGCCAGTGGTGCATCACGACTCAATTTCGTGTCTTCAATCTGCTTGTCGATTCTGGATAATCTGTCAACTTGAACACCTAATTGCTTTTCTCTTCTCTCCAGCTCGTGGGCTTGACTGCTATCTTACCCCTACTATCTCCTTCTGCAATTGATTAGTTGAGATCATCTGAGCTTTAAGAGTAGAATTTGCTTCAAACAAATTGGCATTTGCTCTCTGGAGTTCTTCATTAGTGCGCTTGGCTAAATCTGCCATCTCCTGTCCTTTCTGCACAACTTCATCTAGCTGTACTCGTGTTTCTTCCAGTAAATTTCCAAGTGCCACACGAGCATCCTCTTTATCCTGGACTAACTGTTTCAATAGTAGAATTTCTGCATAACAAGCACTTAATAAATCATCTTTGGCTCTTAACTCAGCCAATGCAGCATCTCTTTGACTGATCAATGAATCCTGTTCGGCAAGTCTAGCTTGGAGCTGTTGAATTTGTACATGCAAAGCATGGTTTTCAGCCTTCACTGCATCTACTTCCTCTTGCAATGGAGTAATATCCGCTTCTAATACATCTTTGTGTTGTAGTTCTTGTCTGAGATTGTCAGTAACCTCTTTCATCTGCATTGGTAGTTACTGCGACAATTGGATCAACATACGACCCATGGATGCTAACTCAGTAAACATGGGGACCGGAAGAAGAAGAGGAGGAGGAAGTGGTTGAGATGACGAAGCTGACAAAAGGTGATGTGAAGACGGTGGAGAATAGTTAGGTGAAGAGGATGAGGTAGCAGTTTCTTCAGGAACAATCGGTTGAACAGAGATAATGGGTTGAATGAGGACAATGGGCTCGATCAGAGGCATTGGTGGAGGAGTGAGGATAAGACTGTTGGGCACCAATACTATTCCGATAGGTTGCTGCTTAGTCGCTGCAGTGCTGGTGATGATAGATTCCACCAAAGTGATCACTTCATTGAGAATGCCCGCAACCATAATTTGCACATCTTCTTGAATCGAGTGCTGAGAATCCGCCCGAGAAGAGTTCTCTTTGGAATCAGCAGTGGACGCACTGTGTTCCTGTTGCCGGATGGGAGAAGATTGGGTAGACGAATCAAGGTGAATTGAGGTGGCAGTGTCATGGAAAATTTCTTCTTCATTTTTTTCTGCTTCATTTCCAGCGGCAAAACCTTGTTCTTGACTTTCAGAGGTGCTTATCCTTCTGCGTTTCCGGGAAGGAGTTGGAAGATATCTTCATCATCATCTTCTTCGTCTTCGAGCACTTGGGCAGATTCTTCATGATACAAAATTGGAGCTTTTGGCGGAGGTTGCACGGCTTGAATGGCTGGGAACAGAAAGGTAATGATATGCGGTAAACGTGAACACAGAAGCTCTCCCTTGTTAACATGCTTAATAACCGTAACGCATTCACAGTGAATGCACCGGAAATAGAACGAGGCAAAATTAACAGGCTCACAGGAAGCCATGTCAATCATCGAATAAAACGGGCGTGAAATCCCATAAGTACGTTTCTGTAAATTCAATATGGCAACTAAGAATTGTAATGCGGTTCGATCAGGATCAGGATGACACAAGATGGCATATTCATTCGAGGAGTGTCGTGGGAATAATTCTATCATAGTTGCAATAGAAAGGAGAGGACCATTCTCCACGCCTTCTATGGGCAAACAAAATGCTGCAGCGAATGAGGCTAATGTGATGACGACGCGAGATTGTAAACATGTAATCGGCCAACTCTGCTCGGTAGTAGGAGTGGTGGCAATGGCTACAATAATCTATGCATAATAGGGATGACACTCCACTCAATGCCAAGGCAATTCAGCGAAGTTCAACAAGCCGCGGATACGCAAGAACTCACGCATGTCATGAGGGAGTCCGTCACGGAATGTAGCAAAATTAGCTAACGCTTCCATGATGTGCACGCAAAATCACAAGAACACGAATACACAGTAAACACAGAAAACACAGAGCACATGGACACAATAGCAATTAACAGCGAAAAGAAGAGGATTAAGTAGATACTCGACAATGGGAAGTGATCGGAAACCCTTAATCATCGTGTGATGTTGAGATGATAACCTTCATAATTACGGCGGGCATGCATGAGCAGAATCAGTAACACAAGGCGGCGATTAATAATGATTATGTATCAAAACGAGGAGCTTACGGTCTTATTCAACTAACACACAAAAATAAAAAAAAGAAAATAAGTGACTCGCGGACAAACAAAGGACACGTTAGTGAGGATCAGGCGCTTGGTGATACGGCCGCAACTTTGAACCATTGATCACTTTAGGAAGAGGAACTCCGGTCAAGGTAGTCAACGGAAAAGTAGCTGGTCCCACTTGCTCACTAATCTGGTGTTGGCAGCAGTCAGGGAACCGAAGGAGCCACAAGACGAAGAGAGTCAGAGCAAAGGGACAACACAAGCAGACATGGCAGTCAAAGAAGATCTGGCAAGTAGGCCACCTAAATTTTTCAGACATCAAGGAGTTGACACACAAGAAGAAAGAGCAAGTAGGGAGCTCAAAGGTATGTATGACAAATCAATAGAGAAAACCCCTACACAAATAGTGATTTTCATCACTAAAAACCATTGTAAATATCATTTCGCATTTTTGTAGCTCCATTTTGTGCAAGCCAAGGAGTCCTTGAGCTTGAGGAGCTTTAGAAGTATCTACCTGCCAATTTTCATACTTTTTAGATCTCGTTTGAGCCCTCTAATAAGCCCTGGAACCTAATTTTTAACTAGGCCGGACACTAGGTCTGAACAGGGCCAAAGCTAGTCAAAAACTATAAAAGGAGCTAGAGAGCTCATTTTTGAGGTTGGATTGTAATTGAAATGAACTTGTAAGAGCTTTTTGAAAGTAATCTAAGAACTCCATTGCTTCTCACTCTTTGTCTGGCCGTGTGTGCGCGTGTGTGTATGTGTGTGCATGCTTGTGTGTTTCTCACTCACGCACTTGTGCCTCCACTTGCTCGAGGTCTTCATACCATCCTCATGTCTTCCCGGATTGACATTAAAGGAGGTGCTACTCATCACTGAGCTACACCAAATTTTGGCGCCGTTGTCGGGCATCGAGCTTTGAGGACGAGCGTGTGATGGTAAGACGTAGATTGGAGACATTGGCGTTGTAGGTAATTTCTTTACTTTTCCTATTTTTCTCTTTCTTACCTCACCACCATCATCACCATCATCATCATCACCATCTCCCATCTCCATTTCCATCATCGCGGAAATTTCAGTTTTTTTATCATATCACCTTCTCCACCTCATTTCCCTCATTTCACTTGTGAGAGAGAGCGAGAGAGCGAAATTGTGTGTGCTGTTTTTGCATGTTTTTTGAGCTGTATTGCAGGTACAGGCCGCATCATCGTCCCCAGCACTTTGCGCAGGTACGGAATTCGAAGTAACTGTCTGTGTGTCGCCGACCTCTGTCAATCGCGACCGACAGAAAAAATGCTCAAATTGCCAAACAAAGTGCAAAACCATGATCTACAGGCCTAGAGCTTCCCAAAAATGTGTTTAGTTTTTTGAAATTCCTCAGATTTTTATCAATCGCGATCGCTCTGTCAATCGCAACCGACAAACCACGACGGACAGACCTGTCAATCGCGATCGACAGCCCACGACGGCTCTGTCAATCGCGACGGACAGAGTCAACGACCGATTGACCACGGCTGACGGACCATACGCGTGACACGTGTCAATCGCGATCGAGCCATCAATCGCGATCGAGCCATCAATCGCGATCGAGCCATCAATCGCGATCGACTCATCAAGCGCGACTGACTGCCCACGACGGCTCTGTCAATCGCGACCGACACAGTCAACGACTGATTGACCACGACGGACAGACCCTCGCGACCGACCTATCAATCGCGATCGACCCATCAATCGCGACTGACACAGTCAACGACCCTTTGACCACAACTGATTGACTTTTCGAAATCCCTGTCAATCGCGACTGACAGCCACGACGGACCTGTCAATCGCGATCGACATGTCGATTGCGACTGACCTGTCAATCGCGACCGACAGACTTTGCGAACACGTTAGAAGGGCAAATTAGGTCAAATTTTCAAGGGCAAAATAATGGTCTAAATTTTGGCCAAGTGTGGGACAAACACTAGGGTGTAGTATTGCATTACGAGGGCATGACCCAAGTAACCCGAGAATTCCTGTTTGCCTGAATTGGCATAACTTTCTCATACGAAATCCGTTTGCTGTGATTTCTGTTTTGTTGGAAAGCTCGCGGGGTGTACAACAAAAACCCAGGGATCAGGAATATTAGATAGGGTATTTTGAAGTTGACCATACCCAGGGGGAACAAAATTCAGGGATCTCTAGAGTTGTGTCCAAAAAGTCATAGTGCAAATTGGTGAAGTGTTACATGAATGAAAGTGATTGGTTCTGTCTTTTGAATTTAAGTCTTGAGCTAACGGTGGGCCTTTTACAGGTCCTTTGAGAGCATCAAAGGGTACGCAAAGCAAGAGTAAGTGCAGGCTTGGGAACACGCGTCCTGGGCACACCAGGGCAACAACACAAGGAAAGGAACTCAAGGTTGGAATACTCTCAACTCCCTCTGTCATTTTCTAGCTCAGGTTAAGTACGAATAGTGCTAGAAGTAAGTCAGGGCGACGATAGGCAGTTATCAAGTTGAAGACTACCTAAAAACTCAAGTTCAAGTTAAAAACCTAATCTCTGTACTGTCGATAACATAAAGGAAAAGAACCTAACGTGGAACGATCAACTCCAAGTACGAAAACTACTCAAGTATTCCTGACGACGCAATATCAGACAAGATCATAAACATGATAACACACTAAAAAAGAATTAAGTGACTGATACCAATTGATCAGCAACGAGGTTGTACCCTGGGACAAATTGGGTTAATCAGTTAGGCATATGAACCTTAGATCAGGACGACACCTAGTAAGAGATAGACAAAGCCTTAGGTCTTCAGAGGCTAGTGTCAATCATACTGCGAAGTCTTGGGCCCAGCAGTTGAGTCACCACTCGCATTACCCTAGCTCTGATACCAGTGAATCAGAGATGTCTCAAGGTATGGAGAGACCTACAGGAAGTTCAGGAGTGCCATACTTGCATAGGGTAGAAGGCCCTTACAAAATGCAGTTGGAATTCTTTAGGACCAACCGATTAGGTGCCAGCATCTATGAGGACGGCCTAGGAAGATCTGTGGTACAGATTAAGAATCATGATCAATCCATTGGACTAGAGCGCCCAGCTGTCAAGTTTGAAAATGGAGCATACTTGGACAAAGAAGGAACCATATACGTAGTCACCAGTCACCTAGATAGGACGGACGAATTTGGAAATGTGATCTCAGAAGCGGACTTAGGTGACCTAGAGCAAGGAAACATGGGTACAGAACCTAGAACCCCTCGAGGCAAATCGGTTCTTACTAGGATTATCACACCAGAGTGGATTCCCCATGATAATAAGAGCATAGATTTGCTCCTCAATCGAGAAACTGACGAAGCCTTTTGGAGGTATAAATCTGATCAGCCAACTGATATAGGAACAATCATGATCTATGAGTTTAAGGATCCTGATAGCCCAGGCAGAGTGACCTACTTAGATCACGCTTCAGAGAGGATCTTTGTGGTGACAGAAAATGATAGGCATGCTTACACTTGGAAGGGTGAATTCGTTTTCTCCCAACCAAGATCGAACGTGTCCTTTGGCCACCCAGGAGCTGGAACCTCCCACACTCACGGAACTCAAAGAGACAGACATAGAGATAGGCCGGAGGTGAGCTTTGCCAACCCAGGGGGCAGAGAAAGAACGAGGACTGAAACAAATAGAGTAGAGCCTGAGGTACTTAGAGCTCACAGGAATCAAAGAAATGCGGATGAGTTCCCTTTACCACGACCTAGAGAGCACACAAGGACCTTGAGACCAACTCAGCTAGTTAAGTCCATGAAGAACTACTTCGATGGCACTGGAGATCCATACGATCATGTGGCTGAGTTTAGACAAGTCCTGAGAGCTGAACAAGTAGAGGATCTATTCACTCAGTACTTTGGTCTGACCCTTAGGAACACTACCCTGACATGGTTTCAGCCGCTAAACGAGAGGCAGTTCAGGAGCATAGACCAACTCCTAGAGGCTTTCATTATTGAATTCTCTAAGAGTGGCATAAGGCATAATACCTCCTCGCTTATTCACAGCTTCAAGCAAACCCCTCAAGAAACCGTGAGACTTGCAGGAAGAAGATTTAGGCAATACTTAGAAAGATGCCCTGTTTCGGAGCTACCCACACCAGCTAAGCAAGTGGCTTTATTCCTGGATGGATTGCTAAGTACCAAATTAAGATCATACGTGTACTTGAAGGACCCTAGGACCATAGAAGAGTGTGTACGCATGTGCATTGACATCGAGGATAACCTAGGGGAGGAGTTAGAGCTTTCCAAGATATACAAAGATTCGGATAGTGCCTCTAACCTCTCTTCCACGCAATCCACATCGATTGAGGAACTTGCAGAGAAAGTTGCTCAGAAATTAGGTGTAACTAGCAAACAAATCCCAAGGTTTGCCCCGGTGAAAAGATGCTATACTTGTGGTGGCGACCACATGGCGAATGTCTGTCCCATTATGGCTCAACCCCAAGTTAATCCTAGTAGCCAGTACTGCACCATAGAACGGAGGTACACCAATCACATCGCGCAAGATTGCCCATACAACAAGCAGGCAGTTAGGCAACCCTACCCTCAGCCATACCCTCAACAGGGAAGATACCAGAACCCGTACCCTCCACAGCCATATGGCAGGCCACAACAACCTTATCAGCAACCATACCAAAACCACCAAAGGCCTTAGCCTGTGTTAGCACAACAACCTCCTGCCCCAGCTAATGTGATCCCAGTAAAATATGCAGCAGTAGAAGAAAACCTGAATAGAGCTATAGTCCCTGTAACACCATTGCTTTCTGAAAGTGACCCCAGTGACCATAGCTTTGATTCTACCCATGTCGATAGTCCCCATGCTTACTACATGCAATCTCCTGAACATGGTGAGTCCTACTACAGTGAGGAACCGAGTGAACCCAGTTGGGAGTCAGATTACACAAACGTCATGTATGCAAATCCCAACCCTAGGCCTCAACCTAAGCAAGTAAGACCCCCATTCCCAAGAGGACCGTGCTACAGATGTCAGGGAGATCACCTCATTCGTGATTGTCCCTTACCTCCACTCACACAACCCCAGTCAGTAACAATTCAGGGCTTTTGCCAAGAATGTGGAAAGGAGCATCTTTTACGAGATTGCCCTAAGAATCCTAATAATATGCCAAAAATCACTCCTATTAACGTTATTGGATTGGTGGTAGACTCCACAGGAAGTGTGACATCCACCGCACCAGTACAGGTAGTGACTAGAGCTCAGGCATTGTAGCAGAAC
Source organism: Ceratopteris richardii (assembly GCA_020310875.1). Classification (NCBI taxonomy): domain Eukaryota; kingdom Viridiplantae; phylum Streptophyta; class Polypodiopsida; order Polypodiales; family Pteridaceae; genus Ceratopteris; species Ceratopteris richardii. The sequence goes on along the minus strand of CM035440.1, from coordinate 21,734,680 downwards.
CAAGGGGTAAACCAGGATAAGAACCCAGAGGCTAGTGAAACCGAGAGCGTGACAAGGAAAAGGACTAGAGCGTGGAAAGACAGTCGGGAAAGAATGAAAAGACAATGGGCTAAACAGATGAGTGAACTTGAGGAAAGCATAAGAGAAACGAAAGCCAGGATAACTGAACTCACATCTCAAACTCCCTCTCACACTACCTCACCACCACCATTCCCATCGCCATCCAATCCGCCACCTTCCAACCCACCTCATACGATTCCACCACCCCCTAGAGTAGGATCAGTATTAGCTGATCCCACTCCTGAAGACATAGACATGATGCTTAAAGCATATCAGGCCAGAATCCAAGAAGGGCCAAATGTAACGGATCATGACAAGTGCTACCCTAGAGCTGACCTAGAGATAGAAAGAACCAAGCTTTGCGCGAAAATGGTCGCATTGGCTCAGACTATGTTTGAAGCCAGTCGCCTTTTCAATTACTCGGGCTCAGCCAAGACGCAATTACACTTGGATGGACTTCTAGAGAAGTTAGAGGGCATAATTGCAAGATCTTCCAAGGAAAAAAAAATCAAGAAAGAGATAAAGCAAGCAAAAACATGACCCATCCCCCATCAAAAGCTTATGAGCCCAATTTCACTGAACCAGACAACCCCCCCTCCCTAGAAAGAATAGAGAATCTAATGGCACAATCACAAAAGGAAATCGCCCCTCAACACCATGAAAAGGCTAGTGAAAGAGCAGGTCTTCCTACCCGGAAGGCCTATGTGCCTGAGGCCTACGTGCCTAACTCTACGGAGCCAGACACCTCTTCTTCTATGAATCTGTTCACACCAGAATTCCTACGCGAGATTCAAGAAGACAAATGGGCTAAAGAAAGTGAAGTCCCTCCTCCCATTGAACTTGTGGATGATGCACATGACCAATTCCCACAAGATATCCCATCCATTTATGGGGAGTAGGAGAGCACCCAATCTCAAGAAAGATTAGACTTCGAGTCTAATTCTTTACAAGAACTACCTTACTTCATAGGCCCATGGGAAGCAAAGTCCACTTGTATGAGAGCACCCACAGTCATGGTAAGAAACGAAGATTCGGTCATACCTAGGAACACAGAGGTAGTGAAGAACACTAAAGTGCAGTGCAATCTCAAGTTAGAAGAGCTACTCAAGGTTAGACCTGAATTATGGAAACATGTCGCCAAACAAGTACCAGAGATAGCAAAACCTCGTTCCCAGGTAGGATCCCAAAGGACAGTGCCAGAAATACCCTTGGATAAGATAGGAGATATGTGTGAAGGTGAAGAAGGGAACACCTATCTTCCCATTACCTACCAGGAGTACACCACCAAGGCAATTTTGGACTCAGGCGCAGGAGTTGCAATTGCCACCACTTCCCTATGGAAGCGTTGGGGCAAACCTGCACTCAGGCCAACGAGAATGAAATTGCAGATGACCGATGGTCATATTGAGAGACCCTTAGGATTGCTAGAAGGAATAACTCTCACCACTTGTGGTGTCGAGTTTGAGCATACATTTGCTATATGTGACTTCAGCAAAAATCATGCCTATGAGATGATTTTGGGAAGACCATTTATGCGACAGTTGCAAGTGGTACAGGATTGGGGAACCAATTCTTTGTACCTGCAGCACTTAGGTGTTACGACCAAAGTCAATCTTAAGGATTACTCTCATAGAGATGTACCTCCTATCCAATGGAATCCCATCCATAGAGCCAAAGATGATACGCAATCGGTGCATTCCATAGGGTCAGGATCCTCATGGATGCATGAAGACACCCACTTATGGATGTGTAAGGTAGCAGTAGAAGAAGAGAAGAGGGAAAAAGCCAGAGAGGTAGGTGCAAAAGAAACCCATAGATCAATCCAAGACCCAGCCTATACACCTGTAGTTTTTTCAGACGAAGAATTTGAACCTCACGGCTGGGCAGAAATTTTAGCAACCATGGATGTAGCCATCAATGAGGAACAATGGACACCTCACTGTGATGATGATGGCTATGACATCTCAGTCTTCTCCATAGAGCCAATGATGGGAGAGGCAGTTCTAGAAGAATGCGAACCTAGCCCTGACGCATTTGAGGATGCAAGTGACTCCGATCTAGAGTCAATCATTATGGACCCACCTTTTGCATCAGATGAAGAATACTTCCATGAAGTTGAATTTCAACCCCAGAGGCATGGAGAGCTTACAAATGATGTAAGATTAGCCACACATGTGACCCCGAAGGAAGAAGGAAAGAAACGAAAGAAGAAAGAAGTCTCACCAGAGGAGGAAGAATCTTTGTTTGAGGTCCCGGAAAATTTTAAGAAGTATGAGATAGACGACAGGAGAGTCATGATAAGAATGCCTAAACGAGAGTCACAATCAGGAGAGGCCTATGATAACAAAGAAACCACCAAGAAAATAGTAGTGGCCCTAGAAGAAGGAGAGGAGAGATGCACATACATAGGCCATGACCTAACAGAGGAAGAAGAGCATGCGTTAATAGCCTTGCTAAGAGAATACAGAGATGTATTCGCTTGGAGTTACAAGGATTTGAAGGGTGTTGACCCAGACATATGCTCACACACCATCCCCATGACTTCAGATGCCAAACCCTCTAAGCAAAAGCCATATACATATAACGATAATTACGCTGCTAAGATCAAAGAGGAGATAGATCGACTGGTCGAAGCTGGATTTATCTATGAAATTGAGCACACTGAGTGGGTATCCCCCATCGTAGTGGTGCCCAAGAAGAATGGCAAGATGCGTGTATGCATTAACTTGAAGAAGGTTAATGCAGCCACGATTCGAGATAACTATCCGCTTCCTATCACAGAGCATCTCTTAGAAAGAGTAGCAGGCAAGGAAGTGTACAGCTTCCTCGATGGATTTTCGGGCTACAATCAAGTAGCCATAGCTCCAGAAGATCAGCATAAAACAGCTTTTGCCACAGAGTGGGGTATATTTGCCTTTCGTGTAATGCCATTTGGGCTTACCAATGCACCAGCTACCTTCCAGAGACTAATGTGCCATGTATTTAAGGAGTTCCTGAGGAAGAACTTAGAAGTCTATGTTGATGATCTTTGTGCTCATTCCAACATTAGACAAACCCATATTCCTGAACTCAGACAAATCTTTAACAAATGTAGAGAATATCAAGTCTACCTGAACCCAGAAAAGTGCGTTTTTATGGTCAGGCAAGGCAAGATTCTAGGACACATAGTGTCAAAGAATGGCATATCTACTGACGAAGAGAAAGTGAGAGCTATAGCATAGCTACCTAGGCCAAGGAATGTCAAGGAAGTACAAGCTTTCATGGGACATTGTGGTTACTACCGTCGATTCATTCACATGTATGCTGTCATTGCAAAGCCCATGTACGGACTTCTGACAAACTTTGAGTGGACTGAGGAATGTGAGAATTCCTTCAATGAGCTTAAACGGCGATTATGTTCAGCACCAATCTTAACCACACCGGATTGGAATAAGCCTTTCCATGTTCATGTGGATGCATCCAATTATGCCATTGGATGTGTGCTGGCACAACCTACTGGTGAAGGTAATATGGATCTTCCACTTGCCTATGCTAGTCGACAATTAAATGCAGCTGAACGAAATTACACCACTACTGAGAGAGAAGGCTTAGGCATGATATATGCAGTTAAGAAATTTAGACACTATTTGCTTGCAAATAAGTTTAAATTTTTTACTGATCATCAGGCATTGCTATATCTTGTGAACAAGCCATGCAACACAGGAAGATTAGTGAGATGGTTTCTCTTACTAATGGAATATGATTTCGAGGTTGTGGTAAGGAAAGGTAGGACTCATTTGAGAGCTGATCATCTTTCTAGGCTCACATCTGGAGAAGCCCCACAAGGAGTATCTGATGACCTTCCTGATGCTTACTTGTTTAACTTGGAAGTGGTACCGCAGTGGGCCAAGCCATTAGTGCCAGTATTGACATACGGACCTAACCATCCAGTAATAAACACGCAGGATAGGGAGGTAGTAAAAGCCCAAAAGTATCACATCATGGCTGGAAGTATGTACAAGCACACAGATCAAGGGATCTTGGCCTGTTGTGTGGAAGAGGATGAGTACGCAAAATGGTTGCAATTAGCACATGTAGGTGCATTAGAGCAACACTACTCAAAACAACGAACCCTACAAACACTAAGAAGACTCGGAGTGCATTGGCCAACTATGGAAGCTGATGTCCAAAAGATGTGCAAGGAATGCCCAATCTGTTGCACTAAACCACCTGTGGAACATGCCACTCTTTATCAAGTGTCCATAGTGCCAGATTGGAGTGAACCTCTAGTATCCTTCTTAAGGACGAGAACATTCCCTCCAGACATGACTCTGGCTAGGCAAAGGAGTTTAGAACAAGAAGCCCAGGATTATTCACTCATTGGTGATAATCTATACAAGCGTGGTAAAGATGGTTACCTGAGACTATGTGTCCATGAGAGTGAGTATCTCAAGATCTTGGACACTGCTCACCAAGGTGTAGCAGGAGGACACTTTGGACCAGATCGGGTGATCAAGGCAATACTATTTGCGGGCTTCTGGTGGCCGACCCTTCACATGGATGCACATACCTATGTGAAACGCTGTGATGTCTGTCAGAGAACTCAATATCCTATACGTAAAGATGAGATGCCACTGAAACCTATGATGGGTGGACGTGCATTCTCTAAGTGGGGAATAGACTTCGTAGGTCCTATTAATCCCCCAGCTAAGGGTTCCCATGCAGAATATATCATTGTTGCGACAGACTATCTAACAAAGTGGGTAGAGGTAAAAGCCACAACGAAGAACGATGCTCAAACAACAGCTAAGTTTTTATTTGAGAATGTGTTCACTAGATACGGGCTACCTATAGAGCTAGTTAGTGATAGAGGCACTCACTTCTTGAACGAAGTGATTGAAAATCTACTCCAAGAATTCTTGGTAGTTCATAAGAAATCTGCCCCCTATCACCCTCAAGCAAATGGCCAGGCTGAGAGCACCAACAAGATCTTATGCAATGTACTGACAAAATTGGTGAACAATAAACGCTCTGATTGGGACAAACAGCTACACCACGTTGTTTGGGCATACCGAGTCGCCTACAAAACGGTACTCCAAGCCACCCCCTTTCAGATGGTATTTGGCCAAAACGTCGTGCTACCTTTGGACTTCTTAATACCTACATTGAAAGTAGCACAAGAGCATGAATGGACGGGTCATGAACTCTCCTCTAGACTTTTTGACCTTGAACGATTAGGAGAAACAAGACTGAGAGCAGCTGCAGGGATATATGCAGCAAAGAAACGACAGAAGGCATACTTTGATGCCCACGTTAAGGATAAAGGTTTAAAGGCAGGCGACTTAGTTCTTGTCTACACATTGAAGCAACATGCGAGGAAACTGGAGAAGAGAGGTTACAGACCCATGATCATTAATAGGATCTCCACGAGTGGAGCAGTACAATTAGCCACTTTAGAGGGTGATGTTCTCCCAAGTTATATCAGCGGATGCAGAGTCAAGTTGTATCATGAACCTCTCACAGAGGAAATGCTAAGTCGACTCAATACTGCTAAGAAACGCAAAGAGGAAGAAAAACGAATTCGCAAAGAAGCTCAAGCAGAAACCCTAGAGCGCATACGGAGAATGAAATTAAGAAGACAAGGTAGAGAGCACCCTAGGCAAGATGCATATGCAGATCAAGGATATGACGTGGCTATGTGTGAAGTTTCAGGTGTTAGCTCACATAGAATAACTGACCGACGTCCTTTCATAACCTTAGATATAGGACAAGGGAAGAGTGCAAGGACTGTAAGAGCCTTGATTGACTCAAGTGCAGCCACTAGTGCTGTTAAATTGTCTTACTGTCAAGAGTTGCAATTAACTGCCAATCCTGTGGAAGCATATCTCATAGGATTGGGAGGCGTGGAAACCCCTTGCATGGGCGAGGTGGAACTTCCCCTCTATATTCATGATGAGGCAATGACAGTTAAAGTGCTAGTATGTCAAGATGAGGACCTCACTGAACCCCTCGTCCTGGGTCAAGACTGGATTTATGACCAAGCAGTCAACTTAAACCTAAGAAGTGGACTTCTTCAGGTATGGGTGAATCAAACTAGAATTACAATTGAGTTAAATAATGGAGCACTCAAGGAACTAGAAAAGACACGGACTCCTGGTCCCTCCAGGGGTGCACATGAAGTTGACCATGCTATTCTTGTCCAAGGCTATGTGATACAGAAGAACGAAGATCTCAAAGGAGGAGCCAGAACCACAACGGAACTCCCTTCTTTTCCAAAGGCCAGAAGGAGGCAGCAACTAAGGGCAGATCAATCACTCAAGATTCTCCAGGCGAGAGACCAAAAGAATGCGCGAAGCAGAACAACTCAGCTGATGAAACAAATGTGGATGCATAAAGACGAGCTGCCGGTCGTAACTAAGCTGCAACAACGGTCTCAACTTCCTATTAGTAATCAACGACTTGATGCTAATAAGAGGACTCCTAAAACCTCTGTTGAGAAAATAAAATCTATTTGGGTACCCAAGAAGTCGATGAAGGCTGACCCACAATCAAGACAAATTTGGGTGCCTAAGGCTTGCTTGCGGACTCAACTAACCCCACACAATTCACATCATACACGACAGGATTCACTCGGTCAAGCAGTCGCTACCCACTCTTGTCTGATACACTCGAACACACTGCCACCTAGAAGCACGCACAGACTCACTCGTAGATGGGTCCCAATGACACAACAAATCCCAGCAGAATTACTCAGGCAACCCTCCCGAATCTCCATAAAACCAAGACCAAAAGCCATTCATGGTGTTTGGCAACCTAAGACTTGTAAAAAAACCCCCGACCTCAATCTGTGAATTCATCTCCACTTACTAACTGCATTAGTCAGACAGCGCATCTTTCCATCTAGCTCCTAGGACTATCCAGGCATTAACTACACACACTGTCATCGTGCACTTACTAACCACTGACTCATCATCTACCTCATGTTAATGTTGTAACGGGGACAACAACGGGTTTATTCTGTCCATTACAATGTTAACACCTGGTTCTATATTCTCACAGAACCAACAAGCAAGCAGGGCCATGGCGGAAGCCGGAGGTGCCAGTTCTCACGCCGGATCCAGCGCACAGATTGTGGATATAGAAACACTCCTCCTCGAACCACATCTTACCGAAAGACCGCAAGAACTTCAAGTTGTGCATGTACTCCCAGTTCAGGATCCTCCCCAGGGGCACACCTCTCAAGTGGGCAAACACGCTCATTGGTTCAGTGATGTGGCAGGACCGTTGGGTGATGGAACCTATTTTTGGGAAGCTGAATTGGAGTTTAATGGTAAATGGGGATGCTACCATTTTTTCACGCGCGAGTTTGAGAGCTATCAGAATGCAGAAGTCATGCGTTCAGTATGGACCAAAGCTGGCTTGGACAGTTATTTCAGGGCCCACTTACCAAAGCCGGATTTCTTACGTTGCTCTTATCTTATCAGTACCATCACTCCGAGCAGGGCCAAGGGAGGCGACAACACCTTTGTGTTACCCTCACTGTTGCCGGGGCACGAACTTAAAAGATTCAAACTGACCCTCAACCTGGTACGAGAAGCATTGGGCATTTATGGTATGCACATCCCTACTGAAAAGGAAACAATGGTTCCAGGCACAATGAAACATAAAGATCTCAATAAGCTGAAGGATATGGTAGCGATGACACCGACCATCGCTCTTCACCTACGGACCGTCATGCAGCATTTTGCTTTCCCCGCCCAGGAAAGATTCACCATGCCCCCAAAGAAGATATGGTTTAGCTTGTATTTGGCAGAGACAGAAAGCCTCCCTATCAACGTACCACATTGGATCATAGATCAGATTCACCTAGCCCATCAACGGTGGAACAAGAAGCAGAAAAATGTACTTCACGGATGTTGTGCTCTGACCAAGATAATCTATCGATGTCTAGCCTATGATGTGCCTATTCAGCGGGCAATCGTATGGTCCCGGGCCCAGGAATTCCAGAGAAGGCTATCAGCGGCAGGTCCTCCATCAAAGAAGATGAGAGGGGGAGTCCAATTACCCTGCGCTCAACCAAAGGGAGCCACCACTACACCAGAAATTACCCCTCCCCAGACACGACGCATTAGACCATTCACCATTCGGCTACCAAGACCAAGTACAGAGGGACCCAATCTGGTGTTTCCACCCGTCCCATCAGATTTGGAATTTCCACAGGGCTTTACTCTCAATGATCTCACTGATGAAGAAGTGGCTAGACTAATCTATGACTCTAATCTCGAAACGGAAACAGAGCGAGCTCAGGAACCACAAACCCATACAACAACGTCAGCCCCCACCCAACCGCAAGTTGTAGAAGTCGACGTCGAGGAACAAGAGACCGAACAAGAGGAAGAAGCCTACGAGGAACAAGAGTATGACGAACTTTCAGAGTTAGCAAGTGCCCCCGCGTATTCGGCTCAAATAAAAAGACTATATCGAACCATGTAGCTAGTTCAAGAACAACATAAAATGTCACTAGAAGCAGGCAAGAAACTCATGAACCAATTGCTGGCAGAGGAAGGCGTGGATGACATGTTCATCGAGTCCATAAACCTACACGCCGATGCAGTAGGATTGGATGAGGCCATTCATGAGGCAATGGCCTACATTCACCGATTTGAGAAAAGAGTTCCCGCCCGTCCCATGAGGTCCGGGAAACAAATTCATATCAACGTATCAGCACCAGGAGATACAACGCAAGCAGATGAACATCAGGAAGAACCACTGTCACCACCATCCCCACCTCTCACTACACAACTCACTCCACCACATGACACTATCACCACCACGTCCACTACCACCACAATCGTCATGGGAATTCCACTCTCTCCGGGAATCCAATTCGGGGGAGTCACCATGCCCACTTTCACCACTCTCTTCACTAACGTCACATCCACCCCACCCACGATCCCCATCTACACGGTCACTCAAACATTTGACACTATGGAAACATCTCCCGCCACTGCACCGTTCCCTCCCCCCATGCCACCTCCATCTCCCATACCCCCTCCACCCACATCTCCACTTGCATCCACATCATTCACAACTCCTTTTCCCGCCCCCATTCCCCCTGCATCTTCACCCCTCCCTGCATCATTTAATGTAAATAGTATATTTCTAGCATTAAATCAATGTGTATATCAGCTTCAAAATGAGTACAGAGCTCTGGACGGCCGGTATCAACAACTGACAACAAATCACCAGAACTTACAAAGGCAATTTAAAATGCTGGAAGAGGAAAATGCAGATGTGAATCAACGTTATACAACGCTTGAGCAGGCTCACCAAACACTATTGGAGGCACCCCAACCATCGATAGAATCAGGCGTCAAACAACTAGAAGCCTTTCTCAAAGTATACCAGGCCGATAACCTACGAGTCAGACGTAACTTGGCGTTACTCAGGAAACATATGGCCACGGCACTCGAAGAGAACAAGAGACTGCAGAAACAAAATGAAGAGAATCTGGAAGCGGCAATGGAAGGCTCTCCCCACGAGATAGATCCAGAGCAGTTCAAAGCAGTTCCCTCGGAGACGATGAAAACCATTTTGGAAAGCTATGTAGATCTTCTGGAAGCCCATGATGACTTGGAAAGAGAACGTGACACACTACGGAGCAGACTTAAGGAACAGGAAGAACAACCGAAGAGTGTCCCATCAACCTCCACCTCAGACGAAGTAAAGGCCTTAACTGAGCAGGTGGCAGAATTACAAAAGAGGTTACTGACATACGAGAGGCAGCCCTCTCCAATAGTAGAACCAGAGCCAGAAGAGTTGGTCCCTATTGAGGTAGATGATTCGTACGAAGAACCGTATGTTCCTATGCCAATGCCAAGCGGGCAACGAACCTCAGAGGGACTAGACACCTTGGAAGTGGAAGCACCCGAGTGGCTTCAGACACTGGAAAAGACAGCGAACACACACGAAGAACGGGTGGCCATTCAGATCCAATCACTAGCGAACCTAGAAGAAACTGTCATAAAGTCAGAATATTTCAGAAGCATGTCTCATCATAGATGGATCGGCACCAATAATGACCAATATGTGCCTTACTGCATACTTTTGGCCGATTACAACGCCGAGATTCAATGACGATGTGGCAAGCCTCCCACATTTGCTACACAATTTGGTCCAGATGATATACCGGAAAGTGCTAAGTGTGGGTCCATCCATCAACCCACCTGGAGGATCAGGCTTTTGGAAACATATCCTGAAATGGTCCGAACCTGGAATAATATGCCGTTGTTTATTAAATATAATCCTTGTTACGTTCCAGTTCTTCCAAGACGCACCTGGCCTGAATTCACTATTGCCGTCAGAGACATCAAAGCCTGCGCAAAATGGTTAAATTACGTTTATCTAGCACCTCCACGAGGACCCCCCACGGTGAACTACATGATTTCTACAATCAGACACTGGAGCATTCGGCTACGCAATAATCCCGATGTGATGGCCCAGATGTGTATGAAAATATTTGAATTAATGCTGATCACTTTCAGGACGTTTAAGAATATTAAGGACCCCCACTTCTCAGGAGCAGGCTTCGTGACAGGAAACCAGGATCTGGTGTACGATATGAGTACCACCCCATCAATTGAAGTAATATATGCTTGGCACGCCAGAATCAAGTACCTCCCAGCCTGCTTTAAACAGACATTTGAGGAGATGTTCATCACAGGATTCTGGGAATACCACTCCGAAATCTTTATACCCAGACCATCACATCTCCTCCAATTATTTGTTGTGGAGAGAACTATTCACTCAGAACAATTGAGGGTGCCTCATCCGGATGTTCCCGGACCTGTGAATTGGGATGATTTGCTCACAGATCTAGCACGCGGCTTACGACTCGAAGAACACCACCTAGCCTCCGATGTCGTCCAATATTATGTTCAAAAATCCTCTAGACAAGGGTCTGTCAGGGGCGACAGACGCGAGAGTGGGGGGGGTGTTGGCAGCAGTCAGGGAACCGAAGGAGCCACAAGACGAAGAGAGTCAGAGCGAAGGGACAGCACAAGCAGACATGGCAGTCAAAGAAGATCTGGCAAGTAGGCCACCTAAATTTTTCAGACATCAAGGAGTTGACACACAAGAAGAAAGAGCAAGTAGGGAGCTCAAAGGTATGTATGACAAATCAATAGAGAAAACCCCTACACAAATAGTGATTTTCATCACTAAAAACCATTGTAAATATCATTTCGCATTTTCATAGCTCCATTTTGTGCAAGCCAAGGAGTCCTTGAGCTTGAGGAGCTTTAGAAGTATCTACCTGCCAATTTTCATATTTTTTAGATCTCGTTTGAGCCCTCTAATAAGCCCTGGAACCTAATTTTTAACTAGGCCGGACACTAGGTCTGAACAAGGCCAAAGCTAGTCAAAAACTATAAAAGGAGCTAGAGAGCTCATTTTTGAGGTTGGATTGTAATTGAAATGAACTTGTAAGAGCTTTTTGAAAGTAATCTAAGAACTCCATTGCTTCTCACTCTTTGTCTAGCCGTGTGTGCGCGTGTGTGTGTATGTGTGTGCATGCTTGTGTGCTTCTCACTCACGCACTTGTGCCTCCACTTGCTCGAGGTCTTCATACCATCCTCATGTCTTCCCGGATTGACATTAAAGGAGGTGCTACTCATCACTGAGATACATCTGGTAAGGACCGAACCACCGTAATTTAAATTTTCCAGCAAAACGATTTGATTTAGCATTATAAAATAGCACAAGTTGGCCCACCGTAAACACAGGAGTCTAGAGGAAACGATCATGAGTCCGGGCTTGCCGCAATTGAACTTCTTGAAGAGTTAGAAAGCTTTCCCAACGATGTTCATCCAAATCTCTGAGTGCTTCCAACCGAAATGACAAAGAGTCTTTGGGTAACAGTTTCTGAGTTATGGCCACACGTAAGCTTGGCACGACAAGCTCCATAGGCGTGATTGCTTCCAACCCATAAGCAAGCTTGAAAGGAGTCAGTCCGGTTGCAACTTTGTATGTAGTCTGGTATGCCCATAAGATTGCAAGTAGTAACTGATCCCATCTTTCTCGTGATTCCACAATTAATTTGCGAAGCATACTTAAAAGTGTCTTGTTGGTATTTTCAGCTAAACCATTAGCACGAGGATAGTATGGGGAACTGAATTTATGCAGGATTTGAAAATTATGCGTTAATACTTGCATTAAATTATTAGCAAAGTGTGTTCCTTGATCTATCACAAGTTCCAAAGGTAATCCATAACGCGGAACAAAATCCTTCATCAGGCATTTTTCCACCGAAATAGCTGTAGTGGACCGTAAGGCCCAAGCTTCTGCCCACCTGGTAACGTAATCTGTACAGGTCAAGATGTAACGATTGTTGCTAAGGGTTGCTGGTGGTGTGATAGGTCCAATAAAATCAAGACCCCACTTCTGAAAAGGTTCCAAAGGTAATATAGGTTGTAGAGGAAAAAAGTGTCTCTGTAATGGCTGTCCAGCCCGTTGACAAGTGTCGCAGTGCTGCACAAATTGAAGTACGTCTTTATACATGGTTGGCCACCAAAGCCCACTTTGCAAAATCTTCCGATGAGTGAGATCTGCAACAAAATGTCCACCGGAGGGTATTGAATGTGTCATAGCGATGACTGAATCCGCTTCATGTGGCGGAATGCAGCGAAGCAAGACACCCGTGTGATCCATATAGTATAGTTGTCCTACCAGCAACCGGAATCTGTGGCTATAAATTGCAATCTTCCGTCGCATAGCAGGAGGTGTATGCAGAGGAAGACATCCATCAGTCAGGAAAGTTAACAACGTATCATAATAGGTAGGCTGATTAGGATGATCGATAGATTCGTCACAAGCTGATTCAGCAGCGTAAATTGCTGGTGTGGTATCGTCAATGCCCACCGAAGCTTCACCAGAATCCAACCGAGAGAGAAAGTCTGCTAAGGCATGGGTTGTACCTGGTCGATGAATCACTTTGTACTCGAACTCTTGTAGCAATAAGACCCAACGAGCCAAGCGACCACCTAGATGTTGCTACCGGACCAGATATACAAGTGCAGCATGATCTACGTGAAAAGTGAATTTTTGGCCTAGCAAATAATGCTTGAATTGCTTTACAGAATATACCAATCCGAGACATTCTCTTTTAGTCACAAAATAATTCCTTTCCGTAGGAGCGAGTCGGCGACTTGCATAGTAGACAGGTTGAAACCATTTGTCTGTTTGCTTCATTAAAACACTACCAATTGCTATATCCGATGCATCTACAAAGACATGAAATGAGTGGTCCCAATCAGGAGGTTGCAAAATGGGAGCTTACGTCAATAATCCTTTTAGACGATCGAATGCAGCTTGGCATTCCGGAGTCCATTCGAACTATTGTGGAGTACTAGTCATTAGCCGATTTAGTGGTGTGGCTAAATGGGCGAGCCACCATAGATGGCAACCATGCCATCGAATTTGACCTAAGAAGCGCATAACCTCTTTCGGCGTTGTAGGAACGGGTGCTTCCAACACAGCTGCGACTTTTTCTGGATCAACTTGGATACCTTCTGTCGATATGATATGTCCAAGGAGTTTACCATAAGACACCGCAAAAATAAATTTTGACGGGTTCAGGCAGAGTCGGTATTCACGGCATTTCTCAAAACAACACCGTAAATGATACAGGTGCGCCGCAATCTTGCCGAATAAGGAGAAGTCATCTAAATAGACTTGCATAAAAGTGGTTAGGTAGGGTGAGAAAACTTCCTTCATACAGCGTTGAAATGTGCTCGGAGCATTCCGTAACCCAAACTACATGACTGTACAAGCAAAAACACCCCAGTTTGTAATGAAAGTTGTTTTCGGTATGTCTTGTTCAACCATTCTGACCTGGTTATAACCGTTGTAGCCGTCCAAAAAGGAGTACATCTCATGCCCGACCACTCTGTCAAGCATTGTGTCAAGAAAGGGAAGAGAAAACGGATCAAGTACCGTGGCCGCATTCAGTTTTCGGTAATCCACACAGATTCGGAGTTGCTTATTTTTCTTGGGAATAATAACGATCGAAGATATCCATTCAGCGTGTTCTATTGGTACGATGAATCCCACCTTTAATAACCTATCAAGCTCTGCTTTGACTTGTGCTGCATAATTGGGATTCATGCGGTAACTGGATTGTTTAATGGGCTTCGCTTCCGGCTTAAGCACGACGCGATGTTGATAGATTTGCGGATCAAGACCCTTCATATCGCGGTAATCCCAGGCAAAAACATCAGAAAACTCTCGTAGGAGTCGGATCAAATCTTCTTGAAATGCCTCGGACAATCCTGCCTTAATTTTAACAGGACGGGGTTTGCTTTCATCACCCAAATTATAGGTCACTAACTGTTCTTCCGAGACATAAAATTGACGAGGTTTCCCCACATCATCAGCTGATTGTAAAAGTTGTTGCAGAGTAGCTCCATCCATAGCAACATTATCATCTGCATCTGTGTCTCCGGTCACGGAAACAACCGTACAGGTTGCCGGACTCCAGTTGTCTGCGACAGATTGCAGATCTACAGTACCTAAGGAAATCAGATCTTTATTGTTCTGCAGAAACGCCTCTTCTTCATCATCAGATAAGCCATCCAACATGTGGAGTGGCTCTGCTACATAGGGTCTGGCATGAAGTTCGCAGGGCTGAATGGCATCCAGTTTGACAACATATTTACGATGGTTGTCTTTGAAAGTCAGTTCTTGTGCTGACCAATCCTGTATAACTTTAACCTGTTTCAACCACGGTCGACCGAACAGAAGATTATAGTCGAGGCTGGATTCTGGTAGTTCTAAGACTACGAAAGTAATGGGGATATTCCCTAAGAGTCCCATCGGATGGACTCGGGATTGATCTTCCATTCTGACAAAGAATTGAACGGGCTCAATTTGGGTCCACCCTAACTTCTTGCAGAGAGCTGCAGTTGCTATGTTCACACCGGAACCACCATCGATTAACACTTGTGTAATCTTGTGATTTTTATGCCAGACAGTGATTAAAGGGACAGAATGATCCACCGTAGAATCATTTTCCGGTTGTATGGTCGCAGTTGCCGGAGTACTCGGAGATTCCGGACTAACTTGTTGTTGAAACTGCTGCCTAATTCTGGGCACCAAGGCGAGTAATTGCCCCAAAGGGAGTGTAATTGAAGCCTTCGAGAGAATATCCCATACCTGGTCTATTGTAATTGCACTCTTCACGGGTTCCGATGATGATTCTCCTGTTACTGGAGTAGAGTCTTGTTCATATTCTTTCCCATTTGGTAGGGGAACTTGTGTCACCGGAATTGGATCGGGGAACACAGTAGGCTCTTTGGCAGTCCATTGGCTGGCTTTGGTATACATTCGATGTTGTTCACGGATGCCAGGTTCAAATACCTCAGCTGCGGGTTGCAACTGCTTACCGGATCTTGTCTGGACCACTGCTGCTTGTGATTCCACTGGGGAGATATAGACCATGTTGGTCATCAGGTTTTGACGCTCTTTCTTTTGTTGGTCATATTCGGCTGCATCCTTGCAAAATCTCCGGATGTGGCCAAGCTCACCACAAAAGTGACATCGAGGTGGCGGCAGAGAAGTACTTTCCGGTGATGTACCTGCTTGCCAGCGATTTGTATTAAAGTTCGTATTTCGTTGTCCTCGGTAATTCCTGTAACCTTGTGACTGATTGTTTCGCATCTGCGGTGGCACGTAGTGAGTTGCTGGCTGTCCCAGTTCCTGTATAATGGCATTTACAGCTACTCGTCCCTGCACTTTAGCATTATACACACAATTTTTGGTTGAGTGTCCGGTGGTATTGCAGATGGTGCAATACATCTAATTAAGGGCACAGGTGGCACTAGTGTGCACAGAATTTTTGCACTTAGTGCAATACATCTGTTTAGCCTGATCATCTATACCATGCTTACTGGCCTTCAGCCATTCCAAGTCTTCGGTGAATCCCCCAACCTTATGCTCTAGTTGCAAGGCCATCGCAATAACAGCATCCAGTGTCATAGCTCCCACACAGCGGATGATCATGATTTGCCTTAGCTGTGGGGTCAAACCATTAATGAACCATTGGGTTATCACATCATCCGGCAGGTTGGCATGCGTCGGAGGCAGTTGTCTTAAATGAGTTCTAAATAATGTGGCGTATTCATGAACAGTTTGGTGCGGCTTTTGTCGATTGTTCTACAGATAGTCGAAGATTTCGGTAGGGCTTTTCTTCAATCGAAACCTCTGTAAAAATGCATCTCTTACTGCCTCATAGGTAACGAAATGATTGAAATCATACTCTGTTAACCATCGCGCTGCTTCATTGACTAATGTTGACTGAAACACAATGGCCTTGTATGCCGGATCGGGTGGATGGTTTAGCACGGCATAAATTATCTCAAAAGTACGCACATGGGCATTAGGGTCGTCACCTGGAAATCCACCGAACTTTGTGTAAGTTACCCCTGTTGGAACTGGTCGTAGTGGAAGGGGCTGTTGTTGTTGCTACTATTCTTGTTGCTGCTGCTACTGTTGTCCACTCATGGTGCTAGCAGTGGTACCGTTGCTATCTCCTGAGTTCTGAGGAGGTGTTTTCGGTCCTTCAGAATCTGTATGGTCAGACTGCTCACCTTCCGGCTTGAAAATAGCATTCAATCTTTTACGGATCTCCCGAAGAGCCTATCCTCAGCTTGGATATCCCAGGTAGGCAAATTTGCCCCGAACAGTGGTGTCTGAAATGAAGATTCACCAGGGAGTATCACACAGTCACCGGAAAACTGTAAATTCCCTGCAACTAGGACCGAACTGTCACCGGAATTTGTCGAACTTTCCCCAAAACAGGGTATTCTTTCACCGGCAATGTTCTCTCTGGGTAACACCACTTTATCCTCAGAAAAATTCAAATCCTGACCAGATGGTGTCGGGTCAACTATGCATTGTGTCCCTGTACACTCCAAAGTTACTGTACCTTCTGCAGATTGCACCGAAATTACACCGGAATCTATCGGAATTTCCTCCTGTGTTACCGGAATTCTACCGGAATCGCTACTAACAGACTCTATTCCTTCGACAACTGGACTTAACCGGTCTATGCTTCTGCCAACTGGAGGTGTCCCTAACAAATTTGGTACTGTCCAGGGATGCTGGTCTCTCCTATACTTCGGATACGACTCGCCGGACCGAGTAACCAGCATATATCGCCTCTGCACTACTTACGTACTACTCCACCTTACTATTGATTCACAATCTATTGCCACCTTCCCACAGACGACGCCAGTGTTAAAATGCACTTTTACATTATAGGCAGTTTAAGTTCTTTTGGGTTCTTGGGAGTGGTAGGGTTCTGATAAATCAGAGGCCTTGTAGCTTGATTTTCCCAATTAACTTATCTAAACCGCAATACGTTAACATTCAAACTCTGTTTAATCTGACTTACTGCCAAATCTCTGGTTAGTCTTCTCACAGATTACTGTTCATACTCGGGTTAATACTTTCTCAATACGTAGCGTTGGAGTTATTCATTACCGTAACACAGAATTATAATCCGTAATGTAATGGACTGTGTTAATCACAAGTTAATGTAATAAACAAAGATGAAAACAGCAATACTCACACTTCTCGAACACTACACTACAGCGACTTCCCAGATCGCAATCGCCCAGACAGAAAGTCTGGCGATACTGTTCATCCTTACCGGAACGTCATCGTAATGCCTTTTTATTAGTTGATAAGCCGATACATCTCTTCACATGACCTTTCGGTTCATGCGGAATATGAAACCTTTTGGTTCGCGCGGGATAGGAAACTATAGGAATTATGAAAATACAAAGTGCCAATCCGGCGGCTTACAGAAGTGAGGTAATTCTTGCAAGCAATCGTATTCAAATTCTAGTCGCTCGTTTGATTGCACATCTTCCTACTCTCCATAGATAGAGGTAATGTCCTGAGGAAATTGATCTTGAGGTTCATCCACTATCTTGGTAGGAGGTCGGTTCTTGCTCTCTTGGGCCCATTTCTCCTCTTGTATCTCTCCTAAGAACTCTTGGGAGTAATGATTTATCAAGGATGGAACTCCTCCATCTGTAGAATTAAGAACATAGGCTTCTTGAGGAGGTAAGCATGTCCGTTTACTCCCAATATTTTGAGCCTTTGGAGCAGCTACAATCTTATGTTTAGCTACTAAATGTTCTAGCCTCTCCAAAAGTTCTTCAAAATGTAGTTGTGACTTCAAGAAGATGGATGGTTGGAATAGCTCTCTCTATTGATAATGTACTAAAGTGAAGTAAGAGTTGAATAATATATGTAAGTACAAAGTACCACCACACATGAGTGTATCAAGTATGCGGTAACATGGGGAAAAAACCTCTATCCAATGCTAGAGTAAAAAGTGCCCATGTATAGGGAAAAGGTTCACATCAAAGCTACTCGAGGAACATGTAAGTGTAACAAACTCCCTAGTGCAAATGATGTGAACACATACAAAGAGTGATAGATCAGTCCCAACAAGGTAATAAGCCTAAAGCTTTGCAAAAAGCTTCAAACTTTTCTTGTGGAAGAGCTTTGGTGAATATGTTTGTCACATTATCTTGTGTGGGCACATATACCGAATCAATATCTCATGCATGAAGGTGCTCTCTCACATAGTGATAATGCACCTCAATATGTTTGGTTCCAACATGAAACACTAGGGTTTCGTGAAACAATCGATGCACTCTGACTATCAATTAGAATATGCATAGCAGCATCAATCTCCATTCAAATATCCATCAATAGGCATCTCAGCCATATACACTCCACTGTAGCTGTGAAAATTGCCGTATACTCAACTTCACAACTCGATGTTGCCATTGTAGGTTGCTTCTTACTCAACCAAGATATGCATGAATCTCCAAGGAAAAAGCAATCACCACTAGTGGACACGCGAGTATCATAACAACTAGCACAATCACTATCTATAAAAGCATGCAAGCATGGCTAAATATCTCTTCCATAAAAGAGACCTAAGCTCAAAGTGCCTTTGAGATATCTAAACACATGTTTCACCACTCATCAATGCTTAGTGTCAAGGTTATGCATGAATCGAATCAACTGGGAAACTACATACTGTATATCCAACCTTTTGTTGCATGCATATATATGACATCCTATAGCTTGTTGATAAAGAGAAGTGTCAAATGCATCAATGGAATCCTCAACTCATAACCTAAATCATGTCTCAACTGGTGTGGAAACTAACTTGCAATCCTCAAAGTCATAACACTAAAGTAGTTTTTCAACATGTAAGTACTGTAAAGGGAATGATCATATCATAAAGAACTGTCCAAAACTTGCTGCTAAAGAGGCAAAGAAGAAAGAGGTTGGAATGGTTGTTGCAGAGGCCTCTACACCAAAAACAGAGTCTGCTAATCTTGTGTAGGAAGAAGAATGGGCGTTTACTAGTGTCTACAGTTTTGACCCATCTTCTCATGAGCAGTGCATGTCTGCAGTAGACTCAGATGTTTGCCAGTATTTTGATAGTGGGGCGACCAAACATATTACCTCATAGCGCAGTTTCTTCTCTTCACTCGAGCCTGCCCCTACAAGGAATATTGTTACATGCGCCAACAACTCCTCTTATCCTGTTATGGGAGTTGGTAAGATCATTTTGACTACTGCTAATGGTAGTTCTTTCACTTTGTCAGATGCTTTATTTGTGCCAGGGATCAAGAAGAACCTGTTATCAGTTTCTACATTAGCCAAGATTGGCTTGGTTGTGAAATTTGTTGATGACAGGTGTATAGTTCATGATCTATCAAATGGCGATGTGATTATTGCTTCTGGCATTTTATGTCGTGGGTTGTATAAGATCATAGACTATGAAAGGTCAGTAAATGATTTGGCATGTGCAGTAAATGATTCTCAGGCTATGCAGATGCAAAGCTTTGGCATGCACGCTTTCATCATCTGAATTTTGCTAGTTTGCTATGCCTACAGAAATCTGAAATGGTGTCCTCTTTGCCCAAACTTGAGGCACCTAGAAAACATGTTTGTGAGGGCTGTATTTTGGGCAAAATGCAGCGTTCGTCCTTTCCAAAAGATGGTTCACTTCGGGCTACTCAGAAATTGTAGCTTGTACATAGTGATGTTTTCTGCTCCTATGCAGACACCTTCTTTTGGGAATTATCTTTACTTCGTGACTTTGATCGATGATTTTTCCAAGCATGCATGGGTATATCCATTGAAGGCAAATTCCGAAGTGTTCATGTGCTTCAAACAATTTTTGGTTTTGGCTGAAAATCTGTCAGCACGTAAAATGGGCACCCTCCGTTCTGATCGAGGGGGGGAATATATGTCTTCTGATTTTAATGCATTTCTGGCTGAACATGGGATAAAACACCAGTGTACAGTGCCGTATACACCTCAACATAATGGAGTTGTTGAACGAAAGAACAGTTCACTCATGGAGATGGCGAGATGTATGGTCAAGAGTCAGGCTTTACCACATAGTTTCTGGCTTGAGGATGTCATGTGTGCAGCATATGTATTGAACAGGTGTCCCACTAAAGCGCTGCAGTCTATCACTCCATATGAGGCTTGGCATGACCGCAAGCCATCTGTTGCTCATCTGCATGTTTTTGGTTGTCTGGCATATGCATTAGTGCCTGAACAACATCATAGAAAATTGGATGATAAAGCAGTAAAATGTATTTTTGTTGGGTACAGTTCTGAAAGTAAAGGCTATCGTCTGTATCATCCACATACTAAATGCATTCTAGTTAGCTCTGATGTTGTTTTTGTGGAGGATGCTATTCAGCCATTGCTTTCATGTACTAAGGAGACATATGTTAGCTCCAAAGACATGTATGATACTGTGCTGCCTCTTTTTACAGGTGGACAGTCTAGTGTTGGTCCTAATGAGGCAACTTCTCAGCCTTTGCAGGTTTCATGTGATGATGCAGATCATTCCATCTCTAATGCAGATTTACATGATGCACTTATTGATGAGAGAGCTGATATTGAGCAGGCAAAAACTATGCCAAAATGGCTAGTGCAGACCTTGCGTGATAGCAAATTAGATGCACCTCTGTCATATCATACTCGATCAGGCTCTCATAGTTCCTCTTTTGCATCAGATTGCTATGCTATGGCTGCATCTACTCTATGTGATGAGATTGAGCCTGTTTCGTTTGATGAAGCACAAAATTCAGAAAATTGGATGGTTGTTATGCAATCTAAATATGATGCAATAATGAAGAATGGTACTTGGTCTTCATGTGACTTTCCTCCTGGCAAGAAGGCCATTGGCACTAAGTGGGTATACAAGCTAAAGTGTAAACTTGATGGTACAGTTGACACGTATAAGGCTAGGCTTGTTGCAAAGGGTTATGCACAGGAAAGAGGCATTGATTTTGATGAGACCTTTGCACCTACATGCCGTATGACTACTGTTCGAAGCATATGTGCACTTGCATCCCATAATGGTTGGAATGTATATCAGTTGGACATTAAAACAACATTTCTGAATGGTGACTTGCATGAAGAAGTGTATGTTTTTCATCCCCGTGGCTTTGTGCAGAAAGGGCATGAAAACCGGTGTGCAGGTTAAAGAAGGCATTATATGCTTTAAAGCAAGCACCACGTGCTTGGTATGAGAAGATACATGCCTATCTGATTGCACATGGTTTTGAGAACAGTCCAATTGAAAGCACCTTATATGTCAAGCATGCTAATGATGTGCTTCTGATCATTGTTGTCTATGTTGACGACATGCTGCTCACTGGTCCTATTGAGATGCATATTGCTGATTTTAAGGCTGATTTGCATGCCTCATTTGAGATGTCTGATTTGGGGCATTTGCATCATTATTTGGGCATTCAGTTTATGCATGTTGATGGTGGAATGGCTTTGTGTCAAAGGAAATATATTGACACATTATTGTAGCGTTTTGTCCTTGAAGACTATAAGCCTATTGCCACTCCTATGGAGACAGGTTTATGATTGAGTCTTCATGATGTTGGAGATGCATTTGATGATGTTCTCTCTCAGCAGGCTGTTGGATGCTTGATTTACTTATGCATTACTCGGCCAGATATTCAGTTTGCTGTCTCACAGATGAGCAGGTTTATGCATTGCCCAGGATTCAAGCATTGGCAGGCGATTAAGCGTATCTTTTGCTACTTGAGTGGTAGTCGGCTACTTGGGTTGTTTTATCCCAAGGGGGGATCACTACCGCCAGATTTGCATGCTTTTTCTGACTCTAATTGGGCTGGTTTCTATGAGACTCGTGTGTCCACTAATGGCTTTTGCTTCATGCTTGGTAGCTCATGTATATCTTGGTTGAGCAAGAAGCAGCCTGCTGTGGCCACTTCCAGTTGTGAGGCTGAGTATAGGGCAACTTTCACAGCGACTGTTGAGTATGTGTGGCTCAGACGCCTTATGACTGATTTGGGTGTTGGTCAGTCTTCTGCCACCATCATCTTCACTGATACTCAGAGCGCATTGGCAGTTGCGAGGAACCCTATGTCCCATGCTCGCACTAAGCACATTTAGGTGCATTATCATTATGTCAGGGAGAGGTTCTCTGCTAGGCAGATCAGCTTACCATATGTGCCCACGCAGGAGAACATTGCAGATCTTTTCACCAAGGCTCTGCCTAGGGAGAATTTTGAAGCTTTCCACAAAGCTTTGGCCTTACTTCCTTTTGTGGAGTGATTTCCACATAGCTTGGCACTTCCTTATACATGAGTGCCAGCTACTTGTTCACCACATCACTCCCAGGGGGGATTTGTTGATATATTTAGGTAGTGATGTGTGTGAACACTCTAGGACTGTCGGGGCACTTTTTTCCCTCTTCATGAGGTTCTTTTTCCCCGGCTTGTATATACGCCTATTGCCCTAATGGGCTAATTATCTTTGTACATTCTCTAGTAATACATTCAGTATTGTGTGTTGTGCTCCAAGCTTCTTCTTCTTCCTTGTGTTGTTCGCGTGCTTCCGCAGACGTCTATCTCCAACACATGTCATAGTGTGATATTGTTCAAATAGAAGTGCTACTTGTAGTGTTTTGCAATTTTGTGAATGGTTGTAGAAATGGAAAACGCAGATGGAATGAGTCAGCTTATGAGTGATAAGTTAGACAAGAACAACTTCCATGCTTGGAGATTCAGAATGAAGAATTTCCTGATGGGAAAAGGCTATTGGAAGTACATCGATGGAGAGAATGAAAACGCTCCGTAGTTACTAGAGAGGAATCGGACTGCACACCAATTAAGACCGTATGAAGAATGGAATCAAGAAGAACGAAAGGTAATATATTGGCTATCTGTTAGCATACACAATAGTATGATTGGACACATATAGGATGCCAAGACTCCGAAAGAGGCTTGGAATAGTTTGGTCACATTGTATGAGACCAATACAAAGGCATGGAAATTGCAACTCAAGAAGGAGTTGCATACAGTGGAAAAGAAGGACATGTCGGTAACCGACTACACCCTAAAAATCAAAAGCATATGTGAATCACTTGTTGAAGATAAATGTACAAGCTCATTTTCATATGAGATATGCTTGGATAAATTTACCAAATATAAATATAAAGGAAAAGAAGAGAAAAGAAAACAAGAAAAGAAAAAAGTCTAGTCAAAATTCATGATGAGTAAAAGATACAATATCTGCCTTGTAGTCAACGACATGTAATGGGCAAAGTGGTAAGTTAAGAAGGAGGCACAAACTTCTTCACATGCTCATTGGTTATAAAAGTGGAGTGGGAGCACGTTCTAAACAAGGAGAGAAAGAGGCAAGAGCTCCCAATAGTCAGATCTAGTCATTTTGTCATTTTGTCTTTCCATAGACTCCTTCCAGCCGCACGTCATTTTGTACATAGCTCTATTGTGAAGTTCATATATCAATATATATGCAACCATTTTGTTGGTGCAAGGCAATCAACAATTGAATTTCTGATGAAGTTTTGAAGTCAAGGATTGAAGAGAAGGTCAAGACATGAAGCATGAAGAAAGTACATGTTCAGAGAATGAAGATGTGTATACATATTTACATTAACTTAGAGTTAGCTCGCTTATACTTTTGTATGGTTATGAGCTTGTACATATTTGCCTATATATACAAGGAAACATGTCAGGGCAAATATGAGAGAGTGTGAGAGAACAAGAATTGAAGAGAATTAGAATTCATTAGACACTTGTGAAGTGAGTAACATAGCTCTCTCATCCAGATATAAAACTTTTCAGTAATGAAGAAAAATTGCACCCGATTTCTCTATGTGTTCTCCTTCTGTGCTTGATCAATTCAAGAATCCTTTTGTAGGTGTCTAATTCCATAGTTGATGATTCTATGGTTAAAGTTTGAGATCCTAATTGTAAACAGGCTATGAGAATTATGAGTAGGAACATTCATATGTGAGGAAGTGTTGAGTGTCTTCTAAAACAGGCGCAATTCCGATGGTCAAAGAAATGGTCAGTTCTAAGTGCACAGTGTAAAGTTTTGTAGAAATGAGGAGTCAAAATTTAAGTTGGAAGGTTAGCCATCTATGGCTAAAAGCATTTTCTTAAACGCATTATACTTTGGGAGAACCAAGCTTTAGAAGTTGCAGGTGTCAAAGTCGACTGTGAAAAACTTTATTTTTAGACATAGGTGACTTATTGAGATCATTTCTCAAGATCTACTAAATCTTTTGGAATGATTTAACTTGGAGGAGGTGTGCAAACTATAGGAAACACCTTATACAAAGTTTTATCAAAAACTTTACACATTTGATAAATCGATGAGTGAGTTATGTGCAGCAGACTTTCTGTGTAATCATCTTCTTCACAGTTTGTTCAAGATTTTGGTAGTTGAGTATTATTCCTCCAAATTGGTAAAGGTTTTAAGTTATTCTTAATATAGAGGTGCTCTAACTTCAAGTATAACTTGTTCTTTTGGAGATTAACACTCTCCAATAGTGGTATCAGAGCAAGAAGCATCAAAATTGAAGAAAGGAGGACCCCGACTGCTGCAGTTATAAAGAATTCAACATTTGAAGATACAAAAGGTGAAAGCTTGAAAGAAATGCTTGAGAAGGAGGACAGAATATATTAAAGAAGACAAAAGGAACTTCATTCGAAGCAAAGGTACACTTATTTCTTATAAAGGTTGAAGAATTTAATACACAGGTGAAGAAAGGATGGGAGATTCTCTTTAGATAGAGAAATTAGATAGAGAGAACTATCCAGCATGGTCAATGAGGATGGAAGCTCATCTTATGAGCAAAGACTTGATAGGTCATATCACACATGAAGAAGAAACCTCAGTTCACAGATCCTGGTGTTCCAACTAGGATGAATTGTCAAATTTGAAGACTTGGATGAAGAGAGATGCTCAAGCTAGGAGCATTATCTATATGGGAGTTAATGACTACTTGCTACCTCACATTAGAGGTCTTGAAAGTGCAAGTGATACATGGAATGCTTTGGAGGAGCATTTCCAAAACACCACAAAGTCAAGGAAAGCATCCTTGTGGGCAGAGTTTACTACATTCAAGAAAAAGGCCTCTCAATCCATCTCAGATTATGTAACAAGGATGAAGGACATTGCATATGCATTAGGAGCAGTTGATGAAGATATTGAGGAGGATAAATTGGTAAGGCAAATCCTCACAAGTTTGAGAGGTGATGACAAATGGAAACCATTCATTTTGTCTACTGAATTATCACTAGATCATTTTACTCCTGATTTGAATCAGTTGATAGGACACATGCTAACCTTTGAGCAGGATGTGAAAGGAGAAAGTGATAAGAGTGTAGGTCAAGCAATGTATTCAAAGGATAAAAATAAGAATAGCAAAGGGAAGCAACTAGCAAATGAAGATGAAGGAACAACTAGCCAGGCTAACTTCCTAAGAGGAAGAGGAGGTGGCAAAGGTAGAGGAAGAGGCAGAAGTAATAAAGATGGAGTCAAAGCTTGCTGGATTTTTGGTAAGACAAATCACTTAGCTCATTATTGTTGGCATAATACTCAGAATAATGGTGGATATAATCAAAACTTTAATTCAAGAGGAAGAGGTGGCAGAAATCAAAGAGGTAATTTTAGAGGTAGAGGTAGTAGAGGTTATTTTGGAAGAAATGCAGGTAGAGGATTCCAAAGCCAAGAATACAACACCTACTACAATTATGCTTCAGATCAGAAGGAGAATTCAACATTGATTATAAATGCAACTTGTGAAAGGCAAAGTGAAGACCAAAGAGTCTTCTACATTGACTCAGGGTGTAGCAATCACCTGAGTGGCAACATATCATTGATGACCGACTTGGAAAATAAGGTAACTAATCATGTAGTTCAAACAGGTGATAATACAAAGCACAATGTGAAGTCAATTGGATCAATGAAGGCCAAGGATGGAAGTACTCTCTTGAGTAAGGTTTTGTATGATCCTACAATTCCAAAGAATCTGATAAGTGTAGGACAAATTGTTGAAAAAGGTTATGAAGTTAGGTTCACTAATGAAGGACTTTTTGTGGAAGACCCTAGCAATGGGTATAAACAAATTGTTTCAGGGAAGAAAGAAGGAAGATTGTTCACATTGAAGATTCAAGGTAATGTTGGTCATGCCTTGTTCACCTATGGAGGACATAAGATCTCTGAGTTAGATCTTTGGCACAAAAGGCTTGGACATTTTAATGAAAGAGATATTAAAGATATGATTAACAATGGTTCAGTGCTTGGATTGCCTAATGTTGCAGGTCAACATATGACATATATATGTGAGGCATGTTAATTAGGTAAGGCTCATAAGCAATCTTATTCCAAGCATGGTTTTATGCATTCAAAGAAGCTTGAGTTGGTACACACAGATGTGTGGGGACCATCAAAGGATTTTAGTATCAATGGTTCAAGGTATTATGTGTTTTATGTTGATGATGCTACCAGATGGATCACTATCTATGTGATCAAAGATAAATCAGAGGTATTCAATACATTCAAGCATTATCATGTGTATGCAGAAAGAATCACAAGTCAAAAGTTGAAGAGACTAAGGTGAGATGGAGGAGGAGAGTATTTCTCTAATGAGTTTAGTGATTACTTGTGGAATGGAGGTATAAAAAGGGAGGTTACTTGCAGGTACTCAGAAAGGAGGAATAGAACTCTTGTTGAGTTTGCAAGATCCATGATGAAGGAGAAAAATTGTCCAAATTATTTATGGGCTGAGGTTGTAAATACAGCTACATATTTGATCAATAGATTACCATGTAAAGATTTCCAGGGTATGACACCATATGAAGCATGGTGGGACAAGAGACCTACTCTAGATCATTGCAAAGTATTTGGATGTTTGGCATATGCATATGTGCCATCTCAATTGAGGCACAAATTGGAACCTAAAGCTGAAAAGTATGTGTTCATTGGATATGATGATAAGCAGATGGGATATAGGTTGTGGAGTCCATCCACAAAACAATTCCTTGTGTCAAAAGATGTTACATTTGATGAGCAAGGTACTTGGTATGCAAGTACAATCAATATTATGCAATTGATGAAGAAGTTGTGAATCAAAAGAAAGGTAAATCAAAGGTTCAGATATTTGATGAAGAGGAGAACAATGAAGTACAGGTTGAAGTTGAAGAAGTGCCAAGGTTTGATCTAGAATGTGATGAACCAGAAACATCAAGAAGTGGAGAACTCAGAAGGTCATCAAGACACAAATGGCAACCTACAAGGTATAGCTATGACACTTCTTTTTTGGCTACCAAAGATTATGCTTATATGGTAAAGGCAGATAAATACCCTTCTGCATATGAAGAGGCAAAAGGCAAGGAAAATTGGGAGAAAGCTATGCAGGAAGAGTATGATGCATTGATGGAGAATGACACATGGGATTTGGTTCCTAAACCAAATAGTCAGAAGATCATTGGATGCAAATGGGTCTACAAGACAAAGAGGTTTGTAGATGGAAGTGTGTCTAGGTATAAATCTAGACTTTTTGTGAAAGGATTTGCTCAGACATATGGTATAGATTATGATAAGACCTATAGTCATGTGGCAAAGATGACAACCATCAGGACACTCATAGCTATTGCTGCATGTAAAGGTTGGAAATTATGTCAATTAGATGTGAAGAATGCTTTTCTAAATGGTTATATTTCAGATGATGTTTTCATGGAGCAACCACAAGGGTTTAGAGATGAAAGGTATCTAGATCATGTATGTAAGCTCAAGAGAGCTTTGTATGGTTTGAAGCAGGCCCCAAGGGCATGGAATTATAGACTTGTGAAGTTCTTGAAAGAACTTGGTTTTCAAGTATCTAAAGCAGATAGTAGCTTGCTTGTTAAAGCAAGTGATGATGGGTTCATTTACATGTGCATATATGTTGATGATATAATTCTTATAGGTACATATGAGAAAGGAATTCAAAGCCTAAAGAAGCAAATGGAGAAAGAGTTCAAGATTAGTGACTTGGGAGATTTGTCATATTTCTTGGGCATGGAGATCTCATACACTCAACATGGAGTGTATGTAACTCAAGAAAGGTATTTGAAAAACTTGTTGATCAAGTTTAAAATGGATGATTGCAGGGTAGCACCTACTCCAATGGAAGTGAATCGTAAATTGAGTAGATATAGAGGAGAAGAATTTAAGGACATGAAGCTATATCAAAGTTTGGTTGGTAGTCTGATCTATGCTACATTAACTAGTCCTGACTTGTCATATGCAGTAGGAGTGTTGTCTCAATTTATGCATTGTCCTAGAAAAGAACATTGGGTTTCAAGACAAAGGGTGTTGAGGTACATTAAAGGTACACTCAAAGAAGGTTTGTATTATGGTTTTACATCAGATACAAACATCAAGATATATAGTGATACAGGTTGGGCAGGTAATCCTGATGATAGGAGATCAACTTATGGATACTTGTGTTATGTGGGAGATAAGTTAATTTCATGGTGTTCAAAGAAGCAACACACAGTTTCTTTATCATCCACAGAGGCTGAGTACAAAGGTATGACTGAAGCTGCAAAGGAAGTGATATGGCTTAAGACTCTTATGAAGAGTTTTGACATCATTCGGAGTACACCCACTATTCATGGAGATAACATGAGTTCATTGTATTTAGCTGCTAATCTTGTTTTTCATGCCAAGACTAAAGACATTGAGATTCAGTATCATTTTCTAAGAGAGAAGGTGATGGATAAGGAGATTGAAGTCATACATACTTCAACAAAAGATCAGATAACTGATATGCTAACCAAAAGCTTGGATGGACCAAAGCTACAGAGATTCAAAGACATGGCAGGTATAAAGAAGATAGAGAAAACCTCAATTGATGATTGAGGGGGAGATGTTGGTGCAAAGCAATCAACAATTGAAGTTTTGATGAAGTTTTGAAGTCAAGGATTGAAGAGAAGGTCAAGATATGAAGCATGAAGAAAGTACATGTTCAGAGAATGAAGATGTGTATACATATGTACATTAACTTAGAGTTAGCTCACTTATACTTTTGTATGGTTATGAGCTTGTACATATTTGCCTATATATACAAGGAAACATGTCGAGGAAAATATGAGAGAGTGTGAGAGAACAAGAATTGAAGAGAATTAGAATTCATTAGACACTTGTGAAGTGAGTAAGATAGCTCTCTCATCCAGATGTAAAACTTTTCAGTAATGAAGAAAAAATACGCTCGCTTTTTCTGTGTGTTCTCCTTCTGTGCTTGATCAATTCAAGAATCCTTTTGTAGGTATCTAATTCCATAGTTGATGAGTCTATGGTTAAAGTTTGGGAGCCTAATTGTAAACAAACTGTGAGAATTATGAGTAGGAACATTTATATGTGAGGAAGTGTTGAGTGTCTTCTGAAACATGCGCAATTCCGATGGTCAAAGAAATGGTCAGTTCTTAGTGCACAGTGTAAAGTTTTGCACAAATGAGGAGTCAAAATTTAAGTTGGAAGGTAAGCCATCTATGGCTAAGAATTTGCTTAAATGGGTTATACTCTGGGAGAACCAAGCTTTAGAAGTTGCAAGTGTCAAAGTCGACTGTAAAAAACTACACTTTTAGACATAGGTGACTTGTTGAGATCATTTCTCAAGATCTACTGAGTCTTTTGGAATGATTTAACTTGGAGGAGGTGCGCAAACTATAAGCAACACCTTATACAAAGTTTTATAAAAAACTTTACACATTTGATAAGTCAATGAGTGAGTTATGTGGAGCAGACTTTCTGTGTAGTCATCTTCTTCACAATTTGTTCAAGATTTTGGTAGTTGAGTATTATTCCTCCAAATTGGTAAAGGTTTTAAGTTATTCTTGATATAGAGGTGCTCTAACTTCAAGGATAACTTGTTCTTTTGGATATTAACACTCTCCAACACATTTCTTGTGTTTAAACACTCATTGGAAAGCTTATCTTGACAACATTTAGCATCTCAAGTATCTCCTTCAAAGCTTATATATTCTGTGAGATATCAGTGAAAGAATGAAGTCCAATTTTTAGGATACCTGTGTAAACAGGTAGTCTATTTTTGTCAATTCAATTTCCTAACCAAAACGCATCCAAATTACTTGATTTTTAGCTTGTTGGAAATTTATTTGTGTGTACTTTCTTTGTACAAAATAGATTTCTCAAAGAATATATAGTTAGGGATTTATCAGTCTGAGTGCGAAGTTCAATTCTTTAGCGTACTTGTGTGGATAGGAAGTTCATCTTTGTCAGTTGTGTTTCCTAATCAAAACTTGTCCAAATTAAGATATTTATAGCTTGTTAGAAAGATCTCTTTGTCTACTTTGATTGGCTAAAAGCACAAGTCCATTTGAGTTTTGTAGTTAGAGCATCAACCTATTTAAGGTGTAGTTGTTTGTCCAAGTGCTGGACATATGAGCTGGAGTTAAAGCAAAGCAAAAGAGGAGCTACAAAACGAGGGGGAGCTTCACAAACACAAGAGCAAAGGACAATATAACTATTCGAGGTAACTCTCAAAGTCTTTGATAGTCTTCAATGGCTGACCTTGATCAACAAGTAGAGAAATTGGATAAGGATAACTATCCCACGTGGAAGTTTAGAATGACCAACTACCTAATGGGCAAAGGCTTATAGGGTATTGTGAGCGCCGATGATGCTCAACCTCAAATCAATCAAGCTATGGCCAGCAAAGTCCATTTGTACGACATGGTTGAAGATAACTCCCAAATGAGCTTGAGCGGGATTGTTCAAGATAAATGTACAAGCTCATTTTCATATGAGCTATGCTTGGATAAATTTACCAAATATAAAGATAAAGGAAAAGAAGAGAAAAGAAAAAATTCTAGTCAAAATTCATGATGAGTAAAAGATACAACATCTGCCTTGTAGTCAGTGGCATGTAGTGGCCAAAGTGGTGAGTTACGAAGGAGGCACAAACTTCTTCACATGCTCATTGGTTATAAAAGTGGAGTGGGATCACGTTATAAACAAGGAGAGAAAGAGGCAAGAGCTCCCAATAGTTGGATCTAGTCATTCTGTCATTTTGTCATTTTGTCTTTCCATAGACTCCTTCTAGCCACATGTCAATTTGTACATAGCTCTATTATGAAGCTCATAGCTCAGTGTATATGCAACCATTTCTTGCGTCACACTCATTGGAAAGCTTATCTTGTGTGCTTTCTGAATTGCAAATATCTTCTTCAAAGCTTATATATTTTGTGAGATATCAGTGAAAGAGTGAAGTCCAATTTTTTTATATACTTGTGTAAACAGGTAGTCTATTTTGTTCAGTTGACTTTCCTGACCAAAACTCATTCAAATTACTTGATTTTTAGCTTTTTGGAAAGCTATTTGTGTTTAATTTCTCTGTACCAAATATCTTCCTCAAAGGATATATATTCAGGGAGTTATCAGTCCAAGAGTGAAGTTCAGTTCTTCAACATACTTGTGTGGACAGGTAGTTCATCTTTGTCAGTTGCTTCCCTAATCCAAACTTGTCCAAATTAAGTTATTTATAGCTTATTAGAAATCTCTCTTTGTCTAATTTGATTGGATAAAGGCACAAGTCCATTTGAGTCTTGTATTGAGAGCAGACAGCTATTTGAAGTGTAGTTGTTTGTCCAAGTGTTGGACATACAAGGGGTCACTACACATTTTTGTTGCGCATAGGAGAACTCATTCTCAACATCACTTGCATCTACTGGTGTGAACGCAGATGATGATGATAAGGTGGAAGTGTGCCTTTGTGGTTTAGGAGTTGCATATAGGTAGTTCAGAACTTCTATACAGACTAGGGAAAATATTCCAAATTTTGTTGATTTGGTATCTATGCTGATTATTGAAGAAAAGAATCTTGGTGAGGATTCAAACTCCCAAGGAAAACCTAGTTTTGAGCAAGTATTCTACTCTAGCAGAGGAAGCAGAGGAAGAGGTAGAGGTAGAGGTTTCGGAAGTGGAAGAGGAAACACTAACCAAGACCAAGGTCAACAAAAAAATCATGCAAGAGGTAGAGGATAGTTTTGAGGCAGGGGGAGCCAAAGAGGTCGCAAAAATTTCCAAAAAAAAATGATTAAGGTGATGAAAGTAAAGGATGCTGGAATTAAGATAAAATTGGATACTTTGAACGTGATTGCAGGTTGAAGAATCAAAATAACAGAAGTCAGCAAAACAATTATGCATCCACAAGTGCAGATGATTATGAGAAGTTGTTCATGGTTCAACATCTCATGATGAATACAATGTCTGCTGGTATTTCAAAATCAAATGATAATGTCTGGCATGATGATTCAGGTGCTTCAAATCACATGACCAATCATGCTGAATGGTTTAGTACTTTGCAAAAGTTGCTAGTTCCTGGATATGTTGAAAAAGGTGATAACACATCACACCCTATCGAGCATACAAGAAACATAGCATTGTCTATGCAGAACGGGAAGGTAAAACATCTTGTTGATGTGCTACATGTTCCAAATATAACAAAGAATCTTGTTTCTGTTGGACAAATGGTTGACCAGGGAATACAAGTCAGGTTCAATGATGATGGGTTATATGTAGAAGAATACAAACAGGATGGAAGATTGATTTTCAAAGGAAACAAAGTGGATAGGATGTTCACCTTAAATGTGAAAATTCTTGAAAGAATGCAGCCATGTTTGCAGAAGTTGCAGGATTCATTGTTGATATAAAGACCTGACACAAACCGATTGGACATGCAAACTTGCAAAGGCAGAAATTAATGCACTCAAAGGAGATTGTCCATGGACTACCAAATTTCAAGGTTGCAGAGATGCAAAAGGTATGTGCAACATGTTAATTTGGAAAACATTCAAGCGCATCATTTCCACATGACAAGCATGTTAGTGAGAACATATTAGAAATAGTACATACAGATGTCCGGGGTCCTACAAAGACGACATCTATGGGCGGTTACAAGTTTTATGTTACTTTCATCGATGACCATACACGAAAAGTGTGGGTATATTTCATGAAAGAGAAGAGTGAGGTGTTCACTCACTTCCAGATTTTTAAATCTATGGTGGGAAAGAAGACAAGGAAGTATATTCATACATTAAGATCTAATGGAGGAGGTGAATACATGTCAAATGAGTTCGACAATTTTCAAAAAAATCATGGAATGTCACTTTTCATGCAGGTTCACACCACAATAGAATGGCATTGTTGAATGCAAAAATAGACATATTACAAAAATAGCAAGAGCCTTGATGGCTAAGAAGAATATGCCTCATTGTTATTGGGCAGAAGTTGTTCATACTGCTGTACATATCATGAACAGAACTCCAACTACTATTGTACATCAAGTTACACCTGAAGAGACGTTTATAGGTAAAAATCCAAACTTATCACATCTGAAAGTTTTTGGTTGTATTGCATATGTACATGTTCCAGATGAGTTGAGGATGAAGCTTGATCCAAAAGTATAAAAATGTGTCTTCATTGGATACTCCTTTGAGCAAAAGGGATATAAATGTTATAACCCACTCACACGATAGGTGAAGGTGAGCAGAGATGTGGTATTTGATGAAATGTCAAGCTTCTATGCAAATGCCAAAGAAGGACTGAATCTTGAACCAAATGACAAAGAAAATGCTGAAAAATTAAGTGCAAAATCTCAAGCTTTGAGTGGACTAGATGCATCATCAAGAAATAGTTCTAACTCAAAATCCATGGAGTGGAAGATTGCATGGAAATTTTAGTCCAAAAAAATCATCAAACACATCCAAGAAAGGTAAAGAAAAGCTTTCTGCCGGTCATAAAACATGTGCAGGTTTCGAAGGCGTTGATGGAGATTCAAGCGGTTCAAAAAGGAGTCTTGATGAGGAACTTGGATTGCCCTTTGTGAAGACTCGAGGAGTAAGAAAGGCACATGCAGATGATACAAGGAGAAGTGATCTAGGACCAAGAAGATATGGGGGGATGCCGAATTCAGTGCAACGATTGACATATGATAATTACATGGCTCGTCATTGTGCCTACATGGCAAAGGTAATACAAGATGCTAAACCTTCTTACTTTGAATATGCAATTGGAAATGCAGATTAGGAAAAAGCTATGGATGAGGAGATAGCTTCACTTTATGGAAACGATACATCGAAGCTAGTTCCACTGCCACAAGGAAAGAAACCCATAGGCTGCAAGTGGGTTTACAAGGTAAAGCACAACGTTGATGGTAGCATAAGCAGGTATAAAGCACATTTGGTAGCAAAAGGATATGCACAAAATTATGGCATTGATTATGAGGAAATATTCAACCCTATAGCTAAAAATTCTACTATCAGAACACTTGTTGCATTAGCTACAACAAAAGGATGGACTTTGCATCAGATGGATGTGAAGAATTCTTTTCTACATGGTGAGTTAGAGGAAGAAGTATACATGGACTAGCCACAAGGATATGAAGATTCAAAGCATCCAGAATATGTTTGCAAGTTGCAAAAGGCTTTGTATGGGCGGAAGCAAGCTCCTCATGCATGGCATGCAAGGATTGTTGATTACTTAACCACCATTGGGTTTTCTACGTGTGATGCAGATCATTCACTATATGCAAGGAAGGGTGATGATGGCATCACAATTGTGGCTATTTATGTTGATGACTTGATTGTAGGTGGTGATAATGAAGAAAGCATTAAAGAGGTAAAGCAACTTCTTATGCAGGAATTTGACAAGATCTTGGTGTGCTTCGCTACTTCCTGGGCATTGAGTTTATACATACAGAAACAGGTATATGGATGTCACAAAGGCAATATGCCTTGAATATATTACAAAAGTATGGTATGGCTTATTGTAAGCCAATTTATATGCCATTAGATCAAAATTTGAATTTGGATACTACATCAAGAGAAGCATTGGAAAATGTTACTATGTACAGGAAAATTGTGGGAAGTCCTATATATCTCACAATTACAAGGCCTGATCTAAGCTACACTATTGGACTTAAAAGTCAGTTTGTGCAGGTTCCTAGAAAGCCACATTTGGAAGCTCTGAGGTGCACTCTACGTTATGTGAGTGCCACTTTGGATTATGCATTGTTTTATGAAGCTAGTGTAGATTTGCAGGTTCATGGATACACCGATGCAGATTGGGATGGAAGTATTCTAGATAGATCTACTGGTGGCTTTCTATTCTCACTTGGAGGTGTGGCTATTACATGGAGCAGCAAGAAGCAACCCATTGTTGCTTTGTCGAGTACAAAGGCTGAGTATAGAGGTGCTTCAATGGAAGCATGGCTAGAGATGTTACTTGCAGATTTAGGTGTGGAAATGCAAAACCCTATTACCATCTATTGTGATAATTGTAGCAACATGCAACTAGCATGGAACCCTGTTTTTCATGCTAGAACAAAGCATATCGAGGTACATTATCACTTCATCAGAGAGAAGGTATTAGTAGGTGATATTAATCTTGTTTATGTGAGAACAGATGAGCACATTGTTGATATTTTCACTAAAGCACTTGGAGCAGAGAAGCTAAAGAAGTTTTGGAAGATGCTTGGATTAGAGGACATGGCATTGAGCTTGAGGGGGAGTGTTGAGATATCAAGCTCAACATGTGATGATCCAGGATGACACGTATCACTTTTTCATTTCTCTAACATGTATAGTGGTCACATGGGTATATATCAGGGACACTTCATTGAGCTTTATTAGATTTATCTACCGAGAGTGATGGCACATTTGTTTCTTACTAGTTCACGCATTTGCGGACATTAGGTTTTTCCTTATGTACTGGTCTTTATATATTGCAGTAGTTGTATTCTGGTTTTTACATCATTCTTGTACATTCCTTTTTATGTAATAGAAGAAGAAGAAGATCATTCTTCCTTGCCTCAACCTGAGTGTGTTCTTCTCCTTGATTGTGAGAGTGTGTGTGTGAGCTCTCTTCCTTATCTCCTTCCTCGTGACAAATGCTACCAGCCCAATCTGCATTAGTGTATCCATGAACCCGCAAGTCTACACCAGCTTTCATAAAAGAATGCATAATCCAAAGTAGCACTCACATAACCTAGAGTGCACCTGAGAGCATCTAAATGTGGCTTCCTGGAAACCTACATATATTGATTTTCAAGTCCAACAATGTAGCTTAGATTAGGCCTTGTAATTGTGAGATATATCAAACTTCCCACAATTTTCCTATACATAGTAGTATTTTCCAATGTTTCACCTGGTGTTGTATCCAACTTCAAATTCTGATCTAATGGCATAAAAATTGGCTTAGAATCATCCATACCATACTTTTGCAGCATATTCAAGGCATATTGCCTTTGCGACATCCATATACATGTTTCTGTATGTATAAACTCAATGCCCAGGAAAATAGCATAGCACACCAAAGGTCTTTCATGTCAAATTCATGCATAAGGAGTTGCTTTATCTCTTTAATGTTTGCTTCATTATCGCCTCCTACAATCAAGTCATCAACATAAATAGCCACAATTGTGATGCCATCATCACCCTTCCTTGCATATATTGAATGATATGCATCACACATAGAAAACCCAATGGTGGTTAAGTAGTCAGCAATCCTTGCATGCCAAGCATGAGGAGCTTGCTTAAGCCCATACAAAGCCTTTTGCAACCTGCAAACATATTTTGGGTGCTTTGAATCTTCATATCCTTGTGGCTTGTCCATGTATACTTCTTCTTGTAACTCACCATGTAGGAAGGCATTCTTCACATCCATCTGATGCAAAGTCCAGGTTGTAGCTAATGAAACAAGTGCTCTGACAGTAGACATTTTAGCTATAGGGCTGAACATTTCCTCATAATCAATGCCATTTGTCTATGCATATCCTTTTGCTACCAATCGTGCTTTATACTTGCTTAGGCTACCATTATCATTGTGCTTTGCCTTGTAAACCCACTTGTATCCTATGGATTTCTTTCCTTGCAGAAATGAAACCAGCTTCCATGCTAGGTTGCATTTATTCGATCGAATAATTAAAAAATACCGAATATGTTTGTTTTATTCGGGGTTGTCCGAATAAACACAAAAAAAAACGGACAGGGATAGACTTTCGATCGAAAAGCTTTGATCGAAAGTTTTTTCGAAGAAAAAGATTTCGGTCGAAACATTTTCGATCAAAATTTCTTTCTATTGAAACTTTGTTATTGAGATCTCATTTCGCACATGTTTGAGAGTCTAGAGAGCTCCCGAATTTTCTTCAAAGATAAAATTAGTGTTTTTGTTTTACAGATTTGAAAGTACGTATATGCATATGTGTGTATGTATGTGCATGTCATACACACATATGGATACACACACATGCACACATATACACACACAATGTACACATGTACACACAAAATCATACACACACATATAGATACTTGCACATATACACATACATATAGACACACACACATACACTCACATGCATACATACACGCATATGCATACATACATAGACATGTATACACACACATGCACATACATACATACATACATACATACATACATACATACATACATACATACATACATACATACATACATACATACATACATACATATATACATATGCATATACACACATGCACATACCTACATATGCATACACACATGCACATGCATACATATGCATACACACACATGTGCATACATACTTACTTGCATTCATACACACACATGCATATGTATACATACGTACACACATGCATATGTATAAATACATAAATGCAAGCACATACACACAATAAATCGACTTGAGCCTAAAAAAAATCAAAGTTAATGATTCAAATGATTCAAGTTGACAATTGATAACGATCCCTTTTTAAGGGGAATTTTCTACCTTTATACTCAGCTCAAAATCAATCAACCTTCAAAACCTATACAAATATAAAAAAGTAAAAATTCATTATTATGTGCTTGAAAAACATTAAACTATATCATAAAAAGTAAAATATTTTATTACCTGTTTATATCTCTTTTGTCGTAAGTATCAAAAGTTTGAGTGCATAAGTCGATTTCTATCAAAACTTGGCCATAACAAGTCCCTCTTGATGCAATCATCTCAATAAGCCTATTTCTTTCTTCCCAACAAGTCCCTCTTGATGTGATTTTCTTGATGCCAATATCTCAGCTAACATAACGTTCGTGTTGTATCAATACAATACAACTTCTTAAAGAACATATATGGATATGTGAAGTTGTATTGTATTAATACAACACGAACCTTCTATTAGCTAAAATACATTGTCCAAGATGCCATTGATCTTCACTTGTTGATACCTTCTCAACCCTTGAATTATAAAAAATAACACAAAACCTTTTCCAACGATTACAATAGTTTTTAATTCACAATCATACACACACATGCACATACACAATCATATTTGATTTTCACTTGCAATCATATAACATACACACACATACACATACACACTTGCATACACATACATTCATGCGCACATACATACACACATGCATACACATACTTTCATGCACACATACACATATACATATATATATAGATACTTGCCATATACATACACACATGGCCACACATACACATATACTCACATGCATATAACATACACGCACGTACACATACACATAGTATTGTGAAGTAAGAATCAATATTGATTCAAACAATCACAATACATTTTTATTCACAATCATACACACACACATATACTATTGTGAAGTAAGAATCAATGTTGGATCAAACAATCACAATAGATTTCATTCACAATTATACACTCAAATACACATACATATACTATTATGATTAAGAATCAATATTGATTCAAACAATCACAATACATATTACTCACAATCATACACACACATACATATACTATTGTGAAGTAAGAATCAATGTTGAGTCAAACAATCACAATAGTTTTTAATTTGCAAACAAGTATATTCTTCTTTATGCTTTAAATATGAAAGTTAATATGTATAGCAACAGTTTGTACTTTGTTCCATCTACGACACTGTAAGTTCATTAAAAACAAAGTAACTCTTATGAAAAATGAGTCTACTTGTGTTGTTTTATAAGACAATTTTTGACCGAATTTGTTTCGATCAAAATTTAATTCGATCAAAGAATTTTCGATTAATAAAATTTTCATCGAAAACTTTTTCGACCGAAAGCACGTTTGATCGAAAATTGTCAAATTACTGCACAAAAAGTATTTGCTCATCTCCGAATAAGCTGATGTGGCATTGAATAATTCGGTCGAATAATGGGGGGTTGCGGTAAAATTCCGTAATTATTCACGAATAAACAAATTGTTGAATAACAAATAATGTAACCTAGTTTCCATGTATCATTTCCATAAAGGGCAGCCATCTCCTCATCCATAGCTTTTTCCCAATCTGCATTTCCAATTGCATCTTCAAAACAAGAAGGTTCAGCATCTTGTATTACCTTATTCATGTAGGCACAATGACGAGTCATATAACTGTCATACGTCAATCATTGCACAGAATTCCGCATCCTCCCAAATCTTCTTGGCCATGGGCCACTTCTCCTTGTATCATCTACATGTGCCTTTCTAACTCCTGGAGTCTTCACAGAGGGCAATCCAAGTTCCTCATCAAGACTCTTCTCTAAACTTCTTGAATCTCCATCAATGTCTTCAAAACCTATAGATGTTTTGCTACCTGTAGAAATCTTTTCTTTACCTTTCTTTGATGTAGTTGATGAATATTCTTGACTGAAATTTCCACGCAATCTTCCACTCCATGGATTTGAGTTGGAACTACTGTTCGGTGATGCATCTGGTCCACTCAAAACTTGAGATTTTGCCCTTGATTTTTCAGCATTTTCTTTGTCATTTGGTTCAAGATCAAGTCCATCTTTGGTATCTGCATAGAAGCTTGACATTTCATCAAACACCATATGTCTACTTACCTTCACCTATCGTGTGAATGGGTTATAGCATTTATACCCTTTTTGCTCAAGGAAGTATCCAATGAAGATACATTTTTCTACTTTTGGATCAAGCTTCGTCCTCAACTCATCTGGAACATGTACATATGCAATAAAGCCAAATACTTTCATATGTGATAAGTTTTTCTTTTTACCTGTAAACTTCTCTTCAAGTGTAACTCGATTTTTAAGCAGCAGTCGGAATTCTGTTCATGATGTATATAGCACTATGCATAGCTTCTGCCCAATAACAATGAGGCATATTCTTCTCAGCCATCAAAGCTCTTTTTATTTCTGCAATATGTCTATTTTTGTGTTTAGCAACATCATTCTGTTATGGTGTGTACGTGCATGAAAACTGACATCCAATTCCATGACTTTTAAGAAAGTTGTTGAATTCATTTGACATGTATTCCATCAAACCTTAATATCTTAATATACTTTCCAGTCTACTTTTCCTCCATCAAACCTTAATATCTTAATATACTTTCTAGTCTACTTTTCCACCATAGCCTTAAAATTCTGGAAGTGAGTGAACACCTCACTCTTCTCTTTCATGAAATATACCTATACTTTCCATGTATGGTCATCAATGAAAGTAACATAAAACCTATAACCGCCCATAGATGTGGTCTTTACAAGACCCCAAACATCTATATGTACTATTTCTAGTACATTCTCACTAACATGCTTATCATGCAAAAATGATGCTCTTGGCAGTTTACCAAATTGACATGTTACACATACCTTTTATATTTCTACAACTTTGAAATTTGGTAGTCCATTGACAATCTCCTTGGACTGCATCAATTTCAGCCTCTACAAATTTGCATGTCCAATTCGTTTGTGCCAGATCTCTATATCAGCAATAACTCATGCACCTTTTGCAAACATGGCTGCATTCATTTCAAGAATTTTCACATTTAAGGTGAACATCCTACCCACTTTGTTTCCTTTGGAAATCAATCTTCCATCATGTTTGTACTCTTCTACATATGTCCCATCAGCATTGAACCTAACTTGTAATCCCTGGTCAACCATTTGTCTAACAGAAACCAGATTCTTTGTTATATTTGGAACATGTAGCATATCAGCAAGATGTTTTACCCTCCCATTCTCCATAGATAGTGCTATGTTTCCTATATGCTTGATAGGATGTGTGTCATCACTTGTTTCAACATATCCAGGAACTTGTAATTTTTGCAAACTATTAAACTATTTTGCATGGTTGGTCATGTGATCTGAAGCACCTGAATCAACATACTAGACATTACGATTTGATTTCATAACATGAGCAGACATCATATTCATCATATGATGTTGAACCATGAAGAGCTTCTCAGAATCATCTACACTTGTGGATGCATACTTGTTTTGTTGCCTTCTATTA
Source organism: Ceratopteris richardii (assembly GCA_020310875.1). Taxonomy (NCBI): domain Eukaryota; kingdom Viridiplantae; phylum Streptophyta; class Polypodiopsida; order Polypodiales; family Pteridaceae; genus Ceratopteris; species Ceratopteris richardii. Next base: position 21,692,921 of record CM035440.1, on the reverse strand, counting down.
TTTTGATTCTTCAACCTGCAATTACGTTCAAAATGTCCAGGTTTACCACAATTCTAGCATCCTTTACTTTCATTACCTAAATCATTTCTTTGGAAATTTTTGTGGTCTTTTTGGCTCCCCCTGCCTCGAAACTTCCCTCTACCTCCTACATGATTCTGATGTTGACCTTGTTCTTGGTTACTATTTCCTATTCCACTTCTGAAACCTCTATCTCTGCCTCTTCCTCTACCAGAGTAGATGCTCAGAATTAGGTTTTCCTTGGGAGTTTGGGTCCTCACCAAGATTCTTTTCTTCAATAATCAACAAGGACACCAAATCAGCAAAATTCAAAATATTTTCCCTGGTCTGTATAGAGTTCTAAACTGCTTATATGCAGCTCATAAACCACAAAGGCGCACTTCCACCTTATAATCATCATCATCTACATTCATGCCAATAGATTCAAGTGACTCACATATGCTTTTGATTTTCAAGGTGTAGTCACTTATTGACATGCCCTTTTTCTCCAATGTATGCAGCTCGTTCTTGAGTTGCAATTTCCGTGCCTTTCTATTTGTCTCATAAAAAGTGACCAAACTGTTCCAAGCCTCTTTCGGAGTTTCGACATCCTCTATGTGTCCAATCATGCTATCTTGTATGCTAATAGATAGCCAATACATTATCTTTTGTGCTCCTTGATTCCATTCCTCATATGCTCTTAATTGGTCTACAGTCACATTCCTCACTGGTAACTACGGAGCATTTTCATTCTCTCCTTCGATGTACTTCTAGTAGCCTTCTCCCATCTAGTTCATCAATTTGAATCTCCAACCATGAAAGTTATTCTTATCCAGTTTATCACTCATAAGCTGACTCATTCCATCTGCATTTGCCATTTCTGCTGCAATTCACAACACTGCAAAACACTACAAGCAGCACTTCTGCTTCAACATTGTCGCACTATGATGTGATAGTCCAATCTCCGAAAAACAAAGTTTTCATGTATTAATAGTACACGAAATTATTTGAAATTCTGGATCTTGAATCTAGGAGTGTTGCCAAATAAGATGCAAGTTACAGTTTTTCAAACTGACCTGGTTTTTCTATGGCCTACCTTAGGGGCTCAAAACGGAGGTTGAGATGGCTTCAGAACTCTGATCTCATAAAAACAAGTGACCCTAAAGGGATAATTCTCGAAAATATTTTGATGCCTTCTACCTTCACGCCAATTTTTGTAGCAATCGGAGGTCATTTGTGAATCACACTTTTTGCATGCCTTCTCATGTACTCTTCACCGTCGGCCTTCTCCACGAGCTCTCTATAGCCACACTGGCTCTGATACCATGTCACGAGGAAGCAGATAAGGAAGAGAGCTCATGCACACACTCTCACATTCAAAGAGGAGCACACACACAAATTGAGGCAAGGAAGAATGATCTTCTTCTTCTTCTTCTTCTTCTTCTTCTTCTTCTTCTTCTTCTTCTTCTTCTTCTTCTTCTTCTTCTTCTTCTTCTTCTTCTTCTTCTTCTTCCTCCTCCTCCTCTTCTATTACATAAAAGGAATGTACAAGAATGACCTAAAACAAGAATACAACAAGTGTAATATAAAAGAACAATACATAAGGAAAATCCTAATGTCCGTGAATAAGTGAGCTAGCAAGAAACAAATGTGCCATCACTTTTGGTAGATAAATCTAATAAAGCTCAATGAAGTGTCCCTGACATATATCGGCGTGACCATTATACATGTTAGAGAAATGAAAAAGTGATATGTGTCATCCTGGATCATCACATGTTGAGCTTGATATCTCAACACTTGATGCGTGACACATACACATCCATAAACTCATTTTGAGCTATACATACATCCTCAAGTTGTTTCCTCAAGTATGAAACACGCGCTTCATTATGCACGGCATACAAAGAAGCAAAAGTGTCCCATGCCTGTCTTGATGTAGAACATGACCGAATGTGTGGAACTATATGACGTTTCACAAAAAGTGCAATCAATACATGAGATTGAGCATCTTTTCCATCCTATCTAAGTTGCTCCTATGTAGGTGGAGAAGGAGAAACCACTGTACTTGAAGAAGAAGCTCCATCTATGACAGTAGACTATGAAGTAGAGATCTACATCTGCCACTAAGTTCCAAAGTTGTTTTGCAACAAGAACATGCTTCATCATGTAAGACCACATTGGATAGTTGGTCCCATCAAGCTTATCTTCAGCTTGAAAAATGCCAAACAATTCATTGCTACCCAACATTTCACTAAAGAACAAGAATGTGACAAAATCTTTGTTTTGACGAAAGCTAAAAGGAATGCTGAAATTTCAGCTCACAAATCGTCACTATGATGGTGATTTTGATTGCAGAAATGGCTTCAAAATGGGGGTAAAACCTTACTCCAACTATTGGAAATTTTTTTTGGCTCCTGAAATTCATTGTTCTATGCTCTGAGGTACTCTTAAAAGCGCACACGCACCGCGATGCAAAAAACCAAAACTTGAGAAGGAGATGGACCTACTCTGATACCGTGACTATTGGGTGTGTGTAGAAGTGCGAGAGACACACAAGAAGCAAACACAAGGAGCACAAATGCAGTAACACGCATGGAGAAAATGGATGGTTGGAATAGCTCTCTCTATTGATGATGTACTGAACTGAAGTAAGAGCTGAATCATATCCGTAAGTACAAAGTACCACCACATATGAGTGTATCAAGTATGTGGTAACATGGAAAAAAATCTCTAGCCAGCACTAGAGTAAAAAGTGCCCATGTATAGGGAAAAGGTTCACATCAAAGCTACTCGAGGAACACATAAGTGTAACAATTCCAAATGTTTTCATTCAAGATGAAATGTAATTCTTTTTTGTGGTATACAAAAAAATGCAAGGGTGATTGTCAGATTCTCAAAAGTTGAAATTGTATCACTTTAGCTATCAAGTAATATAAGATATTATTTTCTCTCATCTTATGTTTACACACCATCAATTGAGAATTTAAAATTGTGATGAAACCTCATCAAGATACTCTAAAATATCTTAAACATTTTTTAGTTTTTTATTAGGGTTGATAATTATTTCTTAGGTTCAAAAATTGGATGCATCAACACTTCTACTTCAAATTTTGAACAGCTCTCTTTTGCATCTAAGGATATCTAGATTTCAAGCTTTTTTTCACGTTGTAGTTATATCATAATACTATGGACTGTCAAGATATTTGATATAATATTAAGAGAGGATTGAGATTTACTTTACATATAATGATTTCTCTTGATTTTTCAACTTCTTTGCTATTCTAATCTCTCTGTAAAACATCATCAATCTATGCAATTGAAACTTTCTTCTTCAACCACTCTCTTTTTGTTTTCTGTAAAGTCATGTTTTTAAAACATGCTCCAAAAACATGCAGAGGCAAAAATCATTGAATCTTGATTTTCGTGAAATTCATCTTTGTGATATTGCCCTTTGAATCAGCTTTGATTTTGCTCAAAAAACTTGAAACTATTGTTCAAGAGAGTCCCAATATAATGAAGATATAGTAGGATCTAATAGATCTACAAGCTCTCCAGATACATTCCTCTATGATGTACCTAATATTCCGCAAAATAAACAAATAGTTGCATGTTATTGAAAACCACAGCTATAGTCCTCATGAATAACTCTTGAATGTTCATGTTAAACATTAAGCAGGTTTCCACTCTAGAGTAAAAGAGGGAAATATATCTCCAACAAAAAAAGAGACATCTTGAAAACAATAATAAATGAAAATATTTAAAAGAGATTCATTGTCAAAAGTTACTTATAGTATGATGAAAAATAAAAATACAAAGAGTGTGAAGCACTAAATCTTTTGCACTATACACATGTTGAACTCTTACAAACCAACCATGTCTCCTTAATCTAAAACCTAAAGTATGACCTTTCAAATGATTCTTTGTGTTGTCTCCTTTAACCCACATCATTTTATAAACACCTCTACAATTGGGTAACATAGTCATGTAATCATTCACTTGCATAGAAAGAAGTTTTCATAAGGAATATTCTCTTCTATTGTAAACCTTACATGAAATTTCATGACTGGAAGGACGATGTGAAGAAGAAAACGTCATTTGAACACACAATATCCAAAGTAGGGAATGTTCAAAGTGGTAAATTGAGACTCAAAAAACTTTAGGAGGATTTATAGATAGAGTATTTGAAGCTTTTATGTCTCTTGATTTGACGTATCAAATGTGACCAAAAAGACATAATTTTGTGAAACCAAAAACATTTTAATATCTTCAAATATCCTTTTCCTTTTGAAACTTAATATATTTGCATCATATATTGTGCAAAGGGAACCATTTTTGTATGAAAATAGAAATATCATATTGAATATAAGAATTTCTCCCAAATTAGCAGTACTTTTAGAGTCCATCTACTAAAATGAACCTTTTCTTCATGGGATTAAGAGAGATAGGAATGTTATATTTTTGTACATGTAGTAACACATTACTTGTTGATTTCCTTAATACATGATTAGCAAATGATCCATTTTCATCTGTTCATTGTCCTAATGGGGTGTGTGTGTGTGTGTGTATGTGCACGCACGCACGCACGAGAGCACGAGAGAGAGAGAGAGAGGGTGTGTGTGTGTGTGTATGCACAAGAGAGAGAGGGAGAGAGAAAGAAATAAATAAATAAAGAAAGAAAGATGTATTAACATTTTTCAAAGGCCAAATTTGGCCTATGAGACATAACCATGTATAATCATGGTCATCTCTATGTAGAAATGAAAAGAAAAGTGACCGCTATGATCAACTATGGAAATACATAAAAAAGATGGAATGGAGGATGCTTGATAAGTAGGGGAGATAGTAAGAATAGTGCCGCGTGGGGTGTGTCAGGGAGTGTGGCTCTGGCTCTGTAGATAATGGTAACCCAATACATGGGGGGATGAGTGAAGTGCACATACCCTAGCTATTGATGATGGGGGGGAGGCAGATGGAGTATGTGGTACATCGAAGGGAGTCGAAGTGTCCATCGTAAAGTGGTTGTCCATGGCATGGTGATACACCTCTGCTCCATCATATTCTCATGTGTAAGATATCCTCTTCATGTATTCGTGATCGTCGATACCCAATTGCATGTAGTCGACAATGTCCTCTTTGCGCCTTTGATTGATGAAGTGTGAGCCATATGCCTTTGGGGGAGGGGTCAGCTTGATGTGGTCTAGTATGTTGCGAGAACTGGGTAATAATATGTTGGGTACTCACATGTGCTAGATGTATGGGAAATAGTATCTATCCCCTTCTCTCATATGTCATTGTGATGAAGCACCCCAACCTCTGCTAATCTCATGTAGTCATGCATTGCTCGACTAATTCCGTTATCTAGAACTCACCTTGTAGTCCTAAATATGTTGGATATCTAGTAACCGGGTGCTTCTTACACTCTATCTTTGTGTGGCACACTTGACACCACCGCTCCTCATATGGGACTCCTCTAGTCGAGTCTCTCTCTATCTCGAGCTGATGTGAAGAAACATGAAGCTACCCAATGACGACACGTAGATGGTGTGGAAGGTATGTTTGCATATATTGTGTTCTCAATAAAACCCAGGTCCAAAATTTGTAGAAAATGCTTGAGATAGTAGAGCATTTTCGGTGGCAATGTATCCCTTGGTCTAGCCCATGTCCTCTCTATGTATGTATGCCAAATCTCTTGGAGGGTGATCCTATTCTTCTCCTGGTGGGAGAGTTAGTAGGTGGGGATCTAGGTATCATATTGTATTGGTGGTAGCTTTCCTATGTCAAATTTGTGATGGGCTAGCCAATCCCATTCCTACACATACCATGAGGATATGTCCACTACTAGAGCCATGTCTCATGATGCTTGGAAGGCCCTATAAGAGATACACCCTCTTTCCATGCTCCGGACCCTATATAATAGGCATACTATTTGTGAAGTGAGCCTCGATAAGCATCGATGGTGTAGCAAGCTTTGCCCTGATAATGTCATGGGATACTAAGGACTTGCTATTAATGATTTTGGAAATCATAAATATATATGGTCGCTCGACGGCTATCCATGTTGAGGTGATGAACCCCGATCCCCAAATGGTTGCTCCATTACATGAGGGATTCAGTAACCAAAGTGTCAGATAGCCACCCTTTGGTGCGAGGCTCCTGAAAATGTGCCTAGTGACACTTTCTCTCCATCAAAGCTAGTGTTGCATAACCATGGGTGGTGCGAACATGAGCTTCCTGAGACATGGAGAACACCCTAGAGGATATTGTAAAGTCATTCCTAGATATATGTATGACCCAACCACCTCTATAGGCCCACCTCCCACACTGAAAAAATTGTCTCCTCACTTGTGTTAATGTATGGAAGATCAGAACCTTAGTTTTGCCAAGGTTCACAGATAAACCTCTATGGGTGCAGAAGTCGTCTAGGCCGTGTAGGTGGTATTGAAGACAATCACCATACTCTGAAACCAAGAAAATTTCATTAGCATATAAAAGAATGTGGATATTGGTTCCCTAAATCTTGACATTGTCATTGCCATGTTCTATGAAGTCCAATATCTCATTAATATGGAGATCAAATAGTGTAGGTGAGAGAGGTCAGTCTTGATTCAGAAGGTCCAAGAGCTTACCTAGACAACATACTCTGTCAAAAACCTACTCATGTAGTGCATAGATTAGCCAAATCATTCTTTAGAAGTCCGACATTGAGTAAGCATCTCAAGATCCGCTCTCTAGGAACCCTATCGAAGACTTTGTAGAAGTCCACAAATCAATAGTATAATCTCCTCTTCCTCACGCGTGCCTGAGCAATCAGGATTCTTAGAGTGAAGATGTGATCTATGGTAGATAAATCTTGTCGGAATCTTGCCTATCTTGAAGCCTTGAGACCCATCCCCTCAACAAAGGTCTTGAACTCTATCTCTAGCACTATCCCATATAACTTAGCCACTATGGGGCCAATCATGATCACCCTTCAACTAATGCACGATTGAAAAAGTGAGCAATGAGTCATGATAGATTCATGCTCCCATAACTGAGATGTTATGCATGTATATCGAACTTGTTGTGGGCTATGCCATGTTTTAAATGGGCAATGGTGAAGCTCACCATAACAATGTGAAGAAGTCGGAGGTAGTGGGGTGAGCTCTGTGGCCTAGGAATAGGCAACATCTAGTTTCTGATATAGACTCCGTGTGTAGCTATGCCACATGCTTGACTCTCGAATGGGTGTCTGTATTCTCCTTTCTCATATGTTTCCATGCCATTTCGTTGTCCTGGATCATGAGCAAGTGATAGATATCCCAGTATATTCTCTCCTCCCATTCCCACCTTTTGCAATGGATAAGCCTCTGCATGCAACACTATGCCTTTTTGTGTGTAATATGTTAGATATGCCCAATACTCCACCCTCAAGTGACCACAAATGATCCATGGTGCTCTAAGTTTTAAGGCCCCTATTATGAGGAGATGCCCTTGTGAGACCTCAGACATTTGTGGAACCCTAACTTCTAAGTTAGATGAGTTCTATGTGTGACCATTGATGGTTATAGATGATCTTTGTGAGCCTAGCTATTAGGTTAGGTAGGGCATACACTTTCGGGCCATTGGATTTCCATTCAAGGTGACAATAAAGGCCCTGCGGCATTGTGCGGTTTCCCCATATAACCTTAACGGGGGGAGTGCAAAGGAGGCCTTGCCCCCTTCTACGAGGTTCAGGGGGCCTGTCCCCGGCCCGTGGGGCTCATACGATAGGACTTCAAGTCGTGGAGATATTATCGTATTATATATTTTGTCGACTATTGTGTATCTTCGAACTACATTTATCTATGCGGGCTCCCCTTGTAAAAGCTATATAAGCATGGCCCAGGTTGAGCTTTACATAGCAGTGTGCATTCGTAAGCCCTTCATCTAGATTCTGTTTAGATTGATATCTAGGCTCCACATTGGGAGTGCACGGGTGGACAGCACCATCGTTGTCACTGCATTATGCTTGAAAATCTTAGAATTTGAGTTCTCTATCTCTCAATCTACATCTATCTTTATCTCGTTTTTTTCTCTCGACTCTATCTACTGGCCTATTTTGCTTTGTTGTTATTTTCTTACATGATATCCCCTCTGTACTCCAAAATTTGTAACTAGTTCCTTAGCTCTCGACAATCGATATCATACCAACGATTTTGGGGATTGGATCCCATGCATGGTGGGTGTGCGTGGTGTGGAAAACTATGTAGATTTGAGTCATGTAGGATGGTGGTGATCTGTGACATGAGTGTGTCCAAGGGTGAGAGTAGATCGAGGGAAAGTAGGCAAGTGTGTAAGTGGCATGTGTCAGGGGAGCACTAGATTGTGCTCTCTGACTACAGTAGACAAGAATTCGGAAATACACTTCTGATTACAAGAACACCCAAGTAGGGAAAGCAATACAAGAATACATAACTGGTACAAGACAACCCACACGCTGGGACTGATAGGTATGAATAACTAGACTAGAGATGATAGAAGACGTCCCAGGACTAATAGGTTTGAAGCAAGATCTCTGGGTTACAAGAACTTCCTTCAGAGAGATAATCTAGATACAAGAAATAACTAGACAATATCTCCTACTATGAGATTACAAGAGGATAAGGCTAGATGTCCAAGAACTAGACTAGACAAAACTAGAACAAGGAACAAGACAAGAATTGGAACTAGAACTTGGAGAGTACTTACTTGGCGTTCATGACTCCTTGATCTCGCAAGAGTGGTATTAGCAAGACTTAGAATGAATGTGGCTAATCCGTCCTTATATAGTTTTTCCAAGGGCAGTTACGAGTTGATGATGTCATCGATGATATCATCAACTAGAAACAAGACCTCCAAGTGTCAGAATTCAACAAATAGATAGTCGATCTTGGGATTTTGGCAAATTTTGGATGCAATGGAGGCATTAGCTTCTCCAAAATTTGAACCAATCATGAGATATGTAAAGTCACATGGAATTCGGGGTTTAGGATGGTTTCCTTTGTCCATGACATCACCTCCCCCTCAAGCAAAGAGTTCCACGAGAAGCGGTTCTGTGACTGTGACATCTTCTAAAACTTGAATCTTCATAGATCTTGGTCTTTGTAGAGTTCTTGATATGTTGTACTAGAACACGATGATGATGGATATCCATGATGAAACTGGAAAGGATTTGTAGTATATCTAGGTACATAATCAAGGGCATGATTCTCATGATGGGAAATTACTCCTTTGTTGCTTCGGATGTTGATCTTTTTGATGTGGGATGGTGATTGTAGAAGTCCTAATTCTAACTTTCTTCTTCTTCTTAGGGCATTTGAATACCATATGATCATGATCTCCATGATAAAAACACAATCCATTGTCTTTTTTATGTTTTCTTTCCTTTGATGTAAGTTGCTTGATCCTGATGTTATCCAATTGCATGGGTTCTGGTTGAGATTCTTCCAAAACATGTTGCGGGACTGATAAATTTGAAATCTCGATCTTAAGTAGAAATTTTCTTCTCTTCCTTTCTCTCGAACAACTGATTATCACACTCAATTGCCTAATTCATGAATTCAGTCAAAGTATTTACGTTGGGTATGGTTAACATGAGATCCTTGACATCATCACGTAAGCCCCATCCAAACTGGTTGATAAAATAATCCTCATGCCATGTGAGATCACAAATGACTTGTTTGAATTCTGATGCATAGGTAGACGTGGGCCTATTTCCTTGAT